>JAVLUX010000038.1:14582500-14925000 GCA_032164185.1 Moxostoma hubbsi
AGGTTGTTCCTCACATAAAGCTAACAGATGGCTTCAAAAACTTGGAACATTGTGCATAAGTTGTATGGACTACTTTTAAGGTGTGTTTACTACTTTTGAAGCTTAACAGCCCCCAGTCCCCATCATCTATCATTGTATGGAAGAGAGCAGCTCTGATATTCTGCTAAAATTCTCCTGTTGTGTTCAGTAGAAAATAGAAATCTGTATGGGTTTTAAATGACATGAACGTGAGTAAATGATAACAACATTTTCATTTTTGGGTGACGTTCGTCATACTGTGTTCAAACTGATTCATTTTTGTTGTCTGGCAATGACAACACTTGGATGATACTAAATAGGGTTCTTTGTTTAAATCAAAGACTGATCCAAACTTGCTGTTCATGACGCCACGGCACCTGAGCTACTCTCAGATAGCTTAAATGTATTTAAATAAAATATGATCAATAGAAGTGAACATAAAAGAGAGGTAAACAATGATAAACAAAAACAAACTGAAGCTGTTTTAGTGTCATGCATAGGCAAACGGGACATTTAAAACAAATATTAAAACACAAAGCATGCAGGACAGCCCTGAGAAGGGTGATATGCTGATCAAAGGGGACAAAATCTTTGCTTCTTGCATGTGCTGTGAAGTGTTTAAAAAAAAGGATCAGTAAAAAAAAAACTAAAGTGTGTTTTTCTAGCTGATTTAGTGATCTGTAAATTGAACCTCAGCTCAATGTGCTGCCTGATATATATGACATTTCCTGATACATTACAGTCTATAATGCTGAATTTCAAGAAACCTGTCAAGAACATGTCCAAGTCATATTTCACACTGTACTGCTATAATGCTATGTGGTTTTAATGTTGTGGCTGATCGGTGTATATTATATATACTATTAAATTATTATAATATTACATATTATTAGCTATATTATTAAAAGGATATAAAATTGAAATTGTGAAGTATTTATACATCATATTACTAATTACTGTAATGGCTTTAATTAATGCACAAATAATTGTGTGCAGGCAGAATGATTGTCATTAATGTATTACAGTAATTATGATTGTAATTATGCATTATCTTAATGAAAAATGGAAGGAATACAACTTAATTTTCATAAAATATAATTTCTACTTAATTTCTAAATGTTTTGGGGTAAAATAGGACCTGGATATATCTTTGTCAGATTCATCCACACATTTTTTTGCAACAAATAAACATATTGTGTTAATTTAAATGCTGTTTGCGTGTATTTTCTGCCTGTTTAAATACACCAACATAGTGTATAAATGAAATAACATTGTTTATTTTAACATATATACCCCTGTTATTCATAAAAGAGAATATTCATAACTTCCACGATTCCATGATCTCTAATATAAGGCATTATATGCTAATATGCTAAACACATATGCTAATAATCAATGCATTTAGTAATTCTGGTGCTTCTTAACACAAAGACAAAACCACACAACAAAATCCTCATGTAATCCATCAGTGCCAACACTCCCTCCTCCTTTCCCACCATCTTCAAAAGACAGAGGGAGAGAAGAAAGAAAAAAGGGGACTAAAAAAGAAACGGAAATTTGCAGGCCTGGCTGTGATGTTGCTATGGATACTAGAGGGACTCTAAGGCTAAAAATCTCAACGGTGCTGGTTGTCTGAACTAAAAATACATCCTCCATTCTTTAGTTTGAATCACTTCTACACTTACTGTAAATACGCATGATACATTTTTACTACACATGCACTTACTACACAAGATCTCATAAGGGAATATAAGGGAAATAGAGATGGGTCACAATGGTTGACTAATTGATTAGACTTCCAAAAACCAGCTATCTGTTTTTTTCTTATATATATATATATATATATATATATATATATAGCTCAACTTTTAAAATGTGTTTTGAGACCCATTTTTTTAATGGAAGAACGCCTCTTTTTAAAACAGCGCCTAAGAAATGTACCTGATCAAGGTCAGGTGAACCCGAAACCAGTCTAAATATTAAGGGCTTCCCTAAGAATGATTAATAACCCATCTGATTTTTGTTTGCATACGTGATTTGCACATCCCTGGAACACACATATTACTGTGGCTGGTTCTGTAAGCTGCCTGTTGGGGTTTGTCTTACTGCAGTACTCATGCTGCTGGAAGCTCAGAGTGAGCTGTCACACTGCGGCAGAAGGAGAGAGTCACACACACACACACACACAAGAATTTGACTGAATGACTGACTGACCCACCGGCAGAACTTGAAATGTGAAAATAAATTCAAGATGACAGGGCTCGACAGAAAGTAAACTGAGGATAAGAGGTGACAGGCCGATATTAAACTAGATACACTGAAGCGAGCAGACAGGCGCTAGTGGTAAACTCTATCTAAACTGTCATTATCTTGTTAGATCCTTCCTGTTCATTCTTCTAAAAATCAACATAGAAAAAATGGGACGAACAGAATTGAAAGTGTTGGCACTGATCTAACCTTTTAAAGGCCATTACTTAAAAAAAAAAAAAAAAAGAACGCTTACCCCTTTAGAGTCAAGGCTACCAGGCTTTGCGTTGAATTTAACTGTCTTTAGACGAGCTCTCTCTTTTCTCTCCACCCTGCCATAACAAAAGAGAGCATATCGCTGAAATGCAATTCACATGGAATAATACTGGAAAATATACAGTTGAAGTCAGAAGTTTACATACACCTTTGACAAATACATTTAAACTCAGTTTTTCACAATTCCTGGCATTTAATAGTTAAATACTTAGGTCAGGTCAGTTAGGATCACTAATTTATTTTAAGAATGTAAAATGTCAGAATAATAGTAGATAGAATCTTTCATCACATACCCAGTGGGTCAGATGTTTACATACACTTTGTTAGTATTTGGCAGCATTGCCTTTAAATTGTTTATCTTGGGTCAAATGTTTTGGGTAGCCTTCCACAAGCTTCTCACAATAAATTGCTGGAATTTTGTCCCATTCCTCCAGACAGAACTGGTGTAACTGAGTCAGGTTTGTAGGCCTTCTTGCACGCACATGCATTTTCAGTTTTGCCCTAAAATTTTCTATTTGATTGAGGTCAGTGCTTTGAGTTGGCAACTCCAATACCTTGACTTTGTTGTCCTTAAGCCATTTTTCCACAAATTTGGAGGTATGCTTGGGGTCTTTGTCCATTTGGAAGACCCATTTGCAACCGAGCTTTAACTTCCTGGCTGATGTCTTGAGATGTTGCTTCAATATATCCACATAATTTTCCTTCCTCATGATGCCATCTATTTTGTGAAGTGCACCAGTCCCTCCTGCAGCAAAGCACCCCCACCACATGCCAGGTCCATGTTTCATTGTTGGGATGGAATTTTTCGGCTTGCAAGCCTCACCCGTTTTCCTCCAAACATAACGATGGTCATTATGTCGATATAGGACTCGTTTTACTGTGGATATAGATATAGTCTACCTGTTTCCTCCAGCATCTTCACAAGGTTATTTGCTGTTGTTCTGGGATTGATTTGCACTTTTCGCACCAAACTACGTTCATCTCTAGGAGACAGAATGCGTCTCCTTCCTGAGAGGTATGATGGCTGCGTGGTCCCATGGTGTTTATACTTGCGTACTATTGTTTGTACAGATGAACGTGGTACCTTCAGGCGTTTGGAAATTGCTCCTTAGGATGAACCAGACTTGTGGAGGTTCACATTTTTTTCTTATTTCTTTTGATGTTCTCATGATGTCAAGCAAAGTGGCACTGAGTTTGAAGGCAGTCCTTAAAATACATCCACAGGTAGACCTCCAATTGTGTACTCCTCCTATCAAAAGCGAACTGGCTAAAAGCTATGATTTTCAAAGTGATTTTCTAGAATTTTCCAAGCTGTTTAAAGGTACAGTTAACTTTGTGTATGTAAACTTCTGACCGGCTACATCTGTGATATAGTTAATGAAAAGTGAAACAATCTGTCTGTAAACAATTGCTGGACAAATTACTCATGTCATGCACAAAGTAGATGCCTAATATGAAATCTGTGGAGTGGTTAAAAAAATTAGTTTTAATGACTTGTGTGTATATAAATATCTGACTTCAAGTATTTTATTAAATACTCCCCCCCCCCCCCCCCCCGAAGTCCAGTTGCATCAAACACCATGATTTAGTTTAACTCGATCAATTTCTACCCAATTTTTGGAATTAAGAATTAAACAGAATGTTGTTAATATACCTTTTAAGACTTAAATATGTAAATGACTACTGTTTGGCTAACCTAGTGCATTTGAAAACAACAGTGTAGCTCACTGATATACTATATATACTATACATTGATATACTATAAATGTCAGATACTGTTTTCTAATGTGATCATGGTTGTGACGTCAATATTGTGATGATCTGAATCACCCATTGTACATTATGAATGTTAGAGTATGTCAACATGGCAGTGTCAGAATTTCACTTTTACATTAGGGGGCAAAATCTTCCCCCTTGATTTGATTTTCAGGGGCATCTTTTACCTTTAAGAGGGCAATTTTTTCTGGACTAACTTTTTCAAACTATCTTTTATTTGTTTTTTTCAAACACAAAAATATAATAAATGTATAAATTACTGAGAATTGATTACCTCTTACCCTTAAGGACTATATCAGCTGTTACACATACAAAACATTAAAAAAAACATACAAATTCAGTACAGGGGTATTTTTTGCCCCCACACTTTTTTTGTCACCTTTGGTGGCATTTTTGCCTCAGACCCCCCCTTAATTTTTGAACTCGCTACATAATCTATTTTAATGATATATATACACAGTGGAAAGAAAAAGTATGTGAACCCTTTGGATTGACCAGCATTTATGTTAAATTTGTCTTAAAATCTGGATCTATATTCCTCTAAGTTACAATAATGAACAAACTCAATCTGTTTTAACTAATAATGCACAAATTATTGCATTGTTCTTGTACTTATTAAATACATCATTCAAACATTCACAATGTATGTTGGTAAAAGTATCTGAACCCTAGGCTACTGACCTCAACTACAGCTAATCAGAGTCGGGAGTTGGCAAACCTGGCATCCAATTAATGAAACGAGATGGGAGGTGTTGGTTAGAGCTACTTTAACTTATAAAAAGTACTTAAACATTTTGAGCTTGCTATTCACAAGAAACATCTGCTGACGTGCACCATGTTTTGCAAAAAAAAGCGATTTCAGAGGACTTATGATCAAGGATTGTTGATTTACATCTGGAAAGGGTTAAAAAGTTATCTTGAAGTGTTTAGATATTCATCTGTCCACAGTTAGGCAAATTGTCTATAAATGTAGATGATTTTGTACCATGGCTACTCTCCTTAAACGTTAAGATAAGATAACTCAAAGGGCACACCGCATAATACTCAATGAGGTAAAAAAGAACTCTAGAGTGACAACTAAAGACTTGAAGGAACCATTGGAACTGGCAAACATCTCTGTTCATGAGACTACTATATGGAAAATATTAAACAGGCATGGTGTCCATGGTAAGATTCCACGAAGGAAGCTGCTGCTTTCCAACAAAAAAATTGCTGTGTGCCCGAAGTTTGCAAAAGACCACCTTGACACTTCACTGGGAAAATGTTTTGTGGACTGATGAAACTAAGGTTCAGTTATTTGAGAAGAACACACAGCACTATGTATGGCGTAAAAAGGACACCGCATACCAATATGAAAAGATCATCCCAACGGTGAAGTATGGTGGAGGGAGCAATATGATTTGGGCTGCTTTGGGGCCTGGACTGCTTGCCACAATGGGATGTAGTTTAAGTACATTGTGTTTGTCTATACTTGTGACTTTGATGAAGATGAGATTTCATTTTATGACCAATGAATGCAGAAAACCAACTAATTCCAGAGGGTTCACATACAATTTCTAGCAACTGTATATTACTAGATTATATGTGTATTATATACAGTATGTATAGCATTTATTACATGGTAAACAAAGCGCTTTTATTTTAAAATCCTGTTTTCCATATCATGTCCTCTTTAAATGCTCTCTTTTAAGGCTCATTCATATCTAGCAATGATATAAACTCAAGAAGCTTCACTAAACAGGTTAGTTTATAAGCTAAAAGTGTCAGTCTAGTAAAGATTAAAGTATAAAGACAGAATTTTTAAATTTAACTAAGCCACTTTTGAGAGTCACAATGATCATAAATCTCTTGACCACAGGTTTATTCTTTATTACTGTAAGTGACTCAGTGTCAAACCCACCTCCTCTTGCTGGGGATGACGCCCATCTCTTCACTGTCCCCTTCAGGTGTTACTCTCCTGGCCTGCCACCACTCATCGTCCGAAGCATTAATGACGTGGAGGATGTCTCCATATCGGAAACTCAGGCCCTGACTGGGCAGACCACTGTCCTTCGCTCTTTCATAGTCAAACAGAGCCCTGTGGACACACACACACACACACACACACACACACACACACACACACACGTAATGTCAGTTTTATAGACCTGACAGATTCTAGCAAATATTTGCATCCATCTGTCACTAAGGCAGTCCTGAATTGGCAGAAATGACTGACTGTCATTATCAAAGCAGAATGTGCCAAAGAGTAAGAGAGACATATGGCTGCGAGAAAGATAGAATAAGTGCCACTAGCTTTTGACAAATGACCAACAAGTTTTATAGAAAAGCACACAACTGTGTGTATGTGTCTGTAGACTGATGCTATGATGTTCAGTAAATGATGTAAATGTGATGAATGGAGGAAAATGAAAACAGAACATTTAGTTCCATCACCACAGAAACCCACAGACAGTTCCCATCAGTCTTTCAGCCAAGTCCGAAGGGGCTTACATCATATTTGATTACTGCCAACACTATACTTTATTAATATTTCAGTGGATGACTAGTCCACCATGATTTAACGTTTAAATTAAATGAAAATCATAAACAGGTCAGAGCAAAGGCCTTAAGGTTTTTTATCTGGTTCACAACATTTCCTGATCCATTAATAAAATAAAATATGCTAAAGATAAATAAATACAAGTATATAGTTAATGCTAATGAAGGCTTCCGTTTAAAATACTTCATCCTATGCCGATTTAGGTATTTTGTATTCCCGACCCCCGACACCCAATATAAAAAAATTCACTAAGAGCAAATCACACATAAGAAATGTGAAGCTCTTTCACTGGGCTACAATTTTCATCTTTCAAAAAAGTTAACAGTTTACTACGCACGCGCTCCTGCCGTCTGGAGTGGGTGAATCACTCTGCGGCAACCAGAGAATCCTCTCATTCATCCTCATATGGTGGAGTGCTACCCAGAGAAACAGAGTACTGGTACAAGAATAACTGTGATTCATACATTCGTCCTTAGAAAGAGACAAAACACAGTCCACTCTATTTAAAGAGCACGTTTAAAACTGACAATACAGTCACAAAGACCAGAAGAAAGGCAAAGTGAATAGAAAATCAATGCACTTATGTGTGAAACCAAGTTTAAATCTGAAACATCTAAGGGAAGTGTGTGGATTGAAGTCAACCAGATAAGTTTTACAGTCTTGCTGTTTAACTTATATACTACAAGTTAGGAAACAGTAAAAGGACGTCCGATGGCATAAACGCATTTGCACAGCACACAAATGAACAGGCAGGCTGTCGCAGTGTCCCATAGGCCTCACTGAGTACACAATACCAGAGATAACCGCAATAATTAAACATGTTCCTCCAGGTGCTTTTACTAACTGCAAGCCAAGCAGAAAAACCTCAGGCCTCCGACCTATAAAATAAGAGTTTCTATGTTGTCCAGGAGTTTGTGCTGGTTTGTCCATAATGTGTGAGAAAAATAGTATGCATGATATTATAGACAACATGTTGTTTATAAAATTAAATAAGTGGCTTTAATATTGTCATTGCTTTTTGCATTAAGTTGAAAGAGCATCCTTTCTCTCCCTATTAATATTAGATGTCATGTATAAACATCAAGACAGACATTTTCAATTAAATTTTAATCAAAATTTGACTGTAGAATTTAGACCAAAGATGTCTGTCCAGTCTTTAGAAAGCAGAATGTAATAATGTCAAATTAATTTTGTGGAAGTTCAGTTCAAATCTCTAAACACCAAGCAGCCAATATAAAAAGGCATTTATTCGAGCCATTCCCCCTTTCAGAATATGTGGCTCTTAAATGATATGCCACAATGAGACCACAGACTAAACAGCACTTATGCATATTCACTGCTAATAAAAGCTCTCAAATAAGAAGAGGCTCTCCTGTATAAATGTGTGAGAGTTTGGGAGTGGGAGAAAGATAGATAGGGGTAAAACTAGTTCAGCAGCCCATTTATCTGCTCATTGCTCACATAAACTCTTCTTTCTACTGCTCTTTGTAGCCATGACAACACATTTGTTATGGTGAGAAGTCTATGATGCAGACACAATAAATGAGATTTAGACACAAAACACAAAATGGGGCTGAGGCCAGTGGAGGGGATAATGATACCTCTTCTGGTGGGTGACACATTTCCCCACTAAGTTCTCCATGGGTTAGACAGCCAAATATAATGCTGTGCTGTGTTTTACCAGAGATATTTGTCCATAAAATTTTAACCTAATGTTTAACCTTTGAAACGAAAGGATTGGTAACATACAAGCAACCAATCCTTTCAAGCCATCACAAAATGACCCATCCAGCATCCAAATATGTAGTGCATTATTATGCTTAATGGATTTTGCATTTTGCCTTATAATACATGTTACAATGTTTTCATATTATAATATTTACCTATACATGGTTATACTGCATTAAAGCACATAATCAACACCAAATGTCATGTATTACAGTATACCATATACTACAGTATAGTGCCTAATAATACATATTACCATGCTCTCATGTTATAATTAGGGCAGTCAATCGATCATTTTTTAAAATTGAATTAATTACATGGTGTGCCAATTAATTAATCAAATTAATCGCATATATAATAGATGGGCTGGTTTGAGTATTTCTGTAACTGTTGATCTCCTGGGATTGGTTGAAATATACATCAGTAAAACTGAAGGACTGTATGTTTTAGTTTGAGATTGATTGTGTGTGTCTTGCAGTAGAAGCAGCGGGGCTGAATCTCTGTGTGTGAGTGAGTTTGAGTGTTTAATATACATTGCTCAGCATGAAAAGGGTACATCCATGGGTGGTGAACCTTATGGACAGCATTTCCCCACTACAGCGGATGTCTGTAACATCATTTGTAAAAAGTGATTGCTGCCTCGGTCCTCAGAAAACGTGAGTGTAGCATTTGCTAAGCAGAGAGATAAAAGCTGAAGTCACCAGAATATCACAGGGACAAAGCATTACATCTACAATACACAAGCTACAAGAAAGTGTCAGAGTACTACCACAGGTGCAGGTAATGTGGCGCTTTTGATTGTTGTAGAGAAAGGTGGCCTTTAAAAGCCTCCAGAGAGTAGAGCTGAGTGCCGTATGTATGTGCAGATCAGTGGCCTCATAAGTGTAAGAGCCGGGCTTGTGAAATAACAGAACCGTAGCTGAGATTTAATAAACTTCACACAGACAAATTTCAAATTGGCAATTTTATGTGATAACATAAATTGCACATTCAATTTTTTTAGCACATTGCTATGCAGTTTCTAGGGTGTTGTGTGTGGTTACTATGATGCTTGCCAAGTCAAAATAGCCCACATCCAAGTCTCTATGATATTCTGGTCCCTCGATAAGGACTGGTTCCTCAATGTTTAATACATATTACCATGATCTCATATTAGTTATTAAATGATCTGAGGTTGAGTCAAGCCATTGAATCTATAACATGCAAAGATAAATAAATCAAACCAGAAAATTTTGCAGTTTATATTCAGAATTTTCAATTTGTACTGCACAAATAACACAGACATTGTACTTTTTCGTGCATAATGACTGAGAAAGAGTCGTGTACGATTTATAATCACAAAGAGTGAGGAAGGGGGGTTGTTATGGTTACATGTAAATGCAGAGAGAGAGAGAGAGAGAGGGAGAGAGAGAGAGAGAGAGAAAGAGCCATTGAGGATGGTAAAGTGCACACACAAAAACAAACATACACTTCCGCTTTAGAGAAATTGTGATGTTGATTTGTTGTGACAGAAACACTGAAAGATGCTGATTAAGGGAAATCACTCAATAACTGACTCATCCGATACTAATTGAGTTAGTGTGAGTGAGTGGAGTTGTGGATGCATTGCATTTAAATTGGTGCTTTTATATTGATGAGAATGCAGCCAACAGCGATAACACCTCTGCATTCATAACAACTCTAATGCATCTCTATGCTCAACAGAGGCAACCTGAAAATGTAAGCGCAATGTAGTTCTAGCAGGAAGACTCGCAGCTGTACATCATCACACCATTAGCTAGGTAACTTCTAGCCAATCATGTGTCAGCCATTGCTTTATAAGTCTGCTTATATTACTGTTTCAGTGTGCCAACACAGCAACCTCCACCACCCCACTACCACCAGTTGAGGCCTGTCCTGCACGGGGGTAGGCTCCTCGCCCCTGCCTCCTATCTCTGGCAGGATCTGACGGTTCCGAGTACAATCAGCCAGACAGGGCAAAAAGCCAAAGAGAGACATTACATTCCTGCTTCATATTCATCAAATAAATGTCATCTTAAACTTTACTCAATTCTGCGAGTCTTCCTGATAAAAATGAAAGTTCCCTCAAAATTATATTTTGCCTTCTACAGACTGAAGGCAAAATCCGCTTGCCCTTGCCGCTTTTTCAGCTACACTTCTATCTCTTTCCTCAACTGTAGAATTCTACATTCGTATGTTGGATTCTCATTGTTAGCGTACAGTATATTAAAGGCCTTATCTACTGTATATTTTCAATTTTGCTAGTCTGCATATTATTAAAGTTATTTTAGAATTCTTGTACTAAAACACTTTTACCTTAATTTAGTTTTAAATGCCCATTTTGCACCCTCTCTCTGACCCTAAACAGGCAGTTTTTGCTACTGCACCTTTACGATAATATATGTAAAGGACCTCTGTTATAATTGGCAAACCTCTTTTCCTTAGAAATGTATATGCAAATATGAGGGCTTATACGTTAATCATGGTCATGGTTGTGACGTCAAACCCTGAGGTTTTTAACCTGATCTAACCCTTAAAATTTGAAACTTTTTTTGAGTGTAACCTAATGTATTCAGGTTTATTTAGACATTTTAAATAATATTTTTGACTTGAATCAAACCAGTAGAACTAGATATTACCAGATGAAGCATATTTTTATGTTAAAATGTTTTCAGTGTATTTTAAAAAGTAAGTTGGGTCAACTGGAACGTTAGAAAATTTCTACATAGTACAATTAAATCTTTCATTTCAAAAGAGCAAAACATTCTGTTCAAAAGAGCAAAAATTCTGTTTTCTGTGTTCAAATCCAACATCAGTATAACCACATGCTTGCAAAGTGGCTGTGAATTTGTTAAACCAATCTATGGCACTGCGTCCCTGCTTGAGTTGTTTTTTTTGTATCTGTGCTCTGCAGTAAGTGAACGAGTCCATATAAAGTCTTATTTCCTGTGTCTCAGCTCTTTGCAGTTTCCATTCTGCAAACCTTCTCTTCTTGTACTGTCACAATACAATTATACAGCACCCACAGCACCGGTCCTTTGGCATTAGACTGCTGCTGGGAAGCAGATATTGGCAACTTTTAACTCTGTGGGAGCGTTGCATGCTGTACATCATAAGGAGTGGAGGTGTGTGTGTATAATCAGTGACTGGAGAGCTATTTATCACAATGGATCTTTACAGGTGTGCTAGTTCTGTGAAAATCTAACATATGATAATGAAGCCAAAGCAAATATCTACAGCTTCTTGATGAAGAACTAATTTTTAGGGCTGTTGATTGAACTGTGAAATAGAACTGGGAGAATTATAGCAGCTGTTCAAGAAGACCAGCCAAACAGTGCAGATGTATTGAATGTTTAAAGTAAACCTGGGAGCTGGGATGCATCATGCAGGTCATATGATCATACTATTTACTGTATCTTCTTAATGATTCCTTGAGCTGCTGATGTCAGTAGTGTGGGGGAGGTAACATATTTAGTAGCTTCAGAAAAAAGGATGTTTGTAGTTCTGATGGGCACAGCTTTTGAATATTATCACGTTGGCTACTTTGTTTTAATGAACTAAGCTTAAAAAAAGTTTTATGTTGGCTTTAAAAAGCAAAGAAGGATTTGTTAGAATGTGTTATGAATCAATAGTGCTTCTAAATATCATGTACACAGTATGACTGAAACTGTAGCTAATATTTGATCCTCCAATCCTGTCAGATCTACAGTAAGATCTAAGCACACCCTGCAGGTGCCTTTTTAAGTGAACGCAAGTAAGTGTGTGTATATGTGATCTGATGAATCCTGACTGAACTCACTCAGATCCCTGCTGTTCACATGCAAAGCCCTGAAGTGTGTGTGTGTTTGTGTGATAGTGTCTAACAAACATCTCGCTGAAGGCTATAAACATGTCTTGTAGCCCAGAGAGACTAGACTCATGTTTACATCAATCCAACATTAGTGCCACACTACAAGACTGTTAAAAAGCATGTCTTGAGAATTGCACTTAGTTTGATGGTCAATCCAATATTTTCATGTTCAGAGCACTGTTGGTGTATTAGATTCCCATCTGTGTTGGCAGAAACTGTACGAGTTAGTGTATGAAAATGTGTTTGTTTGTTTGAAGTAGTGGTTGGCAAATACAATTATATTACACCAAATGCATTTTGAACATTTATCGTACATTACTTGAAATTCACTACAAATATTTTACCAAAAAATTTCCATTGACTACACCGTTGGTAGATTTTGTAACTGACACAAGAAAATACTAATGCTTCTTTTAACTGACCATACAAAAGTCTGAAAATGCCAAAATATCATCCAATTCATCAGCCAAACCGATATATTGGTCTATCACTAGGTTAGAGAGAGATGATCTTTACCTGACATAGAGTGAGCGTTTCTGATTGGTTCTGAGGGATCCGGATCCGGAACTTATGCTGTGGTTCATCATCTGCTCTCGCAAGTCATGAATTTTTGCCTCGAAACGCCCGTATTCTGTGAACACAAACAAACAATACAAGAAAATGTAATTACAGTGCAATAACCCTGAAATCAAACTCCCTAAAAGCATTAGAATAGAAGACAATGCATGCAAACAAACAAATTCAAACCAAAAAATTTAATAAAGGTCTTTCCCTAGGAAATAATATCCGTCCATTAAGGACATAGTATTGTAGAAACTTGGTGTCTGAGATGACATCTAAGATCAACAAGCAACCCAGTTGATGGATGCGCAAGGTCACATGGTCAATACAGGAAAGGTGAGAGAGAGAAAGATTTTTTCTTCTGTAGTGCACATATGCAACATCCGATAACATTGCACCTGTTATTATCAAAATATCTTTTCAAATCAATATTAAAATCTGCACAATTATACAATTCTGATAAAATGTCATGAAATCCATATACCAGACAAAGGACTACAGATTTATTCTATATGTTAAACTAGGGGACAATTCTATAGCTGTTAAGTGTTTTTTTTACAAGCTTCTATAGTCTTACAAAGGCCATCTCAAGCTTTTCATGGTTGACCTTAAATTTACTGTAGTAGTATAACCCTCTTGATATCTTTTTTGACAGCTCAGATGAGCAGACCAATTGAACATGACATTATAAAGCTTTAACTTCATCAGATTTCCATCCATCATAAAACCCTCTCAATTACTGGATGTTAGAGGTTGCAGTAAAAAATATGTAAACACTTGGGATTCTCCTGGATTTCTGCATAACCTGATCATTACGTGTGATCTTATCTTCAACTAAATCACAACAATAGACAAACACTGTCTTTATTGAAAACACCATGTAAACATTCACAGTGAGGCAATGGAAAAAGTATGTGAACCCTTTTATAAATTATTTAATAACTGGTTAAACCTTGTTCAACCTTGTTTGGCAGTAATAAGCAAACATTTCCAGTAATCAATCAAGTCAAATTATATGACTAATTAACGCAGAAATCCAGGTTAAAACATTTTTTTTTTTTTTACAGAGAATAATTAAAATATAAAATTCTAGAACATCTAAAATCTTTTGAGTACAGCTGACTTTTGGATCCTCTAAACCACAGATGCAGTCCTTTTAAAGAAATGTGATGAAACAAAAACCCAGACTCATGAGTTTTGAAAGATAGATTTGTACTTCACACAGAATATAAGCTCTTTCAGAATGTAATCGCTGCACAGCATGGCAGTTTGTTGGGGGTGCTGTAGACCTCAGCCCTGTTTCAGCAGAGAACTACATCTGCTCAGGCTGCAGCTGAGATTAGCACACACACACACACACACACACACACACACACACGCACGCGCACACACTGTCTGCTGAACCTGAGCACTCAGCCTAAACCCCAGCCTGAACAATGTCAGATCAACCAGACCAGCATGACGCCCCAACAGGACATCTACGGTACTCCACCTAGGCATGATGTTGTGGCTGCTTTATCCTTTTTAATTAGTCCTCTCTTTGTTTTTGTTTCATAAATTTAAAATAAAACTTTAGTTGTAGTCTGCATATAGTATGCAAATAAAATAATTTGGGATACACTGATATTAAAATTCTGGCCAATAAACATACAACGTTAATTATTTTTGTTACAGCAGATTTCTGAAAAATGGGCAATATTTAAAATCTGTGCTAAAAATAACAATAAAACACACTTCAAACTAAAATTAAGTTTAAAATGCTACGGGTGAATTTAGGCATCACAACATCTTAATGTATAAAACAATAAAGTGATTTGATTTGATTTGATGTGCAGTATTAAATATAGAGATAAATTTTGTGAAAACAAGATTACATTTAAGAGTGTTATTAAGTTATTAGTGCTATTTAAAAAAGTAGGTTAGAGCTAGATTATTAGCAAAAGTAATATAATTAAAACAATTTGGGCTGTCATTTTAACGCGCTAATTTAGTGCAATTCATTTGATAAAAAATAACGCATTAAAAAAATTTAACACAATTAATCACGTCCCTGACCCATACCTAAATTCCATAATAAACGTGCATGTTTTCCTCTCAGCTTGATGCACATATAACTTTGTGTTTTTACAAGCCGCATCAGCAGAGGGCAGTCAGTATTTAGTGCTCCCTGACAAACCTCACAAGCAGTGCAGCCACAGAATGAAAGCCACTCAAACAGGACGTGTTCTTGTCAACTGGACGAAGCACAACAGAATACTTTTAACTTGACATAGCATCCTTAAAAAGGGGCATTTATGATGCTGAAAACAAGTGAGACACTCCAAAAGCATCTGTTGTCAATTATAAATAGCTCAGAAGAACAGAACAGATTGACGAACTCAAAAGCAATATGTATTGCTGAGGACTGTAGCCTTGTTCAATACAATTTGAATAAAACAAACAGTAGTTTATTGACTTCTAAAGCCACTTTTTGTATTGTCTAATTATTGCTTTACCTGTCTGCCACAATAATGCAATATATAATATAATACATAATTATTTGAATTAATTATGTTTTATTTACTCTCACTGAGCACTTTATTTGGAACACTATGATCCTAATAAAGTGCCCGACGTGGACTTCTGCTGCAGCCCAACCACCTCAAATTTTGACGTGTTGTGCATTCTGAGATGCTATTCTGATCGCTAACTGCACAGAGTGGTTATCTGAGTTACCATAGCCTTCCTGTCAGCTCAAACCAGTCTGGGCTGCATTTCCCAAAACGACAATTGTAAGCTTAAGTAGAACATAGATGCCATTGGTGCCAATGGTCTCTATGATCTACTTAGGATTACGATGCCTTTGGGAAACGCAGCCCTGGCTATTCTCCGTGGACCTCTCCCATCAACAAGGCATTTCCATCCACAGACCTGCTGCTCAATGGATGTTTTTTTTTTTTTTTTTTTGCACCATTCTGAGTAAACTCTACAGACTTTTGTGTGAGAAAATCCCAGGAGATCAGCAGTTACAGAAACCCTCAAACCAGCCCGTCTGGCACCAACAATCATGCCACGTTCAAAATCACTTAGATCACATTTCCTATTCTAATTCTAATGGTTAATATGAACATTAACTGAATTTCCTGACCCACATATGCATGATGTTATGCATAAATAAGTACAGATGTACAGGTGTTCCTAATGAAGTGCTCCTAATAAACAGAAACGGCCCCAATTTATTGTGCATTTCTAGAAATAGTCAAATAAACCCTTAATTAACATATGACTGAGTTGGTTATGATGTTTTAGCTGGGCATGAGGATCCTCAAAGGTTCATTTGATGAAAAAGACTGATTTGAGAGCCCGTCTGTCCTTGCAGGAAACTCAAAGGTCAAATGACAAGTACATTTTGTCATTAGGCTGCAGGCTGGGAGAGGTAGAACAAGGACAATTACAGTGAAGATACAATCAGCTGTGTGCATTTTATAGAGACATGAACTCACAAATATATCAGCATCCCTCTGTATAAAGTATTCCAGGCATTATTCAATTCACTCCCACCTCTTGAAACTAAGCTCTCTCTCTCTCTCTCTCTCTCTCTCTCTCTCTCTCTCTCTCTCTCTTTCTTTTTCTCTCTCTCTCTCTCTCTCTCTCTCTCTCTCTCTCTTTCTCGCCCTCTCTCTCTCTCTCTTTCTTTCTCTCTCTCTCTCTCTCTTTCTTTCGCTCTCTCTCTCTCTACCTCTTTCTCTCAACCTCCCTCTCTCTCTCTCTGAAGGGCTCAATGTTATTCCAAGACAAAGAAACATCAAAACAATAAAAAATTTAACATCTCGCTAAACAAACAAATACTGTTTCTCCAGAGAAAGTATATATAGAAAGAGAGAGGAACAGATTAAAAAGCCTCAGAGTGGTGCATAGCTCAGACTGAGGATAAACTCGAAAACCCGAATCAATCCAGCAGTGAGCACTCAGCCCGAACAAATCCACTTAAATGAAAAGAGACTGCAATGCCCACAACCCATGACTTTAGGATTTTGGGGGGATAATCAGGAATATCATATAAATATTTGATTTTCTTTTCTGTATAAAGATTGGACAAAGTTGTCTCAAAGTGTACAGAAAAACTGTTCATAATTGCAACTATGTCAAAATATAATATTGTGCATATAGTAAAATAATTGTCAGGTCACTTAAAAAATGTATGTGGTAACATATAAATGTTTATGTTAAAGTAAAAAAAATATATAAATATGATTGAATCAATCTGATGACATTTGGTCAAACCAACAAATCAATAACAAGATGGTTGTAGGTTCGATCCCCACAGCCACCACCATTGTGTCCTTGAGGAAGGCACTTAACTCCAGGTTGCTCCGGGGGGATTGTCCCTGTAATAAGGGCTCTGTAAGTCGCTTTGGATAAAAGCATCTGCCAAATGCGTAAATGTAAATGTAAATATCAAATAGAAAAAGATAACAACTGCACATATCCACTTTTTACAATGCAGTTTGAATATAAATTCCCCTTTCTGAAGTATACCATACATGGAATCCTAATCAAATCTAACCCCAAACCTTTCCACACACACACACACACACACACACACACACACACACACACACACACACACACACACACAGACACGTGCTTACAAACACAGTCTCCCTTGAACAAAAATAAATCAGTAATACAGCATAGAAACTGAAACGATGATGGGTGTGATGAAAAGAAGGACTAGAGAATGAATGAAAGCATGAATGAAAGAAAGAGAATTAAAAACCAGAGTCTCACTCTTGAAGATGCTCGCAGTCTGCAGCAGCGTGAGATATTGACCGCTCCCTACACACAAGCAAAGACTGCCAATCGACCATCTCCCCTCTTCTCTCTCTCACACACACGCTGTCCTCCAGACCCATTCCTATTGGCTGGAACTCTAGAATGGGTGGGGTTTGAGTGTCTTACAGCTCCTCCCCCCCATAAAGTCAACCAGATCAAAAGCCATGCTGGATTTTCTCTCTTGACATCGGATTTATATTTTCAATCTGCAGCATATTAGCTCGCTTAAAGGTAAACATACCACAAATCCTGCAAATATTTTAGCATTTGCTTTCCTTCAAAACATGTGGATTCCACAAGTATATGAAGGGCATTTGTGCACACAAATTGCAAGCTTTTGAAGTAAGCACCTGTGCACACAGAATGCAGGTGATATGAGACTTGATCGATCAATTATTAACTGCTGACCTGGGGTCAGAACGAAAGGTAAATACGGAGGGCCAAAGAAAAAGTTACAGGTGTGAAGAATGAATCTCCCTGAGGACAATGTTCTTTGTCATGTTCTTTGGTTGTTTTTCCCCCAGTTCTGTTTTATTTAAGAAGCAAATTTGTCTGACATGTTTTTCCTAAAATTCCTCATGAGAAATAAAAATAGACACAAATGGGAAAGGTGTTGACAGTATGAATGCAAAGCTTTGGAATATATGTGGATAGCATAGCTTAGATAATTTGGTTTCTGATGAGTTCATATTGAAATCTCAGATTTTTAATTGCAGGCTTTGTTATCTTGGAAAATGTGAGCATAGTTTGAGATATTGTTGAGATTTCTAAAACTTTAGTGATACACATTTGAGAGCACATGCACTGTAAAAAGTGGTACCCTGTAATTGATACCTTGAGGAGATATTTCTACCTGATTAGTTGGTGTAACCTAATGTATTCCAGTTGATTCTGACATGTTAAATAATATACTTTACATGTACATTTAAAAAAGCACGTTTTTTAGGTTAAGATTTTCAGTGAGGTTTTTTAAAAATTAATTTTTATTCAGAGAAGCAGGATGCTTAAGCAAAAGTCTTCATTTGATTTATTTTCATTGTTGTCTAGGAGAAACAATTGAGATCTTTCTGTATTGTTTTTTCCTCGCTGCTAGTCTGTTCCAGTCTAACGGTCTGAGCTCCAAATGTCCCTAAAGTCCCTATTTGGATTTAAATGCCAAGAAATCTACCTCTGATTCTCAAATCAGCAAAAAATGTGCTGCGGATGGAACCTTCCAGATAGATGAAAAGCTTCCCACCTCTGTCTGTCTCAGCACTTCATTTCAAGCTGAGAAATTTGAGGAAGATTACAGGCTGTTTGCGATGATGGATTATCGCACATACGGAGGGAAAGAGATTAAGAAAATGTTCAGTGTACAGCAGACTTACATTCAGAGATTTTGAGCAATGCAGGGCTATGATCACACTGGCATGCTAAAATCGTCTCCCAAACATGTGCGTTTCAAAACATCTGTCTTGATTCGACACATATGGTTGCGTTTACTGTTTATTGATGTTAGGTTTCATATATCTGTGGCAGCGTGCTGCATCGAGGCTGACAGCCGTCCCTGTGCATCACTCACCACACTCATTTGTGTCAGTCTGCAGTGAGTTGGTTTCTGTGTTAATAAAGGACAGCTTGTTTTGTTTCATTAGCTGCTGTGCGGTGACACCTACACCAAAAACAGCTCCATCTGCAGCAGAGGAAAAGAGCAACACTGCACTAGCAGGTAAAATCACTATGTGTGACCTAGTGACGAGGTAGTGTAGCATTTCCAAGGAAACGGGGGATGTAAATGAAGACAAAATCATTTGTAATATTTTAGTGGGCATGCCTGTTACAGCCTATTAACTAAACTAACCCTTACTACACTGCAGCAACAAGATAGGTGAAGAAAAATAACAATGGTTTGTATGGATTGCCAGCCTAAAAGTGAAAAATACCATGGATGTTTTATCAAATTTGGACATGTATGTGTGTGTGTTAGGTTTTTCCAACATTGTAGGGACCAACTTGAAATCACCTTCTCATCCTGGAATTTTTACCTTAAGGATAGACTGTTAATGGAAGTAAAAATATTTTCCATAGGGGACCTGATTATTAACGGTAACTTTTAAAACCATTAATGACAGACCTACAGCAAGCTCAGATGTTGATAATCGATTGAATATGCTTTGTTGAAGCCATTCATCTACGTTATTTCAACAAAAATGTTGTATTGAAAAATGTCCCATTTTTCTCACCAATTTGGAATGCCCATTTCCCAATGCGCTCTAAGTCCTCGTGGTGGTGTAGTGACTCGCCTCAATCCGGGTGGCGGAGGATGAATCTCAGTTGCCTCCGCGTCTGAGACGTCAACATGCTCATCATATCACGTGGCTTGTTGAGCGCGTTACCACGGAGACATAGCACGTGTGGAGGCTTCACGCCATCCACTGCGGCATCCATGCACAACTCACCACGCGCACAACCGAGAGCGAACCACGTTATAGCGACCACCAGGAGGTTACCCCATGTGACTCTACCCTCCCTAGCAACTGGGC
This sequence comes from Moxostoma hubbsi, assembly GCA_032164185.1. Taxonomy (NCBI): domain Eukaryota; kingdom Metazoa; phylum Chordata; class Actinopteri; order Cypriniformes; family Catostomidae; genus Moxostoma; species Moxostoma hubbsi. The sequence continues at coordinate 14,602,836 of JAVLUX010000038.1, forward strand.
CAATTTGGTTGCTTCGGAGACCTGGCTGGAGTCACTCAGCATGCCCTGGGATTCAAACTCGCAAACTCCAGGGGTTTTAGTCAGCGTCAATACTCGCTGAGCTACCCAGGCCCCTCATTTCAACTTAATTTGAAAAACATAATGTTTCCAAATTCCAAACAAAATCACTGGCTAAACTTTGACAAACAGCCTACATGTCAACCTCATTGCCCTTTAAAGAAATATAAACTCACAAACAACCCAAAGGCTGTTTTTCCAAAGTTTTCAAATTTACTTCCAAAGAAAATGTGAGTGGTACTTGCAGGTGCAAAACTCACACCACTATGCTGGCATTTTCTGGGTCCTTGCCAGGGTGTTCCTATGCAGTTTCTAAGTTGTCTGAGAGGTTGTTCAGACAACCCCTCAGTCTCTATCACATTCTGATCCCTAGATATGGCTCAGGTTCCACCTGCAATGTAAGTCTATGGGATTTTCTCACTGGTTGATCGTTTACCTGGCATAAGTCAGATCACTTAAAGTAGTAGCAAACCTCTACTAAACAAGCTGCACAATTTGAGGTATCATTTATCTACATAGCACCAATGATACATTGAGTGCCAAAGTTTAATACTTTGAGATAGGAGTTTCAAAAGTCCACCAGCCTTAAGTTTGAGAAAAAATAATAATGATTCTTGCCTTAGCAAGCGTCAAAACCATCCATAACTGACATTGCTCTAAAATGCATGACAACACCATTATATTTCCCACAGAAGGAGAGATAACCTTGTGTGACCTTACAAATACTTATCAGAAGGTTAAATTAATTAAACTACTTCAGGTTTTCACAGTCCATCACAAAACAGCCAGAACACGATTATAAATCAGGTACTAAAATCACACTCTCTGAATGTTGCCCTTTAAATTAGCAGCACCACCAAACTATTACATGAATGTGGTCCAATCAGTCAGAACACTGTGGAGCCTCTCGACAAAGATTCATTCTCTGTGGAACCTCTACAGATGTTTGGGGTTCATTAAAAAGAATACGACGAGAGTAGCATGGAGGTTAGTCATAAATCAGATGGGAAACATAACAGTAAAATATGACTCATTCATAGAGCTTTGGGTATACAGAAAAATGATTGATGACCATTTGTCTTACTGCAAGGTAAATGATCTTATGGTATAATACACTTATATAGGGCTTTTTTTTCAAACCTTAGAGGTTACCAAAGCGCTTTACACTGTGTTCCAATCACCTGTTCACACACACACTCAAACACCAATTGTGGCAGAGCTGCCATGCAAGGTGCTAGCTTGCCATTGGAAGCAACTTGGGGTTCAGTGTCTTGACCCAAGGACATTTCGTCATGTGGAGTTGTGTGGGCCGGGAATCGAAGGGCCAACCCTGCAATTAGCAACCGACCCGCTCTACCACCTGAGCCACAGCTGCCACAGCATGCTCACACACATATACACAAACATAAGGCATTATGCTTTGTGATGACAGCCAGGTTATATTAGGCACCACATATTTACTGGAACTGCAGATTAGTAGGTGGTTAATGTGTCAAAACAGGCAAGTTTATTAAATATTCTGTCATTGGGGAACAGTCTCTGTTCCTGCTCTAAGCTATAGTTTAAGAACAAAATTGTCCCCAAGAGTGAACTAATTCTGTCAAAACCTCCCTTTGGGAACATTCATAGATGCCCAAAATTAGAAAATGTTCTGATAAATAAAGCAACTGTTTATTAATATGATAAAAATGCAAATATTTTCTTGTAGGGGCAGGGTTAGTGTTTACAGTAATGAAATGAGCTCTTGGATCTATACAAAACAATAGAAGTTTATGATTCCAATAGAAGTCCTTATTTAGAAATTAACATATTTGTGTGCATACTTAGCTATAGTTTGGGGAAAAAATTGCCTCCAAAAGTAAGCTAACTTCCTAAACATCCTTTAGGGTACATTCAGGGACATCCTAAATTGAAAAAATATTAATAAATAAAGAAATATACTGTTTTTATATTTATTTTTTAATAAAAATAAAATCCAAAATGGTTTCTTTTATTGGTCGGTAAAACAATAGAAGTCTATGTCATGTCTTCAATTAGCTACGTAAACGTGTGGGTGTGTGTGCAGGGTTCCCTCAGGTGTTCTAGGATCCATCGTTGGCTGTCTGACTGTCTGTTGAGTTTAGTGTATGCACACTGGTGATGTCATAATGTCCCCACCAGTGGCCTCCATCTGGTCTACCAGAATGCCACACACACACACACACACACTTAAGCACACGTTCAAAAAAAGATTAAAATGTCAAGGTCTGTTGTGTTCTGTTACAAAATGTCATCTAAAAACTGCTGTCTGTTTTGAGAGCACAGAATTTTTATTTTGTATAACCTATTACTGTGAGCTCTGCCCTATCATTACCACATTTCAGGAAGTATTTGCTGTACCTGAGGGTATTCTGATAAAATCAGGTGTAATTGTGTATTCCAGAGATGGTATCCAAGCTATGCAATGCTGTCTGACCCCGGTTAAATGATCTCTCCACCCATTTCCCTGCCTTCGCTCTTCCCCTTATGTCTAATGATATGGTGGATATACGTATAGTGACCTTTATATAAAAGTGTTTGTTTTACTACGTAAACAAACTGTAAGTTTGCACTGCAACATGCTTAGGTGGGGATCAAACCCACAACCTTTGGAACTGAAGCCCAGAAATGTACACACTGCACCACTTAGTTAACATGTTTGACTGATAACAAAGAGACATTGGAAGTTTAGAGTCAGCACACAAAAGTATTGTTTAGTTATCTTTTGAAATTTAGGTGGATCTGTCTCAAAACTGCTCAGGTATGATGCCCAGGATGCATACCAATTATAAAACCGGCAAGGGTTCAAAAGATAGATCACTTTTTATTAAAGATCAAATTGGTGGAGAGACAATATGGCGGATGTAAGAAAATGTGATATCGCCGAAAAGACCAACCTCATGATTTTAGGACATATGGTACAGAGAGAGATAAAAGCCTTTTTTTTATTTTGTATTTCTTGACCCATAGGTGGTGCTGTCGCAAAACTTTGCATGTACCTTTAGAGAAGGAGAAGATGACAAAGAAGAAGATGATGCAGAAGAAGAAGAGGAAGAAGTAATGAAAAAGAAAATGTGGAAAAGAAATTTTTACAAAGCAGTTTCTTAATGTTAAAGCAAATTAGTGACCAAATTCAAACCAAAATGCAAACTTCAGTTTTAATATTATCTTTACATTTATCTTTAAGTTTTCAATTTTCATTTTCGAAGGCAACATGTAAATTCTATATTAATGAGAAGTGGTACTCAAGAGAGGATACTTAATACAGTAGTTCTCACAGTAACGGGCGCAGAGAGACAGATGTGCATATGATACACTTTATTTTACAGTCTCCTTGTTACAGTGTAATTACACAAGTAATTACTGAATATTACTAATTAACAACATGTACTTACTATAGGTTTAAGTTTAGTGTTTGGTTTGAGGTCAGTTGCTTGTAATTATGCATAATTGACTGTTATTAGTTAATACATGTGATGGGGGGGCACTAATTTCTCTTTCTGCTAAGAAGGAATTTCTAGAATAAGGCTGATAAAAATGAAAACATATTCCTACTTATTTCTTTTTCATATGGCAGACTGAAGAACTTCAATTTCAGCTTGATTATGATTTTTCTTGATTATCAATCTGTCTTACAGTGGTGACATGCAATCATTTTATTTTTGAGGGGGCACCAGTGGCTGGTGATCACTTGGTGCACAAGGCGAGATACTGTAGGACTTGACCAAACTTTTTATCTTCTTAGTACATCTGTATAAAAGTACAAGGAAGGATAATCTAGTAGTACAGCTACAGGAAGGTGCTATTTGCTTGCATTGACAGAATTTAGCCATATGCTTGATTTCTGCCACAGAGTTTAAGACAAACAACCTATTTTTCACCAGCAATAATCAAGATACAATTACCTTTTATAAGTTTGAGGGGGAAGCTTGAATGGGTATGTCACTTCTGCTGTTTTAAATCTGTACTACGAAAGATTCTTTTGGCTACAATTAACAAAAGTTAATTATTGAGTGAGTATATAAAAATCGGTGTTCAAAACCCTGTCCTTGTCTTACCCCGATTAATAATGGTAAACCTTTAATAATGATTTTTATATAGAGCAGTCGGATCAGATTTGGTGTGAAATTGCAGGCTTATGTTTTTAGTCCATGCGTGTTTACATCATGTCCTTAAGCTCAGAAAAGAAGGTCTGACTGTGTCACATTGGGGAAGCTATGACCGCTCAGTGCGTCGCAGTACAGGACAGCAGTGATGGGACATCCGTCTCCAGATTTGTTTAACTTTCAACTGTTTGTTGCTATAATCCTTGGATATGTTTTCAGGTAGGGTTGTTGAAGCTTATAGTTGTAATGCTTTACTGAATCGAACATTACTAATTTCTTTACTGATTGCGATGTATTCAATAGGCTATGTTTTCCAAGGAAGTTACAGTAACATATTTACTTATATTCATGAATTCTGAGTATTTTTATAACATTGCAGCAGTTTCGAGATACCAATTTGTGTGTCCCTTAGAGTGTGTGTGCAGCTGTTTCTTATTTCTTTTACCGCAGTTGCAGAAATGCACAAGTTGTTGTGTCACTTTCCATTACCCTTTTAGCAGATAGTGAGATCAAACTGAGTGGAGTGATCCGAGTGATCACCGGTAAACCAGGTGACCTCAAACCACGAGATTCATCCGCGAAGAAGATCAGTGCAGAAACACAACTCGCGTAAAATGTTCCTTTGCAAATTGATTGCAATTTTAGGTTTCCTTGTGTTGCTACACAGCAAGTAAGTCTTATTGGAATGGCTCAGGGAGTTTCTAAAGAAAAGGACCCTTTGAAAAGCCAATCTCAGCAGTCCCACAACACCCCTGCAGAAGGTGCAAGCTTGCATTTACCTCCACACCTTAATGAGCTCTACCTCCACATAATGAATCCCGAAATCTCAGGAGAATTGGATGTAGCCATAGAGAAAAGATCAGCCAAGCTGGAACCATGGTTCTATGACTAAATACTCAAAATGCTGACTATCAAGAATGCATTGTGAAAGCGCCTCTGCTTCGTCTATACTAAAAAGTTTTTGCATTGTGGATCCACAGCTATATCACACAATGAGAAAATTGCAGTTACAATACAACATTAATGGCAAGAGAATCTATTACTGTGGAGTAACAATACCCCTATCAAAGGCTCAATATATCTACTCAGCCATAATGCAGGAAATAACAGCTGAGAGAATGTTAGAGTTTCTGGTTCTGGAAGAGAACAGAATGTTAAAACTCTCCTGAAGCTGCAGGAAGTGACATCACCCTGCTCAAGAAACATTTGGCTGCCGTTTCTCCAGCAGCCACCTGAGTAAAAAGCATCCTCACCTCCTCCATCTACTATAGTAACCTTCAAGTCTTTATTTATTGAAGGAGAATACTTAGTTGATCCACGTACCAAAATTACGCTACTGTGTCCTAGTGTCCCACACAACACTTCAGCCCCTCTAAGCTCTTACCTGAAGGATATCGGTACCTTTAAGACCCCATGAAATCAAAATTCGAGTATAGTGACTTTTAGTCCATATTTATTAGCTTTAAAGTCATCTAAATTCTAGCGTACTCCTACATGTTGACAAAAGTAACCTTTAGCAGATATACAACATGTAAAATATACAGTTTCCCTCTACCAGGAAAATGGGTTAAAAAGTTGAGGACTTATCCTGCACTAAACAGATTTTTGACCGATCAAACACTCTTTAGAGGGAGAACGTCCCTCCCCCTAATACCGTCAAGCAAGAAGAAAATGGTTTATGTCTGTGACGTACCTACAGCTTATTGAAAATTTTAAAAACGGGGTCAACCCTTTTAATATGTCCTGCCCAAACTTCCTGGAAGTTTGAAAGAAAACTGAGCTTGCCAAGTAATTTCAAATGTAATTTATTGGTAATTCCTCTAAATTGTATCTCATCTACTGATAAAATCTAGACACATAGGCTAAAATGGCATCATTCTTTCACAACAATGATAAAACAAGGAGCTTAACATGAATAATGTACAGTCTTAGCAAGCTCAGTGTGATTATAGCTGACCTATGCTATCTTAAAGAGAAATATGAACCCCGGACTGATGAGGAATAAATCATTATTAAATCATAATCATAGTATTAGAAAGACATTTGGCTACTATACGTAAACCATTATGTATCAATTACACAGCATCACAGAAAAAAGCCATTTTGTAATATCACAGGGCACTCAGTCATTTTTTATGTTATGTCTATTTTCTAATTTAAAGATTTAATCATGTTGTTGTTGATGTGTAAAAATAGAATCTGAATATCAATGACTGCTACACTCAATGAACTCTCTAAAGAGGAAGCATTAAAGACATTTATATAGCATTTCTTGAGTGCCCATTAAGAAAAACTGCAGAGGACCAGACGTACTGTGTGTTTGTGTAAGTTGGTGAACATGCAACCATACTGCAAGTTTGTTATGTGTGTTTTGGAAGGGGGTGTTGATTTTTAGCAGGGGACAGCAAGAAGAAAAGGCAAAGGAGGAAGGGGAGGTGAGGGGCGGAGACAGTGTGCAGTGCAGAAAACAGGCAAGGCTGCTAAATAAAAAAAAAAGGAAAAATCCCATCTTTTGTAAATTTTGTGGTCCATCTTTTTCAGCTTTAAAGCCATCTATAAGCTAGTGTACTAAATGTACTAACTTTTATCAGATACTTGCATTTACAATTTGTAGTCTTTCTCTTAAAGGCAAATAGAACATTGATGATTAGGACTGGTATTGATACAGATCTCCCGATTCGATTCAAATTCACAAGCTCTCGATTCAATTCAATTAAATTCTGATTTCGATTGAATATTGATTCATTTTGGTATATTTCAGTTATAATGTTCCTTTTGCTTACATATGAAAGAAATTCTCTCTCAGCTAAAGCTGTTAATTTTACTGGGAACCTTCTAACTAGGTACATTATGAAGATATACATTTTACTAATTATATTGCATTACGTATCTCTTCTGTCCTGAACGTGATTAGAATTAAATGTTTATATTTTGTTGTTTTTGATTAGCCTAACAACTGACTGTAGAGAACAGAAATGGTCTTATTCAATGACAAATGGGTGACATGGTTCTCATCTTTGGACACACACATTACATGGAACAACTTTTAGTCTCAACACGGAGTGAAAGGATCTCGCTGCTGAATACTCCACAACTATACTACACAATCACTGGTGAGTGAAATCGAAACATTTACCATGTGGTTGCCAATATACATTTTAGTCGAATAGCATGAAATTTAGTTGCAAATGCGAGTGATTTCTTCAAATTATAGTGGAGGGTTGCACATTGAGTAAAAGATTGATCTTGGGATTTAAATATCAATATTAAGATTGTCCAAACGAAGATAGCGATGCATCGGAAAATCTATATTTTTTCCTATCCCTATAAATGGCTCATCCTGCATGCACGGGCATATACGAATTTTGGTACAATAAAATGCCCTTTTGATTGAGTATGTCCCCTCCTTCTAATACCACCTGCCTTCGACTAACAATAGCGGCAAATCATGGATCAAAGCCAAGATGTACACAAAATCCTATTGGTTATGTATTTCAAAAAGAGACAAGCTCTTCGAAATGTCCTCCCTCAACTTCCTGTATCAATAGGAAATTTGTCAAAAAAATTCAATTTATAAATACACGTCAGAATCTTGGCAAAACTGCTCAATCCCCCAGGATTCATTTGTAAAGTCTGTCTCAATCTGTGTGTATGTACAGTACTGAATAGCAGCCATCATGTGTTCAAAAGGTGGGTTAAAGCCAAAGACACACTCAAGAACAGGAGCCGAGGAATTTGATCAACTGAGGCAGCAGGCAAGGGAAAGCAAAAAGGTGCACACAGGATTATCAGGAGAGCAAGGTCTCTCTCTGTCCCATCTCCTGAATGAGAATCCCATGGTCAGAGCTGCCACTGAGGCAAGAATGAGACCACATTCCACAGCCAGACTGCAAAGAGTTAGACCTGTTTCAAACTGCAGAGCATCTACAACAGAAGACATGCATTGTGCTTTCACACTGGCAGCGTTTCTGCATAAGAGAGCTGTATTTCTATGCAGAAAAATAAAGTGATTTCTGGGTAAATACATTGAGTATTCCTTTTAATAACAGCCATTGTTGTGACGGGGACTACAATTGCACATATATAGTAATTAATCTGCATGGAATGGCACCCAAACCCCAAACTGTAGATATAAATGGCTTAAATCATCTGAATACATAATAAGCAGTGGTGATTTCTCAGGGCCAGCAAAGCCTTCTCTGCTGGCCTAACATGCCAAATAAAGAAATATTTTTCATCCTTTCATTCTCAATCACATTTTTGCCTATGTATTTTTAATCGCTTTCCACTCTTAATTAATCTACAAATAAATAGAGAAAAACAAAAAGTTTATCCAGTAAGAATGTATTCCTTGATGCTTACAAGCGAAGCATGACAACTGTTTAACAAATCACATGCCCGAAGCAGCGGTGAGTTTGAGCTCCACCCCGTCGGGCCTTCAGAATTTCCACAGAATCCCTCAACAGTGCAAAAGAATGGGCAACTAAAGTCAGATTGTCAGATTCATCAGCCAATCAGATTGATTGATTTGCTCTTGGTGGGTGTCATCTTTAGGATATGTCTCTGTTGAGGCCTTCTAGCTGGCCTTGAGTGACTCAATCACGCTTTAAGTGATGTCATTTGAAAGCGGAGAGCACAAGATCCTCAACACTGCTGCTATCGCCATTGAGAAAGAGATCCTTATGGATTTAAAAACACGAGATGTTCTGCATGATTATGTGATTGATTAATTAAACAGAAAAGGAGGACTGATTTTCAATTCAAGCTAATTGGTAATAAGTGCTTTTTGCATTGTTATAGCAACATCAGGAGTTTTTAAGAGTAAATTAGGCTGCTTGAGCATTCAATGTCAGATTTGAAAAGTAGTGCTACATTCCATTCAACTCGGAAAGTCGGATTTTACAATTTCCAACTAGGAAAAGTGCAATGAAATGCATCTTGAAGTCAGAATTATAACTTGTAGGCTCGTGCAGAAATTCTCAACTCTGATTTCACCGAGATGCAGGGGCATGATGTCACACAAACATGTGGACACTCAGAGAGATATGCAAAGTAAGTGATAAACATTTCTGTTATTAACTAATATTGATAAATTATTTCATTTCCACATTACATGATGTTAAAGCTTGTTTAACAAATGCCTGCAGAAACAGGTGTATAAAACAATATAATCTCTTTTGATAATCGTACACCTGAAGTACAAATGCTAGTGCTGCAGCACTGTTTATCAGTTGGGTTGCTAGGAGACATCTCAAATGAGAGTCAAATTCCTGCTAAGCTAACGGGAGCATTGCAGTTTTGCTTTCTTAAACGTTATCTTCCGAATATCGGGGAATGGAATGCATTTATGGTCAGAGATATCTAGTAGAAATATCCCACATCCAACTTGAATGGAACGCATCATAATTGTGCAAGCAACATTTAAATCACAAATATTATAGGATAGATTTTTTCAGGTATTATAGACCTCCTTGGTAGATTTAAATGAAAAATTATGATTTTTGAACATCTTTTCGGGAGAAGTTAATTTGTCAATTGGTATTATTAGTTAGCTACATCATAATGTATGATGCCCAAAGGCATAGGGTGTCTTATTCATTGTGAAACTGTGTTTTCTTAATTGCATGAATCACACTGAAGGCCTAGACTTAAAATGCACGGCCCGCCACTTATATTAAGTCATATTTATTGAATAGAAAGTGCTGTGTCTGTGCCTATGACTGTTCAGTTTGAGACAAACTTTTGTCATTTTGCACATTGTCAACTAAAATATATAAAACTTACTAAAATTACATTAAATCATTTGCATCAAGCCCAACAGAAGTCTTTGTCAAACAATGGGTGAGTAGATGGCATCAATATTGCTTCATTAAAGCCTATATTGCAAATATAGCTCAGCGTGCTACCAGTTTCTTTGTTTTAGTCCTATGACCAAAATGTCCTTTAAATTTAGTCAATATTTTGTCTTGTCATATTTATTCATTTTACTCAGTAAGTGAGTCTTACTCAGTAATTTTTTTTTAAATCACCTTTTATATTAAATTATATTCAAAAAGCATTATTTTAGTTAGATTATTATTATATTAACATACTTTAATAGATTTATAAGTGTTTATTTTATATATCTATAATATATTTATTTTTATATATTCTAACATAAATGTGCAAAACGACAAAAACTTGTTACAGACTAGACTGTGCATTGTTAATATCTTGCAGTATTATTTTTTTCTCATATTTTCATCAACAGTATGTTTTAATTAAAACTGTTTAATTATTGTCATGATGTGTAATTTTCATCTCGTCTTTGTTATTGTTGACGAACGACCTTTTTGTATAAGACCATCTAAGCGATATATTCACGTATGCTTCTGCTATGCTCCTGCACCATTCTGCTTAGAAGGCCAAAGGGAATTCTTTAACCTTTAACATCAGTACAAAAAACAAAAAAACATGCTACTTTCGCGTGCGGTGTAAAACAGGTCTTAGACAGAGCCTGAGCTCTAGAGTTCTAGTCCTTAACCCAGCGCCTTGCCATCAAAGCATTTCAACTCTCCTGGAGTTCTCAAATCCTCTTGGGAATGTATAACAAATGGCTGAACCTTATGTAACTACTGTATAGTAATGGAGTCTATAGAACTTTGCTTGTGGTCTAGTTCTGTGCAGTCTGTCTGTGTGGTACTGCTCTTGACCCAGGCGCTGATCACATGTCACAAACCTGTAGTTGGAGGCTGGGCCCGGTGTGGAGAGCACAGGGCAAGTTCTGACGGGTGAGAAAAGAGAGGACATATCAGTACACACCTGAGCACAAGGCCACATTCGTCTCTCTCACGTTATCAAAGACTGTATACGCATGAGCACACACCTGCAGCTCATGTTATGCACAACTCATAAATGGCTTACTATATCATGGGAAATATGAGTGCCAGAAATAGCCTAAGCTTGTTTTCTGTGTAGCCACTATTTAAAGGTGAAGTATTCAATTTGTGCGCCACAAACGGCACCAAAAGAACTAAAAATAATAAATAATGACAGTTTCAAATACGTTTCCTGGACACTCTTCCCAGTATCCCCTAATCATAGTCCCGCCCCAAATTCATGCCATTTGTTAAGCCAATCTTGCCATGTCGGGCTAGTCAGGATGCTCAAACAAACAGAGCAATGTTTTCATAATGCCACATAGTACATTTTCAACAAGTTCAACGTGCTACCAGTGTTAATTTTTACACAGTTTTTTGTTTTAGTCATAGTTTTAATCTTTGACGAAAATGTCCTTTAAATTTTATCAAAATTTTTTTGTGTCATATTAATTTATTTTAGTCAGTTTTACTCAGTTTTGTCATATAAGTTTTGTCAACAAATATAACATTTTAGTTGACAATAATGTGCATTATGACACAAATGGTTACAGTCTATAGACTAGTGCATTGTTAATATCATTGTTAATAGCATTATTATTTTTTTCTCATCATAGAATATGTTTTAATTAAAATAATTTAAATATCATCATGACATGTCTTTTTTGCCTCATCTATGTTAATTTTATTGAGCAAAACTGCTTACACTTTTGGGAAATTTATGGAAAACAACATTGCAACCAAACCTACAAAACTATTGAATGGTTTATTTATAATTGTCTTTGCAAATTAAGCTGGCTTGGGGGAAACATTAAGTAATAAATCAATATATAAAATATGACACAATATACGAAAAATATATTATCCTCTATATAGTTTATTATCAAATATAATATTAATAATAGCAGCACCAAACAGAATTGCAAAAATAATCCAAAACTAATTTTGCAAACACACCTACAGTACCTGTTTGGCCAAACAGATAGCCCCGCCTCAACCTCACACCATAAGTGTGGCGAAGTAAAACTACTTTATGCATATTAAACTGGTATAGAGAAGTATTCTAATGGAAAAATTGCACACTTCACCTTTAATACAAATGTTATTCTTGGTGAACCCAGGACTACAGTGATGCATCAGACCTTATCTGTATGAGAGTCCAGAGCAGCCAGACCTTCTAATTGACACTTATCAAACATGGCAACTCAACACGCCAAGGGCATATGGGCTACTCTGTAAGATTCAGTAGAAATAAAGAGCAGTCCGGGCTGGGTTTAGCCCAAAAAACATCTGGATGAGTTGAGTTTCTGCCCTGCCTGCAGCTAAAGGTGACCTCTGCACTCTCAATGGCTCCACGATTAAGGGTCATGTGACTCTCAGCGACAGTGTTTGGTCAGGGGGGAACAAACGGATACTCACCCTCGGGTCGGTATTGGGCGATGATGGTTACCGTCTGTCCCGCCCCTTTCAGTGCAGCTGCTGCCTGTTCGTGAGTGGCACCTCGCAGATCGATTCCATTAACCTGTAACCAATCACAATAATGGAAGTTACATCAAGCATGGCATCAATACCATTTACCTGAAATACAAACTAAATGGCCATCAAGAACAATGCAAGTATTGCTGTAAATTTGCCATTTAAAAGGAATAGTTTAGCCAAAAATAATAATTCATTAATTCTCATCGTTAACTCATCCTTATGCCGTCTCAAACTTGAGAGTATTTTTCTTCTGTGGAACACAAATAAAAAATCTTGTCTAAGAGACTGCAGTTGTCAAGATTAATACTGAAAAAGGATTTACATTTTGGTCTGTTCTCACCCAAAACAATCATGTTGCTTCAGAAGACATGGATTAAACCACTGGAGTCATATGAATTTCCTTTATGCTGCTTTTATGTCCTCTTGGTGCTTTAAAGTGTTGGTCCCCATTGACTTGCATTGTATGGATATATGTATTCACACCATATCACCATCAAAAGAATGTGAAGTATACAGTAGTTTTTATCTCATCACGTTTAATTCAGACTAACAAAAGCTCACAAAACTTAAGGTAAAATCTAATGTTCTCACTATTATAATGCAGACTCAGCAGTGGCGGTGCGCCACAGCTTAATAGTGGTGTTATACACTACACTGACCTGACCTTTATTAATGTCTTAAACTCTCAGTATTAAAAGGGCAGCATTACTGTCAGTGTTATTAAAGTCCTATGTCAGATATACATTGGTGTGGCTCTCAAAAAGTGTGATATCTTGCTGCAGAGCAGCCTGGAGTGATCTGGCTCTAGAAACCCCTGCTGTAATCCATCTCCAGAATCGTGCCATTCTACAGCTCAAGTAAAGGCTTCAGTAGAGGATCAGTGGGCGGCAGTGCCTGAAGGCTAGTCTGAAACAGCTGGTTTAATGCACACAGACCACCCATAGTAATTTCACTGACCATCTGATGCGTATTACACTTTCTCAATGAGATAAGATTAAATCTGATGGGCTGACTTTATGCAAATATTCGGAGAAAAGGCTCCCAGAATTTTTTTCTAAAGAACTAGTTTAAAAATAAAACTTATTATTTTTATTAAAAGCGACTTTTATAAAGGCTACTACACTATTTTTTTTCTGATTTCTATGCTGATCCCCTCCATATGGGGAAAAAATTGGATCACTTATTTTGGGGAGGCAAGATCAGGTCACTTTTTTCTTGCATGATCTGGCAATACCGCAACTGGTAATGTAAGCATAAGCGTAGTTCTAGCAGGAACATCTCGGAATTCATTGTGTCAGGCATTTCATCCAGTCACAATACAGCCTCCGCTTTATAAACCCGCTCAGCTGTATCTCATTGTTGGCATACTTTTGTTGTTTCCACCCCTATCAGCATCAGTTTAGGTCCCATCCTGGGCAGGGGTAAGCTCTGCTCCCCTGCCATCATCGCTTCCGGCAACATCTGACGGTTCAAGCAAGTATCCGAGCACTGAACTGTAGGATGGGGTTAATGCCAAATTATATAAGTATTTCTGTGTTCATATTAATCCCAAAAATCCCAGGTCTTTTCTGATAGAATATCACCCACCACACAGAGTACTTGTTTTCAAAAAATACCATTATTAAGCATTCTTCTAACTTTGAAATATATTCAAGAGTTTCATTTAAGGTCCTTCAAAGCATATTAACTAGATATCCATAAGCAGAACTGTATATTCTGTTTATTCTGAGTTATGTACTGTATGATACATAGTCTGTGCTTAATACTTTTATATGGGCAGAAATTATAGTAGCAGAGTGTCTATTTAGAGTCCGCTTATGTGAATCTGTTGTATGAATTTGTGGATTGCCATGAGCATTTGTGGGATGTTTTATCGCCATAACCCTCCCTTAAATGACACAGAGAAACAAAATGAACTATGGTTGGTTGATTTCCATTTGTCAAAGTGGCCTTTTCTTAGACAAAAAACAAAACAAAAAACCCTGCAATGTGGACCAGACCTTATGCCATTTAGTCAATGGTCTGGCTATGGGAAAATATCACAAAGTAAACAGTTTACCACCAGAACATTAGTTTGGCTGAACTGTGTGCACCATAAGCTAAATGAAGGGAACCGACTAAAAGCTAGAAAACAACTGTGTACTGCTGGCATACAACCCTGGATGAGGTGGTTGAGTAATACTGCTGTTAAGATCCCTTAATAGGTGACCACAACACACTAACACGACTCACAGTCGGCGGACGAGTCATGGTTTGTGTGGCGTTTCAGCGTGCCTGCAGCATGTATTCATGCTCATTTAACAGTGTGAACTCAGGAGGTACACCACAGCTATTCTTAGACTCCAAATCAGGCCATCACATCATTTTCTCTCCCTTTCTCTTCCTTCCTGTTTCTCTCTTTCTAATCAGTGTCCTAGGGAGGCAGTACATGATTGCTCTCGGCTCAAGTGACGGAGACAGTAATTGTGCCTGGGCTTTGGACGGAAGTGTTTCATTTCGACGAGAGAGTCCCGGTGACGCTTTGATAAACAGAAGTGATGAGATCATCATCAGGAAATCAGTGCAGAGAGCTTCTCGAGTGGATCGCTGATCTGGATTGTTACAGTGGGAGTTGTATTTGCGCTGTTAATTAACATTCCACCAAAAAGTTATGGCTCTGAATCTTTGCCAAAAACTCAGTCATGAAATTATGATGAGAAATAGGAAACCTGGTATTGACTGAGCTTTGTGCAGGTACTAGAGGACAAATATACATTACTTGGCACACAAAAAGTGTTTTTAGAAATGATTGGTGCGATGGCGCCACCTCCTGTTCAGAACAGGTTCTGCACTTCTCTGTGGTTACAATTTGCATTTAGCGGACACATTTATCCAAAATGACTTACCGTGCATTCAAGGTATAGATTTTATCACTTTATCAGTTTTCTGGAAATCAAACCAATAGCCTTGCCATTGCTAGCACCAAAATCTACCAGTTGAGCAATATAAATTAGAATTTTATACCAATTCCAATGACTACCTTACACAATATAAAGAGTAATATATCATTTAGTCAGTATTAGAAAAAAAAATATAATAATATTACTACATATACCACTCTTCAACAAAGGACGTAAACAATTATTCCAAAGTGGGGAGACCAAATGTAAATGTTTTTGTCCCCCTTAAATTACCATCTTTATGGACATTTTAGGGTTTACGACGTTACGTTGTCATGGCAACGAAGTTATAAAATTGAATACAACTTTACACAGAACAGGTTAGTAAGCGACGTTATCAGGGTACAAAATAATTCTCGCCAAGTGCCAAATACATTTTCTATTTGGCCGGTGAATTTCACAGTGTCACACCATTCTGGCGGGTGCTTTTAAAATAATTTAACATGTTCCAGTTTTGTCCTCAAGGGGGCTCTGTAGACCTACAACCAGTAATGTTGTAGGTGTTTCCATAGAACGGCTCTCATTAGCTAGCATCGATAGTCTCAGTTAGCTGTAAATCTAGAAGTAATATAATGTAAATGTTCAAGAGCGTTCATGCCATCGGGGTGAAGGGAAGACCATTTTCAGATTTCGGATGTGCGAGTAACTTTTAATAACCCACCACCACACATACAAATTATCTGGTAATGATCGCATTATAATACAGGAACCGAATGATTTTCATGAAGTTCGGTTTCGTTAACGGTTCTTGAACATACATTCTTCCAGCGATACTAACCTATCGATCATATGCGTAGAATATGCGGGGGATGCGAGGGACATGTCCCCCTCACTTTCATAAAAAAGCCGGTTCTTTTTAGTGAATCAACTACAGCACTATTAGTTTTGTCCAATTCCCAAATGAACAACTACATGAGCTGGCTTGTTTTAGTGACTCAAAAGAATCATTTGGAGTTGACTGAATTAATTTAAACCAAGATGTGTGAATTTAAGACTTAAGATGAGAGTTACTTACTGGTTGTTTATATGACAACATGAATTTTAAAATATAAATTTTGTTTTGTTGTAATAAGGAAATAATCGGAAAAAGAATTATATGGACTATCTGGCAATTAAATATTTCATAAATAATTAAATAAAACAATACAATTCTTTAAAAAAGCAGTTTAATTTTAAACATGTTCACAGTATTGCTTATTTGCCCCTCATGTCTGTAAAATCCAATAAAAAAATTATATATTTTTTTTTTTACTGGATTGAAATCTGATCTGGCTGGTAATTTTTTTCATCTTGAATCCCCAGTAAATTTTGGACCCTGGAAGTTATCACACAAAAATCCTGTTAATAACATATTGTTTTCGTCTTGTGGCTATACTAGACTAGAAAGTATTTTTTTATTATTTATTTTTTCAATCTCATTTTCTCCCAATTTGGAATGCCCAATTCCCACTACTCGTGGTGGTGCGGTTACTCCCCTCAATCCGTGTGGTGGAGCACAAGTCTCAGTAGCCTCCACTTCTGAGACAGTAAATCTGAACGTCTTATCACATGGCTCGTTGTGTATGACACCGCAAAGACTCCGAGCATGTGGAGGCTCATGCTACTCTCTGCGATCCATGCACAACTTAGCACAAGCCCCATTGAGAACGAGAACCACTATTCGTGACAACGAGGAAGTTACCCCATGTGACTTTACCCTCCCTAGCAACCAGACCAATTTGGTTGCTTAGGAGTCCTGGCTGGAGTCACTCAGCACACACTGAATTAAACTCTCAACTCCAGGGGTGGTTGTCAGCGTCAATACTCGCTCAGCTACCCAGGGTCTGTCTTATGAAAGTATTTTAACATTTACAGATTGTCCCCATTCACTTCCATTGTAAGTGCCACACTAATAAGATTTTTATTTTTTAATTTTTAATTAAAATGGGACCCAGTGTACAAATATAAAAGTTTAAGACTCATATTAGTCGATCAGTAATCTAACTATTGGGGGGATGACTCCTTTACCTAAGAAAACCAATTATGATGTCTATAATTCATGACCTTGGTGTTGAAATTCCAACCTTATTAAATGGTAATCCCAAGAAATGTAGTAGCAACCACATATTCAAGATTGGCACAGATCAAATGTAAAAGTTTAAGAGAAAAACCTAATGATCGAAAACTAATATGATTATTGGGGGTGACATGGCCCCCTCATGTTTAAGGTTACGGCCCTTATGGCCCTATCTTTGACCTAGAAAGAAAAATATGATGTCTATAATCCATGACTTTTGAGGTGAAATTAAACCTAATAAAATGCTAATTTTGAAAAATAAATACCAACAACTTTGGACTGTCACAACCACTGTATCCTTTAGCCGTTTCTTGCACATATAAACAGCAAATGCATGTATATTTGTGTTTTTTGGGTGGTCCACTTACAGATATGATCTGGTCTCCTCTCCTCAGCTCTCCACTGAGGTCTGCAGGCCCTCCTGCCAGTATGAAGGAGACAAAAATGCCTTCTCCATCCTCTCCTCCTACGATGTTAAAGCCCAGCCCGGTCGAGCCCTTGTGTAGAACAATCTTCCTGGGATCCCTGTACACACAGTTCAGGTAATACATCAGCTCAGAGTCCGTAGGGCTCTGCATCTCCACTCAGATGCACGCCAACTACTTTGTAAACATATAAATGCAAAACTACGAGTGCATGCACACACACATCCACACGACTGGGCTGGTCCAAAATGTCTAGGATGTAGCTGAGCACAATGGCTGACATCTATTGGGGACTGCTCCACTTAAGTGGTATTTGTCCCATTTATGGTATCCTAGAAACCGAAAAAACACCCCCCCCCCCCCACACACACACCTACTCTCTCTATTACACTTATTCACTCTCACTCACTACATATATTCTGTTAAAAGTATCACTTCATTCACCTTGTGGCCAAATTAATAAAACACTTCAAGATTCAGATTTTACAGTTGCAAGCCAGCACAGTACCAAAACGGAAAAAGTAGAAAAACATCCTACAATCTGGTGCGACCCTACATCCACATGCGTGGACATTGTATTTTGGCTTCGATATACACAATGCATAAATTAAATTAATAAAGACTGACTGAATACTGTTCACAAGACTATAGACTGTCATTTAAAAGGTTAAATTCTTCCGCACCGAGTTACGTGACTAAACAACATGCCGTTGATTTCCTTGAAGTGCAGACGCAGAGCCAACAAAAGTTCCTCTGGTTATAAATATTTGTAAGTTTTTTCATTGAAGCCTGTTTGGTTGAAAAGAGTAGAGTGTCTGGTTTCATTTGATATACCGCTTTAAAAAGCCTGGACATTTTTTGCACAGCAGCGCCCTGATAAACATGATGTCTACATATGTGGACACTAGCACCACATTTCCACAAAAGTAGAAAAAAAAAACATGTTAGTTATTTTATATAATATAATAACTTTCAACTCTTAACACATATGTGGGTTATTTCACTTAATTTTAATATACATTTTATTATATTTTATTTTGTTATCACTGTGCAATATAATTCAGTTCATTAACTTTAATTAATGCATTCCTATATACTGTATTTACTATGCATTTTCACATTGAGAAAAAATGGGTTAATCCAAAAGCTATAGAGCTATATCCTATATAGCTATATCCTAAATCTATTTATATATATTTAGGATGAAAATAAAGTGCATTTCAAACTGTTCTGAGACCATTGAAGACAGACAGCACACTGGAGGTTAAGTAATTTACTAAATAGGGAGCAAGGGATCATCCTATAGCTCTGCAGCTGCTACTAGTTACAAATCAAAAAGGTAAATGGAAAATGCACACAGCAGTCACATGGGGGTGTTAGGATGTTAAATTAAAAGTTTCAGTAAAAAAAAAGTAATTAACATAAATAAAACATATTACATATGCATAATAATATGAATACTATATATATTTAATATAAGATAAACATTTTGAAGATTTTAATGTCAACAACAAAAGATATGGGAAGCATTTTCTCCCTTTTAAAAGTTGATTGTTTTTACTGTGCTAAATATGGACATGATTAGTTGCATTTTATTATTGGTACTTAGCATTATTTTATCCCCTGCTGTCCATGACCCTGTCATAACAGGATTGGACCCAATTTTGGGTCAAGGCCCACAAGTTAAGAACCATAGTACTACAGAATTATATATACAGTAAATATATATCTTTATAAACTAAGAAACTGATAAACTATGAAAGCCAGTGGTCAGCCTGTGTGCTTGAGTTACAGGGTGTGCTAAAATGATCCCAAGTCTGATCCACTTTCAGTTAGTCATAAAATCCTGACAGTGCCATGGCATTTTGCTGTCAAGTGTGACCAATCAAACGAAGAGACATCTTGAGCTGAGACACTTACTGTCAGATCCACTTGAAATGTGGAGATGCACAATCTCTGAAGGTTACAGATGATAATGCAAAGAGACGAGACCTGAGATGGAGCTATTTAAGAACAGAAGGCTAATCTGTTGGCGCTGCCTTCTCAATGACCTAGTTGTAAGTCGAAGCCAGGCCTATCCTCCCTCCCTCTCTCTCTCTCTCTCCCTCTCTCTCTCTCTCTCTCTCTCTCTCTCTCACTCCAAGTCCTTAATTTCTTCTCTCTTCCAGCACATCTGTTTGGCTTAGAGTCATGATGCTCTTCAGGCCATAAACAAAAACCAAACCAAGCAGCAACTGATTCACAGGCATTTTTGCTACCACCATTCACAGAATTCTTTAATTTGTTTTTAAAAGTCTTTTTGACACTTTTGATTATAAAAGTAGAGAACATACTGGAAATTATTTGGTGAGAGTAAGAGGAAATAGAATTTGACTCAGGCCAGATTCAAACCTCCATTTGCCATATTACCACCAAGGCTCAACATGTCTTTTGCATGAGCACTAACCTCTACGTCATGGCTTCAACAGACCTCTGCATTAAAAATACATATCTGTAATGCTCCTTAATATCCAATGTGGTAACTTTACACTGCAGGCTATCAGAGAACACAGTAACTGCTTACGTGTAAATAAGTACAGCTGTGTTTCTAGCTACATGTTCATAAAATGTTAAATTCATGAATAAATTCACTATTAATCTCTAAAAAGCTGATATTTTAAGACAAAGCTCATCTTGTGAAGTTCATCACATACTCTAATCTTCTGAATGGTCTGATGCTACATAAAAGAACAACTCACATGTTTAGCAATGCCTAATAAAAATAATGTTGCCCATTAGTGCAACTATGAACTGAAATATATAACCGCAAAGACCTCAAGCAAAGAATAGTTCTTATTCTCTTTGCTTTTGTAATAATAAACCCAAAATGTTGCAAAACTGAAAAAAGAAAAGAAGACCATATTCACCACTAGATGGCACCCTATTCCATATATTTTACATTCACAGAATTGATTGAAAATGGCAATGAATGACAAAAACTGCATACTTCCATTAAATACAAAAAAGTACATAAAGCATTAAGCTAGTGATGGTAAAGTACACATTTTTAAGTATGAATTAAATGAGTATGGCTAGATTGGGATGCACTACAACATCATAAAATTGCATCTTTATACTGCACCAGAGAACCACTGCAAGGACATGGGTCTGTGGGTAAAATTTGCTCTCAAATTAGATTTTTGTTTTAGCTTAATACTCTCTATAGTCAAGTCTAAATTTTTATATACATTTACAAGGAGCATGTATCACAGTCCAGACAAAAACATAAAGCACTTGTTCAGTTTTGGTCATAATGCCTACATGCATTGTACAGTATAGCTTCTAAGCTTTAAAACCACACATAGTTTTTGTTGGTTATTATTATTTTGACAATAATTTTTTTCGCAGTGGTCCAGTCCGAGCTTAAAGGGTCAAATAAGTATCTGTGACAGCTGACCT
The DNA here is from genome assembly GCA_032164185.1 of Moxostoma hubbsi. Classification (NCBI taxonomy): domain Eukaryota; kingdom Metazoa; phylum Chordata; class Actinopteri; order Cypriniformes; family Catostomidae; genus Moxostoma; species Moxostoma hubbsi. The sequence goes on from JAVLUX010000038.1 coordinate 14,624,211, forward strand.
GGAGTTCTAGAACACATTCTGATATTAATGGTATGAAATGATATGCTGATTACTAGTTATTTGAGACTGCATATATATTTATTCTAAGTAATGTCTGGCTCTGAGGTGGGTTGAGTGCTTCTAGCACCTTGCTGGCTACAGTGTAACCACCTCATTAAACTCTCCCAAATCTACTTTCCCTTCACTCACATTTGTATCCTCCAAACTTCTCCTTCTTTCCTTCATCCCTTACTTTCTCTACCATTGCCATCTGCAGAACCCTGATAGAGCTCCTGTCTGCATTCCCATTCATGCTGCCTCAGTCCCAGATTACAAACAGCCACTGTTTATAATTTCAAATTCAGAATCAAATGGGAAAACAAACAAAATAGATCACACTCGTTGTTGATTCACAAAGCCACTTGTATTCTGGAAATACATGCGGACGAGTTAGTGGTTTGCTGAGCAGTGCTGGCTGTTCATATGCAGCCCCTCACACCTCTCTTCTCGCCACCATTTATTCACTGTCAGCCTCTGTTAGTCTCCCTTCCCTTTTCTCTTAAACCCTCTCTTTCTGTCTCTCTCTCTATCACACCATTTTTCCACTGTAAATGTGAGTTTAATATGAAAATGTCTCAGAAGCATTACCGACGTGAAATGTAAGCTGTCTTTTGTAATGGTTTGCACACTAGTGTCCTGTCAAATAGCAAAATACCTATTACCTTTCAAATTCAAGCTCAGCAGAGGAAGAAAATAGCAGAGAATCTATGTATTGACCCTCTACCTTAAGTAAACAAGCTAAAAGCAGCATATTTCAGCGCACTTTCTATCTATCTGTCAGCCAGTCAGTCTGTCTGTCTGTCTGTCTGTCTGTCTGTCTGTCTGTCTGTCTGTCTGTCTGTCTATCTATCTATCTATCTATCTATCTATCTATCTATCTATCTATCTATCTATCGACTTGTAAAAACTCACAAACATTTTTAGTTTGCCATTCACAAAAAGCATCTGCTGACTTGGACCATAACTCGCAAAAAAAGAGATCTCAGAACAGCTTCGATCAATAATTGTTACTTTGCATAAAGCTGGAAAGGGTTACAGTTGTCTCAAAGAGCTTAGATATTCATCTGTCCACAGTTAGAAAAATTGTCTATAAATGGAGACGGTTTAGTACTGTGGCTATTCTCCATAGAAGTGGCCATCCAGCCAAGATGACTCAAAGGGCACACTTCAGAATGCTCAATGAGGTAATAAAGAACCTTTTGGGGCTTTTCCACTGCATTGTACAACTCGGCTCAACTCGACTCGCATTTTTGGGGTTTTCCACTGTGGATAGTACCTGGTACCTGATACTTTTTAGAATCACCTCGGTCGAGTTTCCAAGCGAGCCGAGCCGATACTAAATGTGATGTCAAAATCCTGCAGATCACTGATTGGTCAGGGAGAATCGTCACTACGAGCATCACTGGATTTCCGACACGCAACATCAACCTGCTAGTTTTAAAGTTAGCAACAACGATAACAGTATCATTTGTTCACGCAACTTTCGAATTGTGAAAAAAGAAATGGCTGTGTGCAAAACCTTCACATGGTCAATAAAGGTGCAGATGGTCCTCTCGTTAGCGATGAGCGCAACGATCAAGTCTCTCAGGAAGTGTATCAGCTGTTTAGCACACGGCTACCACCGGACCTACCAACAATGAAGGGAAAATTAAAAAAATATATTACAGAACTGTCAAGGAAAAGTGGAATTGGTTCGACCAAATGGACGCTATCTAAACTGGCGAGCAATGGGAGGGAGAGTGCCCTGGACTGGCGTTGATCCCCGATGGAGGATGGTACGTTTTGTTATGTTAACTCTATACTCTGCTTGAAAGCTTCACTTTATTTAGTTGACCAACTACTGGAAGCTTGCTTCTAAAACAACCAGGCCAATTTAACTGTTACACTTATGTAAAATCACCATGCTACAACTGCTTTATGCAGTACAATGAGCTAGTATAGCTAACAGCTAGTGGTTGTGTTATTGTTTTGGTCAGTTTGTGTCGTGTTTAAGATGACAGTCAGCGCAACTATGACGGTCAGCCTATAATCCCACCCACGTTGAGGTAGCACTAAACTACAGTGGAAATGCGAGCTCAGAAAATTAAAGCGAGTAGAGTTGAGGTGAGTCGAACCTTAACGTGCAGTGGAAAAGTGCCTATAGAGTGAGAGCTGAAGACTTGAAGGAATCATTGGAACTAATTTAACATCTCTGTTCATGAGTCTACTATAAGGGAAATATTAAACTGGCATGGTGTCCATGGCAGGACAACACAAAGAAAGATGCTGCTTTCCAACAAAAACAATGCTGCATGCCTGAAGTTTGCCAAAGACCACCTTGACAATTCACAACGCTACTGGAAAAAAATATGTGTGGACTGATGAATCTTAGGTTGAATTGTTTGGAAAGAACATGCAGCACTACATATGGCATAAAAAGGGCACCGCATACCAACATGAAAACATCATCCCAACAGTGAAATGTGGTGGAGGGAGCAAAATGATTTGGGGCAGCTTTGCTGCTTCCAGGCCTGGATTGCTTGCCATCATCAAGGTTCAAAATTAATTCCCAAGATTATCAAGATATCCTACAGGTGTGCCAGCTGAAGATCAGTAGAAGTTGGGTGATGCAGCAGGACAATAACCCTTAAACTTTGATGTAAATCCATTACAGAATGGCTTAAAAAAAGAAAATCCACCTTTTAGAGTGGCCCAGTAAGAGCCCAGACCTTAACCCAATAGAGATGATGTGGAATGATCTCAAGAGAGCTGTTCACACCATACATCCTAAGAATATGGCTGAGCTGAAGCATCCCTTAATGTTCACTCCTTGCTTACTACAGCTGGCACAAATCATAATGCCCAAAAGCTGAGTCTATGACCTCTGAGGCAGTACTATAAATACACTATTAATCTTAAATGGACTTCTCTCAGGCTTTGGCATACATTTTAAATCTATAAACACCCTAAAACCTTTCCGATAGCCCTCAACACAATCAATAGACTTTAATTAGATTCACAAATTCAGAGAACACAAACAGAGCAATTTAGCTGCCTAGCAAAAATGTGTACGTGTATTGATAAGTACACCCTCTACCCGCCTCAAGAACGCTCTCTCGGTGAGGGAACTGGATGGCCTTTTCACTTTTTAGCTCAATAGTGTCTCCAGGTAGCAGCCACTTCTGCACCTTCGACTTGCAGAATCACAGCAGTACACTCCAATACAAGCAGAAGATGTAATCGACTCAATTCTGACTCATTTTATGTCTATCTTAAAGGGCAGCCTCGTCTCTGCATATTGGTTTTAAAGAGAACACAATTTTAAACATTGAACTGCCATTATTAAATGAATAGTTCAGCCAAAATTACAGTTCTGTCATCATTTACCTATTCTTAGCACATATCCTTGTGTTGTTCCAAATCTGTATGACTTTCTCTTTTACATAAAACACAAAAAGTGCTTTTATGAAGAAATATTTTTTATTTTATTTTTTTCAAATAATGTGAACGTGGACTGGTGCAGTCAAACACATTGACAGTATCATGAAAATGGAGCCTCTGACTTGTGTGCTAAATTCCAAATCTTTTATAGTCAAATGATAGCATTGTGTGAGCAACAGACTGAAATTGTTGTTGTTATTCACTGAAAAAATTTCCTCTAGTGGCCTGCTAAACATTACGACCAGATCATTCAGTCAGTGAGTTGAACTTGAAAACCAGATCAGTGCAATTTGGAAATGAATCATTTAGACCAGTTTCATAGAGTGAATCAACTGATTAATTGAAAAGTTTCAAAAGACTGATTCACTCATGAATCGGATATTGCATAATGATTTAAATTTTGGTCTGTTTCTCATACAAAGCTAACTTATGGCTTCGAAAGACTTGGAATACAGAGCAATATTAATTTAGATCCTATTATGGTGCAGTTTGTCATTTTGAAGCTTGACAGCCCCAGTCCTCATCCAATTTTATTATATGAAAAAGATGGAGGAAAAGATGAAAATCTCAGGATATTCCTTTAAAAAATTCACTTTTTCCACTGATAAAAAAAAATCTTATTGGTTTGAAACAACTTGAAGGTAAGTCAAATAATTAGCATTTTTGGTAACTTATTCCTTTAAAAACAATGTTTTCTCCTAAGAAAAACAGATGTTTGGTATTCCATGAGAGTTAAAAGAGTTATAAAAGGCTGGGTTTTTAACAGGAATTGTTCTGCTGATCAATGAGCACGTTTACATTCACGTTCTTACACGATGAGGTTTAAGCTGACAACACACGCGGTCATGTAAACTAAATAAACCGTGTTCCATTATCGGCGCAAAGGCCATAAATGGCTTATGAATAACCCGTCGACACAGGTAGATTTTTGCCCATTACGTGGATTTATCTTGCCACATAAACACCTTACCCGGTGTTTTTGCCAGCTCATCCAATCTGCACTCGTGTTGAGCGCATGCCTCTTCACGTTTTGACGTCAAATGCTAACACGTTTATTTCAAATGTCATGTAAACGCGGATTTCATGCCTTGTCAGATTTTTTTTAAATAAGCTGATTTTAGTGAGTAATCAGCATTTTGGTGTGCATGTAAACGGGTTCAGTAAAACAAATTAGCAAAGAAAAGAACACAATGAGAGATATGAAGACAGGTGTTTCATTATTTGCTGCTTCACTAGAGCAAATGTCCCACAATGCACTGCAAAGGACATCTAGGGAATGCAGAACAAACCCAAACCATGGATGAAGTTTTACTTCAATGTAAACAGACTTTCTGAGGAATCTAATATCTACTGTGCAAGATTCCCTTCTGAGTAAACAGCAAGGCATACATTAAACATAAACGCAAAGCCATTAAGTCTGATTCACATACATTTTTCATCTTTTTCTGGGTGGTTACTTCTAGGCTGAAGTCAAAAGAGCCCACCCATAAGTCTTTTATATTCTGGTCCCTAAATATGGCCTGGGTGCCACCTTCAATGTAAGTCTATGGTATATTTTCACACTTTATTGTCTGCCAGGTACTTTGAAAAGTAATAGCACAGCTTTCCTAAAAAAGCCATACATTTTAAATGTAGCATTTATGTCCATGGCACAAGCTTTAAGTATGAGCAATAACTCATGCTTGTCTAACAAATGCAGTTCATTCATATAATAATATTAGTTATGAATTAATGTAGAATACTCTGACGCCTGCCCTGAATAAAAGGCATACTTTGGAATGTTAGAAAGCTCTTGTAAATTATTGGCTACAAAGTATGCTAATATACATGACAAAAACACCTGTCAGTGTTAAAAATTATTCTCGTTTTCAGATGGCTGGTATTTGTATAAAATTAAGCCAAATTATCCTGCTCTAACTGGAAAACAACTCATACAAATTTGACATAAAAAAAAAATAAAATAACAATCTTGTGGTAATAGTGATTTATGGTCCACGTCACTGAAAAATTGTCCACATCAGCAAAACACAATTAGTATGCGTCCTTTGTTTTTAACCAAAAACAAAATGATTAATCGTAATACAAACAAAACTTTAACTCCTGAAAATTGTGTGCTATTGTCACTGAGGGCCAGAGCAGCTGGTGTTAGGGACTCAGCCCCAACCGAACACATATGGCATGGAGCCACTGAAGTGCCTGGAAACAAGAGCGATTTTTCCTGACGGTTCATCTATTTGGATCTGAAATGAAAGATGTGAGGGATTCTCCATCCCAACAGATGATTCAGAGATGGCAGTATATGGATGCATACTCTGAGGTCCTGAAATACATCAGCTCTTATTTATCTCAGGGAATTGTGCTTGAGGTTGTTGATTAAGATCACTTATACCACAGGTCTGTTGAATGCTTGATTCTGATTGGTTGACGGATGTTCTAAGGTTATTTTTCAAAGAAACTCACAGCTATGAAGTAGTTCCATTTCTTGACCGCATAACAGTTCCATATCCCTTTGCCAAATTATTTCAATTATTTCAAAGAGCCCTACAGACTACAACAACAAAATAGCCAATTAAAATAAAGACAGTGGTTTAGTACATCGGATAAGAATGACAAACAATATCTATAATATCCTAAATTTATGTCCATTTCGATTGAAAAGTGATCTTGCATCATTGTACATAATCGCAAACACTCTCTGCGGGAAACGAAGTACAGCACAATTGAGAAGGAGTGTCTAGCGATCCATGAGGATGGGCCATCCTCATTCTACGCTACTACCTGCTGGGGCGTGGAGGGGTTGGCAATCACAATGGAACGATTGCACAGATCAAGCAAGCAAAAAAATTGTCATCATCGTGTCATTCCATGACTTTCTTGCATGGAAAATCAAAGAAATTATCTAGTAGAATGTCCAAGTGGTTATTTTACATACATTGAAAGTAAATGGTGACCATGGCTGTCACTGATCCCCATCTACTTTCATTGTGTGTAAAAGAGCGGCTTGGACATTCCACACAAGAAAGAAATTCAAACTGATTTGGAATGACCTTAGGGTGAGAAAATGATAACAGAATTTTCATTTTTGGTGAACTACTGTCGTCCCTTATGCGCTTTATATACCTAGAAATCCATACCGTCATATACTCCTCAAACAATGCTTATCTGAAGAAACTGCGAAGTAAGGCCAAGAATTCTGGTAGTTTATGGGGTCATAAAAGGAGAACTGTTCCCTCTTGGTTAGATACTTAAAAAATCTCCCATGCTTGGTCATACAGAACTACTCAATTTCACAAAACTGCTGCCTGCCTGCTAACAAATTACATGCATCAAAATAAACCCTTCAAGAGCATCATCAAAAAGTGCCAGACCCTGAGCAAGAGAGACAGCAAACCATTAATCACAGATGTTATCACTGGCATTTTCATGGATGCTTTTTCGCAGGATGGCAAGCCCTGAGGATTTAAGCTATGCATTAGGTATGAGTGGCCTTGCCGTGCTGGCGTTCTGAAATGCAAATCAATTCAAATCCCAGACAAGCCAATTAGACAGCACTTTATAATTCAAATGGTAATGAACTTAGAAATGTAAATCTAAACAAACCGTTAACAAAGCATACCCACTCTGAGGGAGTTATCAGGACTCAAATGACAGTGAAACATTTCTCAGCTATTTATGGCAGAAAGACAGAGTCTCTTAGTCCTACACAGTGTTATTATTGTAAACCCACCTTCATTAGATTTCAATAAAACTAGATGGCTCTGAGAAATGTAATGGCATTAAACATATTTACGTAAATTATATTAGTAAATACATTAACTTGATCTTGGCATCTCTAAAATACTTAACCCTTTAAGCTCTGAGGGTGTTTTTAAAGATTTCCTGTTTCAGTGATTATACCCAAATTTAAAACCTTTTAACTAAAAAAAAAACTAAAAAAACTGAACCAAAATTAAAAATGTTCCAATTTTTTTATTTGACATTATATATATCAGGTGTAAATAAGGTAGCTCCGAAAAGCTTTTTTTTTTTGTTCCCAATCATGTCACATGTATTGGAGTAAAAATTTGGGCTAATACAACAAAGCAATCAAAAGTTATAGCTTTACAAAAATAATTCTAGTGTCCAAAAACATCTCCAATTGTCCATAAGCCTCTCCAAACCAATAAAACATAATAATTGCTAGGGATGGTTAAAAATATAGATTTTCCAATGCATCGCGATCTTCATTTGAATGATCTCGATGTCGACTCTTAAATCCCAAGATCGATCTTTTACTCTATGCATAACATCTCACTACAGTGACAGGAAATCACTCGCATTTGCAACCAAATTTTACACTATGCGACTAAAAATTTCTATATATTGTAACTGGCTGGTAAATGTTTAGATTTCACTCACCAGTGAATAAATTGTGTAGTATAGTGTTGGAGTATTCGGCAGCTAGTTGAGAGTAAACTTAGCTGCGTGTTGAGAGTTGTTCCAGTTTAATATGAGTCCAGAGATCTTTACATGCAGCCCATTTGTCAATTAGAGTGAACGATCTTCTCTGCCCATATTTGGATGACTTCCACCTCTGGTTGCAGCGATCTTAATCCTAATACGACTAGTTTAGCGCTCCATGATGCTGGACAACATACTACATAATTTCCAATGAAGTTGTTTTTAACTAGATAGCACATTACGGTATGTGCTGTGTGCACATTGTGCTTCGTGTCAATTATCTAATGATCTAAGCATCTGATTACGTTGTGTGTGGGCTCATTTTAAAGATAATTGCCTCTTCTAAGGAATGGTATGATATATTTGATGTCCCGTTTATTTTCTAAGCAACAGCTTTTTACATGTAACGTATATCAAAGACATACTGTATACTTAGTTATTACTCTATATTTTTGTCTGTGAGTAAAACAACAACTAATTGAGAGCTTTCCAATGACAAATGGTACATGGCTATTTGATCAGTTGGATGTTTTTACCGATTTTCAATAATACGTACAGTTCAAAAATATTAATAAATTATCAAAACGGAACACTTCTGATTTGTCTGCAAATTTCAAAGCACTTGTTTCAATTTTCAGGTCATAATCCCTACATGCATTTTAAAGTACAGCTTCTAAGCTTTAAAAATATTCCTATTTTGTGTTAGCCAAGACTGTAGTTATTAATTTTTTTTTTTCATCCGAGCTTAAAGAGTTTAGCTAAAAATAATACAAATACAAATTTACTGAAAAACTAAACTGAAACTTGTCAAAAAAGTACACAACCAAAACCAAACTAAATTGGGAAATAAAAAAAAAAGGAAAATTGCCTTCCATGCAGAGCATTTCCATGGTAGCCAACACCCCTATTTACACTGTTAATCTCTGGACTATTACATTTATTTCCCCAGTCATTTAATCAGCAAGATGAGAGATGTTGCATTATCTAATAAAGTTTTATATCCAATTAACGATTCAAGCTGCTGCCCAGACCTAGAATGAAATCAGTTAGGCAGGAAATAAAGAAGATAAAATCAATTCACTCTGATTTATGATTCACTAATGTCTCATTGATGCCACAGGCACAAAAACCACATATGACAGTGGCCAAGTTTGACCTTCAAGAGGAAGCTGTCAATAAGCAGTACAGTCTGACAAATGAAAATACTTATACATTGACGATGACTGCGGAAGGGAAGGAAACAAGTGAACAGCTGCAGCAGAGATGTGATTCGGTTATACTGTTGTCACGGATAACTGCCATGGTAACTAGCAATCTCTACGCTTGTGTCCTCTAAGTGCACTTTGCATAATTATTTGTTTTTTAAAGTATGACGAATAGAAATGATGTAACAACACTGCTATAGCTGCTCATTTACACTCCTCAACGCCATATTTTTCTCATTAAAGTTAACATGAAATTGAACTCGCAATTATTATATTATTATTTTAATTCCGTAATGTAACATATTTCAAAGTCAAACAGGATATTCAATGAAAAAAATAACAAGGTGGGATTTGATTTTATTATATTGCCGTTACATAACAGATTGTAGCTGGAGAGGAGTGTTTGAAAAATAATGTCACTTGAAAAGGAAAGTCGTTTCAGATGCGGAGCAATTGATGACATTTTGTTGATTACGAAGACATTTTTTTTTTTTTTGTAGTAACATTCAACTATGAATCAGCATGATATGTTCAGTAATAAGTAAATTTTGACTTGAAGTATTGTCATTCCAAGAAACATTGTTTTCTCAAAGTCCTCTACTGTATCAAACCTCTGCGGAGAAGAATAAGGGAAGTGGTAGGACACACAAAAATGACTAGTACATGTTGGGCGGGGCATGCATGTGAGTTAAATTAGGGTGTGGCCATGCAGGTGAGGGTGGCCACAGAGTTTGTTTTTGCATGCCTCATGCAGAGTGCTGTGCTCTGTACCTGGTGATCTCTGAGTCAGGGAGCAGGCCTATGTGATAGTGAGGGAAGTGGGGGATTGAGTGCATGGGGCTTTTATCAAACTCCACAGGGGAGTAGAGGCGGGGAGAGGGGGCGCGGTCACTCAGTTTGTTCACAGTGCTGTAAACTGGCTCTGGAGGCCTGGTGTGGGAGAGAAAGAGATATACAGAGTAGCGCAGTGGGTGTTAGAGTGGTAATGTGAATTGATAGAGAGAGAGAGAGAGAGAGAGAGAGAGAGAGAGAGAGAAATCCAGACAGAAAAAGACAAAGAGAAAGATGGAAAAACAGCAGTGGAAGCATGTTAGAGGAATAAGTCTTGAAACATACAATAGGCAAGTACATGTACACAGAAGCTTCTAGCTACAAAAGCAGTTAACTTTTATACGTTTTATGTTTAATGCACAGTTTTTGTCTTTTGCTGAAAATTTTCTTTAAATTCAGTCAATATTTTGTCATGACATATTGACACATCATTCATTATTTTTAGTCCATTCTCTTAAAATAACATTTAAGTTGATGATAATAATGTGCAAATGACAAAAATGTGTGTGAAACTGAAACTCATTTTTTGGAAGGTTGGGTAATCCCTAACATTGAATTGAATCAACTGAATTTAATTGTTTTGAAACAATTAAACTGAATTAATTCTTTCAAAAATGTTTCTTCTTCTAAAATATGGAGGGCCAATTTACTGAAAATGAATATCATTAAATAAATGTAAATTAATTTTAATCAATCAATCAATACCTAATTAAAGCATTAAAAACAACAATTTAATTAAATTCAATTTAAATTAAAATGCTAATAATGAAATCTATAAATAAATCTATAAATGTTCCTTGAATTTCACTTTAGGATTAATTTGTGTCCATTTTAATTTTAGCATTATCTTTGGGTTGATTTTTCATTTCAGCATTTAAGCTTAATTTCTTTTCATTTTCAGGCTTATGGTTATCGGCACATCACTCATATCAAATACATTTATTTAAATAAAGCATTAAATAGCTAATGAAAGAGTTAAAAACAATAATTAAATTAAAATGTTGAATAATTCAGGAAACAAGCATCATTTCATTCAAATAAATGCATTATCGTCATGATGCAAATTTTTCATCATCGTTATTGTTGTCGAAATAAGAATAACAGCCAGTAACATTTTCGTTAGTAAGTTTGTTAGCAAGATTAATAATGTATGATAGTTTGACTTCACACATCCTTGCATTCTGAAATGTGTCAGGGTGTAATGACACATTTCAGAATATCATACCTGCATTACATAATGTAATGCAGGTATGTGTTGTATTCTCAGCATTGCTATATTACAAACAGTCTTGTTCTACGGTAAGTATTTTTTTCAGGGACAAATACTGTCATGTCAGAGCAATGGTTTAAAAAGCATCTTGGTGAACAATTTAGATTTGATAAACACGTTTATAGCTAGCTACCTAAATAATAATATATCAAGTTTACCACATAGACTTGATGGTAACTCTATCGCCTCCTTGAGTACTGAGGTTTGTTACCACCGCACAAAACACAAGAACTCACACTAAGTATAACATGGCCGCATGGCCTAAGGGCCGAAGTGCTACTGGTTATTAGTTAAACATTTGTAAGTATATAAATCAGTGTGTCTCTGTTCCACTTAAAATTGACTATTTCAGTTTCACTCTTCTCACATATCTTCAATCAGCCCTCAGATCTCAAAAGATCATTTGAATAATTAATGTTCTGTGTTAATCCTGGCAGATCAATGTGAAAAAACTCCACAGGGAATGACACCTAGGGACATCTTGGTTTGTTATTTATTCATTCCTTTCAATTTCACTGTCTCAGAATCAGTTTTGTATTTTCAGAATTACAGTTCAGTCTGTCGCTCACTGAAAACCCACTCTTACAAAATTGGCTGTGAGGAGTGAAAGGATGTGCGTCATGCAGGAGGACACAATTGAACATTCAGAACCCAAAACGTGCTAACTCATGTCGCTCACCTCAACTGGAAGTGCTGGGAATCAAACCTGTGACCTTCCATTTCATCCAACGAGGGATTTCTGACCAAAAACAGACAATAGGTTAGCATGAAGACAAAACTTAAATTCATATGAAATATGTTAAAATGTGTATTCAAAACAGATGAAATTAATACTGTAATTATATATGTTGCATGCAGAAAAAAATTGACACAATAGACAGAATGTAGGACAAAACCAAAGAAGATAATACAACAAGCCCCCTTATACAACACAACTGGGTTTGACAAACATCTTCACATACAATTAAGGGTGTTGGTTTGGACCAAAAAAGAAAACAATACATTAAATCCTGGTTCGCTTAGCGTTCACTCTGGCATTTTTACACGGAACCTAACGATACAAAACCAAAGAATTGCGCTCGTTAGATTTATATATGTATATATGGTGGTATTTTTACCAGCTGAGAACAAACGAAGAACCAATAAAATGTGTAAAGGTGTCAAAACCAGGAATTCCTCTGTTGCACACACAATTGAAGATATGCTACAAGGACAGCTGACGGCGGTTCCGATGCCTGTACCGAACTGTAATGGGCAGCATAGCTCAAATGATGAGAAGAACCAGGTATGCTTGAGGTCAGTATTATTCAAATTACTTCCTGCTTTTGGTCTGTTTAGATGTCTTTTGTCCATGTTGCATTCATATATCAATCGAACCGCACCAGAGTTCGTTTGGAAGCGGGCCGAGACCCACTTTTCAGGTGGTCTCGGTCCGCACCAAGGTTCGGATGGCAGCGTTCACACTTGTTCAAATAAACCGCACTAACAGAGCAATCGCACCAGAGTTCCTTTAAATCGAACCAAACCTGCCAAGTGTGAACACAATCTAAGACACAAACCAACCACTCTAATATAATATAATTCTAAAACTTAAATCCAGATATATTGCATAATGAGTGTGAATTAATCTGTCTGCTTAGAAAAATCTTTACGAAGTAGAGACACCACTCCAGGATATAAAACTCAGCAAATACTAAAGAAAAATTACTATTTAAAACAGACTCAACAGGCAAATTTTGCTTTAAAATGTGCTCCATATTCCAAATTTCCTTGCAAGTTTTTAGCTTTTGCAAATTGTATTGACAGACCGAACAAATATGAAATCACTTGGGGTGAGAGAACGTGAATGGGAAAGGAAACCAATGCTGGCCAGATTTGAACCTGCGCCTCCCATATGAGCACCAGTGCTCAATATGTACAGAGTACATATGCTAACCACTAGTCCATGGCTCCTGCAATCTTTCAGTTGGCTGAAAACTGCAGTGAGATGACTGCTGATGTGTAGCGTCTGGCTGTATTAGACATGCAGCTGTTCTTTCAGATAATGCAAGGGGAATGTATTTGTGACGGGCTCCTCACTGGACTGCTCCCTGTCTCCTTGCATGGCTCTGGCTCGTGACTCGTTCTGAACAAACTGCAGAGATGACTGACAGACACTTCTTTACCTTCCCCACATTTAACCCCCTTGTCTTTCTGTCTTTAATATTTATTACAGTAATCCTCTCTCTCTCTCTCTCTCTCTCTCTCTCTCTCTCTCTCTCATTCTCTCTCTCTCAGTCTTTGCATGTCTGGTTTCAATGCATTTCTTTTAATCTGCAGTTCTCTTTTCTTTCTTGTCCTTAATACAGGGTCACAGCTTATTAAAACCATTACAAAGCCTTATTATGAGCCACAGCTTACACCCTCTAGCCCTTAAACACTGACTGTGAGGCAGAGATGTAAAATTAGGTATAGGCCAGTGTCACAGACGTACATTAAGGGTCTATTCCCAATCTGTTTCCTGCCTACATAGGGAGCTGTTTTCTATGGCAGCATCCTAACTGAAATGGAGCATCATAAGAGAGTGATTTGAAACACTTTACAAAAGCAGTATGAGGATACGACCCCTTTAAGGTTAGGATTATGTCCTACTTGTATAAATAACATTGTATTCTGTATGCTAACATTGTATACACTAACCTGGCCACATGACAGCAGTTACTCAGACTTAAACAGGCACAGAATCTGCTGCTTGCAATTCATAAATACCTAAGTACACCTCGGCTATACATCTAATAATTATAAAATGTGCAGGGGCCCAAAATTTCTTCTTAACTACCATCTTCTTAATTTGTAACTTAAGAAAAAAGTTACGAATATTTTGTATTCCTGAACAAACTTATTAAAAAGAACTTAAGAAAAAACTTAAGAAGCATTCAAATTCTCAATTTTTTTTTTCTTAAATATCGTCGTAAAGGCTGATCAGACAATGTCAAAGCCTGACTTTTTATAGGCTACTTAAGAAAACATTTTCATAAAAAAATATTTGAGAACTTCTTATAATTTATCCTAAGAACTTTCTTAATTTTTTCTTAAGAACATTTTCATGAATCCAGCCCCTGGTCATTAAAAGTGTGACTGTGGGTGTGCCTAGTAACAATTGAGTGTTTGCTCAAGGTAGCCCTGCTGAGTGTGTATGTATGCAAGTAGGGAGCATCCTACTCTAGCAGCTGTATTATTCATGGTTATTGTATGGTTGGGGAGTGGGCTGGGCACGAATGAGTGTGTGTTGCCCTATAGCTCCAGAGAAGTATGACTAACAGGGCATGTGCAACTGTGCTTTATATATATCTATATTATCATGCTGTATGTGAGTGTCTGTGTGCTTGTGTATTGTCCCATAGTGAAATTGGGCTCTTACGCTAAGTTTCACTAATATGCACATATGCACATCAACCCGTAATGACACGTATTAACTCATACACAAACACACATGCATGCACAAAAATGTGCTCGTCCTCCCAACTTGGACTTCTGACTACAGTCACACCTAATTAATTATTCAACTTGAGAGTCATAACACAAGTTCACATTTATTATGCAAATCCACATGAAATGGCCCATTCCATATTTCAGCTACAGTGAAATTCTGAGACTTTAAACATAAAAGTATATTATATTCTGAGTCACAAGATTCCACCATTCCCTATAATAATCTACAGCAAGAAACTTAACATTTTCTGAGTACTCAATTCTACAGAAGTGTACTGTGAAAAACAGATGAAAGGGGCTGAAGATCCAGATGGGCTTATTTGTCTTCTAACACATGGAACAAGTAAACCTCTTACCCCGGCCGAGAGGAGGGGGTTTAATCCATCTCTCTCACCTCAGGGAAAGGTCACGCTCCCTGTTTAGCATGCATGTTCAGAATTCATGATCGACTCAGTAAAAACTCTGTGAAAGTTGTTCACAGCAGGTGGTTGTAACTGTTTCACAGTGGGAGAATTTAGACTTAAAGGCTGGCCTTTATAACTGGCAAACACATTAAAGTTGGGAGATAACAGTGGTAGTTTGGAAGGAGGATGAACTTGGGTGTTTGGAGATTTGTTATTTGTTTTACAATTTGCAAAGTTTGGAATGAGACTAATGCGGGAAAACTCTGAAAGCATTTAATATCATGCAACCTCTATGTTGTTTTAAATTCCCCACAGAAGAAATTACGTAAACCTAGTAATGTCACAAATATGACACAAAATGTATTGCAGTAGAACACATTTTACATGGTACGATCTGAAACGCTTAAATATAAAGACTTCCCCCTGTGGACAGATAAGGATTTGCTGGTGAGCGTGTGATGTAGACATAAGCCAATAAGGCTAGTGGAATTCTGGGATTATGTGAATGGTCGTCTCAGCTACACATGCACAACACATCCAACATGTCCAACACGTGCCTGAGGCAACAGCCCCAAACTGACAAGCAACCATCGCTCCAGCATTAGGCCTGGATAAAAAACATTACACTGCAAGCCTTAGAGCTCCAATACAAGCACAAGGCACATAAAAACATCAACAAATCACAAGCAAAACTGAAGTCAAGACTTTCTATTTCACAGTTCTCAAGAGTTTCAAAACTCCACTGATTCAGTCCTATCTGTGTGCTTTAGTTTGAACAATGACTCTCTTACAGAAAACTCCAGGGAAGATGCTCAGTGTTCACAAAACCTCACTGAGATTCAGTTTGAGATGCATTGATCCAAAAACTTCCCCATAATTGCAGTCATGAACATAAGTTCCTAAAAGCAACTCAGCATGCACAAACAACCTCGCACATTCTGCTCACGCTGATATAATCAAAGATTAGACAGTTTGGGGAGATGTGGCAACTGGATCATTATAATAAATTTGGGGTAAAACAACGGATAAGAATTGTTAGCTAGACTGTAATCCCTTTATGCGTCAAAAGAGAAAATACAATAACAACTACATTTTTCAGAAGAAAATGTGAGTATTGGTTGCCAGGGTGTCTGTTACTAAGCAGTTGCTACAGTGTTCTTAGAGGTTTTAGGGCATTGCCATGCAGTTGCTAGGGTGTTATGGGTGATTGCCCAATGCCCCCTGGAACAATTTCAGAACGATCAACGGTCAACCTGTTGCCCCCACCGAAAAGCTCTTTAGTACCCCATATGATGATGATGTTAGGAAATGAAAAACTGAGTTTTCAATTGGAAATATATATATATACAGTGAGGAAAATAAGTATTTGAACACCCTGCTATTGTGCAAGTTCTCCCACTTAGAAATCATGGAGGGGTCTGAAATTGTCATCGTAGGTGCATGTCCACTGTGAGAGACATAATCTAAAAAAAATAAATCCAGAAATCACAATATATGATTTTTTAACTATTTATTTGTATGATACAGCTGCAAATAAGTATTTGAACACCTGTCTATCAGCTAGAATTCTGACCCTCAAAGACCTGTTAGTCTGCCTTTAAAATGTCCACTTCCACTCCATTTATTATCCTAAATTAGATGCACCTGTTTGAGGTCGTTAGCTGCATAAAGACACCTGTCCACCCCATACAATTAGTAAGAATCCAACTACTAACATGGCCAAGACCAAAGAGCTGTCCAAAGACACTAGAGACAAAATTGTACACCTCCACAAGGCTGGAAAGGGCTATGGGGAAATTGCCAAGCAGCTTGGTGAAAAAAGGTCCACTGTTGGAGCAATCATTAGAAAATGGAAGAAGCTAAACATGACTGTCAATCTCCCTCGGACTGGGGCTCCATGCAAGATCTCACCTCGTGGGGTCTCAATGATCCTAAGAAAGGTGAGAAATCAGCCCAGAACTACACGGGAGGAGCTGGTCAATGACCTGAAAAGAGCTGGGACCACCGTTTCCAAGGTTACTGTTGGTAATACACTAAGACATCATGGTTTGAAATCATGCATGGCACGGAAGGTTCCCCTGCTTAAACCAGCACTTGTCAAGGCCCGTCTTAAGTTTGCCAATGACCATTTGGATGATCCAGAGGAGTCATGGGAGAAAGTCATGCGGTCAGATGAGACCAAAATAGAACTTTTTGGTCATAATTCCACTAAACGTGTTTGGAGGAAGAAGAATGATGAGTACCATCCCAAGAACACCATCCCTACTGTGAAGCATGGGGGTGGTAGCATCATGCCTTGGGGGTGTTTTTCTGCACATGGGACAGGGCGACTGCACTGTATTAAGGAGAGGATGACCGGGGCCATGTATTGCAAGATTTTGGGGAACAACCTCCTTCCCTCAGTTAGAGCATTGAAGATGGGTCGAGGCTGGGTCTTCCAACATGACAATGACCCGAAGCACACAGCCAGGATAACCAAGGAGTGGCTCTGTAAGAAGCATATCAAGGTTCTGGCGTGGCCTAGCCAGTCTCCAGACCTAAACCCAATAGAGAATCTTTGGAGGGAGCTCAAACTCCGTGTTTCTCAGCGACAGCCCAGAAACCTGACTGATCTAGAGAAGATCTGTGTGGAGGAGTGAGCCAAAATCCCTCCTGCAGTGTGTGCAAACCAGGTGAAAAACTACAGGAAACGTTTGACCTCTGTAATTGCAAACAAAGGCTACTGTACCAAATATTAACACTGATTTTCTCAGGTGTTCAAATACTTATTTGCAGCTGTATCATACAAATAAATAGTTAAAAAATCATACATTGTGATTTCTGGATTTTTTTTTTTTAGATTATGTCTCTCACAGTGGACATGCACCTACGATGACAATTTCAGACCCCTCCATGATTTCTAAGTGGGAGAACTTGCACAATAGCAGGGTGTTCAAATACTTATTTTCCTCACTGTATATATATATATATATATATATATATATATATATATATATACACTAAATATGATTATTCAGATCAAAATATATTGTATCAATATAATATCATGGCAGACGAATTAAGCATTAATTAGACAATACAAAAAGTGGTTTTAGAATCAAATGATTGTTTGTTTGATTCCTGTAGCATTAAACAAGCCTACTGTCGACAGCAATCAATTTTGCAATTGAGTTCATCAATCTGTTCTGTTCTCACAGGATGAGTTCTTGCATTCTCTCTGTGCTATTTTTAACTGTCGTCTATGTACATATGTGTCAGACAAAATCTAACTGCTTTTCATAATTATAACTCCACAATTTTAGGCCGCTGTCTCAAGTTTAATGTAGTTAAACCTTTGAAAGTTGTGTCACGAGGCCCCTGCATTCTGTTGTGCTTCGTCCAGTTGTCAAGAACACGTCCTGTGTGAAATTGAAGTTTAATTGCTCCAAAGGTATAAAAATATGTATTTTATTACAGAATTTATGTACGGATCAGGAGGCATGATTAATTGGGCACATTGTTTAACACATTATTTTTAATAGAATTAATCACACTAAATTAACGCATTAAATTGATAGCCCTAGTCCACCCATCTTATATAAATACACTATTATTACAACAGCACATACAGGACTACTAAACATCCAAGATCAAAAAACAGAAAGGGGCTAACAAGAATGAGAGAGAATATGGCTGGGGCAGCAAATCCCAAAACAATCCCATCACCAGGTGTGATGACAATCCTTGATTGTCTTTCGGATTTTCCACAGTACACACGAAGGGAAGGGGTGTGACACACAGTCTACCTGTGGGCAGTGGCGTCTAGTAGAGAGGGAGGGAATTACCGTAGGAAGGAAAAACCATCCAACCTGTTAATGTCCTCCTCCCCCTGCAAGTGCTTGGGCAGGGGGGAATATCGGCTGGGGGAGATGGGCGGAAGACTGGATTTATATTCCAGAGTGCCGTTATTACCGGGGGAAGAGATATGATTTTCCATAGAGGGTGAGAATGCTGTCGAGAGAAAGTGAGAGAGTTTATGTTATAGACAAATCTAACAGGACTCGCTGGCGTTGGTTAATCATCGTTCCAATCAATATATTAATCAATAAAACAATACCACATCAACAGTAGCAAACTTCTAAAACATTACTCCGGATTGCATAAAGCATAATTATGTATTACATGATGAAGTGTGAATGTGGTAAGAATCACTCACAGTGTGTGATATCTGGAGGCCCATAGGGGTCTGAGAGATAGACACTTGTGGGTTTCCCAACCTTCAGGTACACCACATCTGACGTGTTCTTTAGTATGGCCACTGCTTCTTCATGGGTCACCTCTTCTAGAGTGTAGTTATTCACCTGAGCAAGAGAAAAACAGAGAAACAGGAGGGATGTTAAGTGGGGAATCCAACGTTACGAAGACAGTTACGCTCTAGTGGTCAATGGCTAATCAGCACTGCCAAATGTGTCCTGCCCAGTGGATTACACACAGCACTGATCTTGCTAATTAAATCAAACTTGGTCTTAAAGACTTTAACAACCCCCGTGGATTAAAAGCAACAGAGTTTGACACTGACACTCGAGCGAAACATCCAGAATGTAATCAACATTTTTAACTTTGGAGGCAGCTCATTCCAGAAGATCTCTAAAGGAATACGTGAGGGCTGCTTCCATACGCATGGATGGTGAAACGTGAAAATTCACATAAACAATTCAATGAAAGGGTTCATGATTCCATAAACTGGAGATAGACAAAATATTACTAAATGTACCATGGAACTACCATGTATTTGTTACCAAAAAAGTACCATGGTACTATCATATTTCTTTGACATGTACCATGGTACTACTATAATTTTTGAAAATGTACCATGGTACTAGCGGGTTTTTAGACATGTACAATATTACTACCATGTTTTTGGACATGCACCATGATACTACCATGTTTTTTGGACAAGTACAATGTTACTACCAGGTTTTTTGGACATGCACCATGTTATTACCATGTTTATTTTTATATGTACAATGTTATTACAATGCTTTTGGAAATGTTCAGTACCTTTGTACTATCATGCCTTTTGAACAAGTACCATGGTACTACTTGGTGATTTTTTTTATGGTAATACCAGGTTTTTTGGACATGTACTACAGTACTACTGTGTTTATTTGAACATGTACTATGGTAATACCATGTTTTGTTTTTTGGACATGTACCATGGTACAACAGGTTTTTGGACATGTACAATATTCCTACAATGTTTTTGAACATGCACCATGTTACTACCATGTTTTGGATATGTACAATATTATGTACAATCTTTTCCCCGGAACTAGTACTTTTGTCGCATTCACACTTAAGAACTATTGTTCCTCTGAACCATTTTTGGGGGATTTTTAGCTCCTACTCCGGAGAAGGCACTTTGGGGGTGTATAGGGACTATGGGTGACACACAGGGACCTGGGTAGCTCAGCGAATATTGACGCTATTGACTACCACCCCATGAGTCGCGAGTTCGAATCGAGGGCATGCTGAGTGAATCCTGCCAGGTTTCCTAAGCAACCAAATTGGCCCGGTTGCTAGGGAGGGAATAGTCACATGGGGTAACCTCCTCATGGTTGCTATAATGTGTGGTTCTTGCTCTCGGTGGGACATGTGGTGAGTTATGCGTGGATGGGCCTCCACACACGCTACATCTCCACGGTAACGTGCTCAGCAAGCCACGTGATAAGATGCACGGATTGACGGTCTCATACGTGGAGTCACTACGCCACCATGGGGACTTAGAGCGCATTGGGAATTGGGCATTCCAAATTAGAGAGAAAATGGAACAAAATAAAACAAACAAAACAAAAAATAAACCTTGACACACAAAACATTGAGAAAGGAATCCACAGCCGACATTAGTAAACAACTAGCCGCTAGTCTGCTACTCAGAGGATTTTACAGTTTCCTTAATAGAAATAAAATAAAACCAACAAAGTATACAAAGAGGATCACCCATTTCACGTACGTGTCTGTGTGTGTTTGTGTGTGTGAGAGACTTCATCAGAAGACATGCTTTGAGTTTTCATCACATCTGTACTGTTTGTACTGTGTGAATATTCTATGCTCAGGGGAATCAGTTCCACTCAGGGCGTAACAAGATCTTCTGTCATTCATACTATTAAACATAAATAGTGTTAAGTATGCTTTGTATTGCACTTGTTATTGCACCGTTTAAGATTTTACATGGCCTCCTTTTCTTTCTTAAGTATCTGAAAAAATGGTATAGAATCAACTCTTAGATTTGATTCTGAAAACCTGGAATCAAGATTGGAGTCTACAGTTTTCTAGTTACTGTGTTTTAGGAGTACATGCACTAATCATTAAGTCAACAGACAGATTAACCAAATTTAATAAAGTAGGATGGAGTAAATTTGGCTGTTGGACGAGTAAGAATTTTTCTTTTTCATTTAGCCCAATAATTAATAATTTAATTTAAAATCTGTTTGAAAGGATGTTTAGGTCATGTTTGGAATCTTTCAGCCATTGTATATGTTTAAAATGGCTTTACAGACCAGCTGGAGGTCAAAGGTCAATGTGACATACCATGAGCAGTCTGTCTCCAACCTGCAACCTGCAGTCCTTCTGCGCAGCACCCCCATCGATGATTTTTGTGACATAAATGCTGTTATCTCCAGGGATGTGTTGGTTGCCCACACCACCTGCAATACTGAAGCCGAGCCCTATGGGATTTTGAGAAAGGACAAATCAAAACTGTTAGCTATGTCCCCATGGTCACAACGACAGCAAAACATAACCTCTCATTTATCATCCCTATCTCATTCCAACACTAGTTCAGTTCTAGGTTTCTATGCTAAGTTTGGTTAAGTTCACATATAATCTAATGTACGCAAGAACATTTTACCTCTTAACATCTGGCCTCTTTTTGTGTATGAGCTTGAAAACGACATACCCAAAGTAAAACTCTTCCAGTTCTTGAACCCTTGGTCTACATACACAAACTAGGGCTCATTTGAAAGTAGACACTTAGATATTTGTTACTCAAGAATAAATGTATCATTGCAGTATAAAAAATTAGTTAGAGCTATTCAAATATTTTGAATTGTGACCGCAAATATTATTTATAAAATATATATCTTTATATGCTAGACTATGTGCAGTGCCCCAAAAATACATCTAATACAAAGCTACATGTCTGCTGAAGGTCTGACACAATTTTGAAGTTGATATGACCTAAACTCTTTGTTCCATAATGATTTATGCAAGTGTACATCCAAAACAAAAGGCCACTTGGAGGTGCCAATAGAACACTTGTAGTAACACCGTAAACCAATTATTGAAGTGGTTCAAAACACACAATTTGTTTAGATTTCAATGTAAACAAAATACCACACAAACCAAAATATACATAAAGATGTCATTTTTTATTATTATATGGGAACATATTATAATGCATTCCATATATATTTATGCATTTTCTAAATAATGTAAAAGAACATTGCAATGGAAATGTCCGAGCCCCCTGGATGTGCAGTTGAACAGGGAGTTTGATGAAAAAATGTCGTCGGGAACATGTGTTCTCCAAACCCTCAGTGATGGTGATTGAAGCCGAGGAGGGTGGTTCAGATCGCGGGTCCAAAAGTTCTTTGTCAACAGTATGGCAGTAACATGCTATAACTGCACACTGTGCGTAAAAGCACAAAATCCACACAAACACAGCCCACTGTTTTCCACTCCGAAACTTTTCAAATCAGCATCAGGGATAATACAACCCTCATATTGTTGTTTTCATCTTTTCATTAGCTGCACGGCCCGTCAGTCAAAAATGATCTAGATTTTAATTGGCCAGCTTTATCCAGAGACAAACATGGATGATGCAAATCTTTACTTCACTTGTGTCATTTGGCTATTTGTTTGACTACCCAATCACAACTGCACAGATTTTTTTTTTTAGCATTTTGTTTGTAAGACCCTCCCAAATATCATGTTTGGGTGTTTTGCTACTGAAACACTACACAGAGTGCTTTCACAGAGAATGGACATGAATGATAGCTGGTGTTGAAATATAAAACCTGAGCAAAGACAGATTGATCAATATTTCTTCATATTTGAACATTTTTGGACTAAAACAACTTTTGCAATGAAAAGCATACCGAAGTTTGGAGGATTGTTCTCATTTGTGTTTGACTGGAAGACAATAAATGTCAGAACTTCCGGTTTCATTTTCAGTGTTTTGATTTTTTTGAAAATCTCAAATCTTGAGACCCAGATCTTTCAAATGATCTATTGGATGTCAATATTAGTTTACAATTACACAGTTTTACACATGTATCAAACATAAATTAAATGTAAATAAATACACAAGTGGGTCATTTTTGACCCACCCGTCATTAAGAGGTTAAAACATTAACATTAAAAAAATGTATGACAAAAATATATAGTCTATAATATCCCTAAATGCTGTTAATGTACATTAATGTACATTAGTCATTAAGCACTTGTAATATACAGCACTCAGAAGTCTTTCAGACCAAAAAGTATTCACTTTCCTGAAATGAAATCTAGTTCCAAGGCCTCCTAGAAAAAAAAGAAATGTTGTAGAGTGTTATTGGTGTTTTGGATTTAGAGCGTGCATGTTGCCCGAAGCTCTTCCTCTAAAGTTTCGCAAGTGCCGTTATGTGCATGTGTATGTGTGCGTGCGATATTCCTTTCTCTCTTCACTCTGAATAGAAGCCAGGAGTCTATCTCAGAATATGGCTCTGTTTATTGCCCTGCACGGACAACTACTAACACAGGAGAATGGAATGCAGAAAAATAACCAAAAACAACACAAAAACGTGATACCTCTCTGGCTCCATGGAGTGTCAAATGCTGTTTTTGTTGCGTCTGGTTAGGACACATTATGACAGCTAAAGTACAGTGCACTGCCAGAATGCTTAAGCACAGCTTCTAAAAAATCTAAATGCATAAATAACTTTTAAAGAAAACATTTAGTCAACCTTACTAATCGACAAATCGGTTGTTGGGCGACTAGTTGACCATCATGAACCCATCCAAAGCACAAAAACATCTCAAGTAACAGCTCAACATTCTGTGGTAATTTAAAATTTGAAACCTTTTGGTCCTTTTATGAGTTTGATTTCGGTGACGGTCTCCAGTATTGGTCTCCTCCTGCGCACATAGAGCCGCACAATCGATCCAGCCGCTTTCAGAGCCTCCACTGCTTTACTGTGTGACACCTCTGACACATCTGAATCGTTCACACGCAATATACAGTCATTCACTCTGTGGAGAGAAAGAATAGCAAGGAGTTAGTTTTCTGAAGTCCTCGGTCCATGGCAAGACCCCTGTGGAGAGCTCTAGATCGTGGCAGCCTGTGGACCAAGGACAGTCATCTCCAGGGCATGCTCACATACAGCAGCTGAGACCAAGCAAACTCGAGCACACACATACTCAAACCAAACGATGCATGTGTATACAGCATGTGTATATAGTGGGGTTTAAAAGTCTGAATGCACTTATGGAAATGCTTCTGTTTAGCATTTTTCAAAATGACTAAAAACACTTCCATTACAACGTCTATTATCAGTGCAACAATTTGAGTTAACACTTTGAACATTTTCATTTAAAAATGCACTCAAGCTGGCATGAACTCCACAATTTTTGCAAAGCCTGATGATTAATTTTATTTCAGCATGATTTGAGAATGTTTCAAAGAGCATCTTGTGCGCTTCAATGAAAGCAAGAAAATCTGACCTTTCATGGTCAATATCACAGATCTGCTTATTTAATTAGTGACCTTAAAGTAGTGTCAGAGGCGAACTCTCAGGGCAAGCAAATATTTCTCTGCTGGCCTAACATGCCTAATAAATCCATGATTCAATCTCATTCAACTTTTTGACTATGTGTTTTCAATCGCTTTCCACTTCCAATTCATCTACAATCAAACTGGGAAAAACAAAAAAAAAAGTTTATCCAGTAAAAACGTATTCCTTGATGTTAACAAGTGAAGCATGATGGCTGTTTCACAATTAGCATGCCAAAGCAGTTCATGAGTCTGAGCTCCACCCCGTTAAAGGAATAGTTCATATCAAAAAGAACTTCTTTCTTCTGCAGAACATAAATTAAGATTTTTTTTAATTCTTCTTGAGTATATATATCTAGTTAGATATATATCATATTTATTTATCTAGATATATATATCATAGTTTAAAAACAAAATCAAACAGAACTCTTCAAAATATAACTACATTTATTTATCTGAATTTATATGCATTTCTTTGCCCAATTTTGCAATTTGGATGTAGCCTGAATACTGAAAAACCTTATTGGCAACTGCATACAATTACTACATATAAATGCATAGCCAATGGAAATATTATTAAACAATTTAGGTAAACTAAGGTATCTTGACATATTTCCTTCAATCCAATTACTATTATGTTTGACAGTGGCAGAACAAGCTCTAGTAGGAAAGTTTGACAGTAACTATGGGGGGCTTAGAAGAGTGTCAGTTCAACACCTGGGAGGACACACCTGTTTTTCTAACAAACTCATCCTCATTTTCTCTCTAAATGTAAAGTGATGGGAGTGCCCATTCCCTACCTTGCAGTGACATTTTCCATAATCGCAATAGAAACGTTACTTAAAAATGTGGTTTCAAAATCTCTATCAGTATATCATCCACTCCTTATGGAAATGCAGTTGTCTTTCCTTTCACAATCCCCATGTGTGGCTTTCCACTGTCCAGCTTCATAAAGGCTGATCATACATCTACATAGAAAACTCTGATGCATCTTCCAATCCTTAAAAAATGTATTCCAATGCCTGCGTGATTTTATCCGATGCCTGTTCTGCTTCCAACACTCCCAAAGTCAAATAAGGGTAGAACAGAAGAAAAAAAAAAAAACTCTTTACACAATGTAATTGCTTCTTTAAACGGTGTTCACCTCCAACTCAAAATAAATCTATCACAGCCTCTTGCCAAACGTTCAAAGTGTCTGACTCTTTTAAGAGAGAAAACAGAATATGGGGTGGACGGGAAAGGGGGAACGTAGAGAAAGTTAGAGATGTAGATTGTGACGAGAAAACACAAAAGACTGCAACAATGGAGGAGGAGAAAGGGAGAGTGAAAAATAATGGGAGCGAGAAACGGTGAGGGAAGGATATTTGGTGCTCAAAGCTTTGGCTCTGACAGTACTGATAGAAAGAGAAAATAAAGAAAAGAGCCAAGTCATGGAGCAGAGTGGGGCAAAAGGCTCAAATAGGAATGTCATATGCAGCTGCTGCTTTAAAATGACACACACACACACACACACACACAGGCATAAAAACATAGGAAGATCTGCTGTCTCTCCAGCTCAATCTAATTATGCCTCCCTCTAATAAAATAACCCTCTTAATCAACTCCTGATCGGCCTGACATGAATCTCAAATACATTACAACCAGAAATAGAAACTCCACAGCTCACTGCTTATCAATTAAACAGCCTTCTATCTGTTTTTATTATAAGATTGTTCTTTGATAGCTAATGAGACTTAATGTAGTCCACAGTAAGAGTATAAAGCTGTCAAATTGTTGTGGACAGCCTAGCTCGGATCATTTTGTTTAACACATTTCCACAGGAAAGCTTAACGCATGCTATGTAGTCTACAACATCACCTTGCATAGCTGGCATTAGAAAAAAGACACAGAGGTGCAAAAAACATGAAAACATTTTTTATCATGACCGGTTAATTTTGAGAAGGAAATGAACTTGAGACTTCAGAAAACAAGAAGTTACCAAATGTAGCAGAAAAATTAACAACAAGAACAGTGTAAGCAGGGCTGGTAATCTGGCATAACGGGCATTTTCCTGGTGGGCCGTCGCACTTTGGGGCCGATCAGGGGCGGACTGTCCATCGTGAGTTATAAGTTATAAGGACAGTGAAAACCCCCCTCCCCCCATGCAAACAAGTCTGGTGCATGTTGGGAAAACCAGCTTCAAAAAGTTAAGTAGCATTTACTTATTTATTTACCAGTGAAATTTACTTTTTAAAGTATTTTTCTAATTTTGGATTGATACATGATGATGTATTATAAAGATAACAAACAATCATAAATCATATTTACTTATAAACTATGAGAACATTCATTTTTACATGCTTGAATTGAGTACAAATGCTAAATGTAATTTCATGCTTAAATTAATTTATTCAATGTAGAAAGTACTTAATCTTTTCAGAAAAAAAAATCTAAATATGAGAAGCAGGAGATCTCTCCATTTGCTCTCCATTTAATCGAATTGCTGTTTAGGAAAAACTATTAGGATCTGATTTGAGATCTCATGTTTGGATTTTTTTTTAACCCCAGTACACCAATAAGGTTTCACTAAATTATAGTCCTTTAAAAATATATGTTTACAAAATCACTACAAAATTTTTTTGGAATCTTCTTTTATATAAAATATATAATGCATACTCTAAATGTTTTTTTTTTCCCCATAGAAGACTGACGTGATCTAAAACCGATTTGGTCAGGTCTGTTCATTTTACCCACACACTTCACCTCAGCCGTCGCAGATGGTAAATTTTTTAAAGTACCTCACGGTCAGAGTGTGTGGCAGTCAGCAGAAAACTTTAGGTAGTTCAGCTCTCTAGAGAGACATTAGGACTGTGATGAACAGCCCAGTTTCAATCATTTACAGCACATAGAGGGATAGAGAGGGGGAGGAGAGAGAGGGAGAAAAACAGACAGAGAGAGAGAGAGAGAGAGAGAGAGAGAGAGAGAGAGAGAGAGAGAGAGAGAGAGAGAGAGAGAGAGAGAGAAGAATTGCTCTAAGAAGCAAGAGCAATAAGCTAGATCGTTATGTCTCGAAAAAGACATTTGCTGTGTTATCTACTGACTTTATCTCCATTTTAGCAAGAAACACAATATCATTTCCTCAAACTATAAAACAAATACATCAACATATTTAAGGTCAAGATGAAACAGTCTGCAGCTCATTTTGCTTCTGCAATGTAACCTATTTCAGAATGAAACAGGACATTCAATGAAAAAAAAACGCCCGACAGGACTTTTGATTGGAATTGATTGGAGGGAATGTTTGATTGAAAAGTGGCCATTCCATTCCAGAATAGATCTTTGGTTGGAGGGGAGGGGTTGAAAAATAAAAGGGGGTGGTTGATTTCATCCGAAAAGGAAAAAAGTTTCAAAGGCGGGGCAAGCTACATTTTAATGACAGACTATTAAGAAAAAAACATTTCTTTGTAATAACGTGCAACGAACCGTGAGCAATAACCAGGTGGATTAGATTAGGAATGTGTATTAAGAAAGTAAATAGGGTAAATGTTGATTATATGCTGATTGCCTTGAATGGTATAATAAAAGCCAC
Organism: Moxostoma hubbsi; assembly: GCA_032164185.1. NCBI lineage: Eukaryota > Metazoa > Chordata > Actinopteri > Cypriniformes > Catostomidae > Moxostoma > Moxostoma hubbsi. The sequence continues at coordinate 14,652,649 of JAVLUX010000038.1, forward strand.
TAACACACCAATGCAAGCACAAAGGTAAACGTATGCTACAAAACACTAGTGCACCTGAGTCTGCCGTCTTCAGCTGCCGCTCCACCAGGGATGATCTTGGTGATGAAGATCCCCGGATCGTCCCCGATGTGGGGGTTATCTGTACCGCCTGCTATACTGAACCCCAACCCTGAGTTACCCTGAAAAGAAACATATGGTATACAGTAAGCATATGGAAAATGTATAGGTCATCATGAAAATCAAGAGAAGGATGTGCTATCACACAAGAGCACTGAACTTGGGTAACATCAGTGTAATTTGTATATTTCCCTTCCATTACTGTATTACAGAGTTCCCACACCTTTGAACAATACATTTCCATATTTTTTTTTCTTCCACTTATGTTTACTGGATATAGATTTTTAATAGTAATTTTAAAGATATTTCATTCATAAAGCGCTATTTTAGATGATGATATTGTTCAAACCTGGTTTTCAAAAGGGTTAACAAGTTATTAACGCTCATGTTGTTTCCTTCATAAAAATGCACAGAACTGTATGAAAAGTGATAACTTGCTTAAAATGGAAACAAAACATAATGAACAAAAAAGCATTGAGAGGCGTAACAATATTTTTCGTGGAGGTGCGCAGCACTTTTTCCCCATGATTAATCAGTGTTTACAGTTTAGTGAGCCATAAGCCTCTAAGCAATGTAAACTCAAAACCTGACACAACCAGGGCTAGAGCCATATTTAACATTTCTAAGACATAAATAGACATAAAACTCTGTCATCATGACTCATTTTATTCTAGCCAAAATTAAATGCTATTGTAATTTAATGTGACATGTTTATGACGGAACTCTCCAAGGCACCACCAAATTGTTATTCATTGTTGATTAGATCTCCACCCTGGCCGTACAAATGCTGCTTTATAACATAATTATTTCAGTGGAACTATAAGGAGAGGAAGAAATGAACCTAAAGTCAAAGTATGAAAAGGCAAAAAAGAAAACATCAGGATAGAGAGATGGTCTCAAAGGGCACAGATGATGAAGAAAGAGGAAAAAGAGAGAGCGAAAGAGGAGGGTGACAATAACAGATCAGCCCCCAGCAACACAGTTATCACCTTGGCTTGAATCCAATAGCTTGTAATCTCAGTTCAGTCCGCAGAGAGCCCCAAACACACACTCTCAGCCTCTGGGCTCCAGGGTCGGGCAAATCTGCACTCCCTCTGGTCTAGTTGACCTTTGCTATTGTCCATGATCTGTGTCTAGTCATGTGGATCCGATTGTAGCTGCCAGAATGTTATCTGCAGCAGTTTAATTCTCTCTCTCGCTCTCTCTCTCTCTCTCTCTCTCTCTCTCTCTCTCTCTCACACACACACTCTCTCTCTATCATACACATACTGCCTCTACTGTGCATCACTGGCTTTCACTTGCAAATAAAAGTGATACAGAGGCCCAATTTAGAGGTTTCTGTGATAATGCATTACAAAGGTATTCTTAATGCATAAATAAATTAATGTACTATACGAAGATGTAATATATAAATGCAAGTATGTATGAATAAATGCATTTATTAATAAATATTTCTATGCTTTTGTAACATAAAAAGAGTATACTATTTTAAATCACAAGATCAGCACCTGATTGCATTCAGTTATATAATGTTTTATCATTGTTTTAATATAGTTTAGTTTATTTAAGAGTTTGACAGGCATGATATTGAGGGACAAAACCCTGAAATGTATCAAACAGAACACATACTCAAGACAACCATATGTACCTAATTTACGAAACAAACAGGAGGAGTAAAACGGATGCATAGAAAAACCTGAAATACATCAGGATTTCATACAAAGAGAACCTGTAAGATATTTATAAAACAGTTTAAGTGCACGTGGAATAAAAGAAAGTATATATATTTATATATTATATAACAATTATATTATTGTTTTTAAAGGTGTAATCAATTTATATGATTATTTATATTAAGGTCTAATTTATAATTAGAAAATGGTTCATTGTTGGTTCATGCTAGTTCAAAATTAATTAACTAATTGTAACGCATAAAAATATTAATTTTAAAAATGTATTAGCATATGCTAATTCATATAAGAAAAATGTATTAATAAATGTGTATATAATAATCTTACCCAAGATTAATAAATGCAGTCAAAGTATAGATCATTGTTAGTTTGTGGTAACTAAAGATGTTAACTAATTTGAATTAATACAAACGTATTTTAAATTGTTACCAATAAAACAGATTACCATGTTTTGGTAGTTGCCAAATAACATGTTCATGAATCAATATATTAGGTTATCAGGTTTTGTATACTGTTTGACCGGTTTGACTTCCTCCATAGCACCTTAATCTATGTTCAATATACAGTATGTAAACTAATCCTCACTAGAATACAAATGGGTCGCATCAGTTTTGTGGTTTTTAGCGTGAAAACCAGGCTTCAATCGCATCGTGCAAATGCGTATTTCAGATTAATGGCATTTTTTGCAAATATATAGCACCAAACACAAGATGAATATCATTAAATTTGGCTTGGGAGCCCATGACAAAAAACAGAATTATACAACAATTATATATATATATAAAAAAAAAAGTTAAAGTTTGAAATTTGATGTATTTCACACAGCATGATCCTGCTGTCATTGTTCACTTTCTGTGTACTATAAAGAATTATAAACACCTTAATAATGCATTATATATGGGCCAGGTTTTTGAAACAGTAATATTACCTTCGCAAGAGCTATTCTACACAAAGACTGGTCAAACCTTAATCCTAATCAACATTCCATCAATTTCATGATAAATGTGTTTCTAGTTCATAATGATCATGCAAACAGGCTATACAGCGAGTGATTGGATTACCAGGCGGAAGACTCCACATGATCATTAAACATGACGTAGTGCCTAACATTCTGAGCCAACGCTGTCGCCTACAGCATGTATGTATGCTTGTGTAGTGTGAGAGAGTGAGAGATGGAGTAAAGAAAAACAGTTACTCACCCGCTCTAATGTAATCTCTTCAAATTCATATTCAATTTCTGTCCCATTTACCTATTGGGGTTAAAAAAAAAAAAACATCTCATTAGTTGTATTTTATGCAATTCAGATGCACATCAAAAAATGCATTAACGGTCATTAAACTGTCACATTTAATATGTAAACGTGATACCAAACTGACATCCTAAATCTTCAGCATGCAAATGATGGAGCGTCACTTTAGCAAACCATAAGACACACCATCCCCATTGAAATTAATGGATTCGCCATTCAGAGTAATGACTGAATGTCCATTACACCACTAATTACACAGCTACTTATAAAATAAACAAATAAATTCATGGGCATTATCATCTGGAAAGGATAAGCCTTATCAGCATTCAAGAGTTTTCAGCATTCAACTCATTCCTTGAGTAAAAGAGGAACTGCTCTTTCATACATCTCGAGCAGATATCGAGTCTCATATCTATTCAGCTCACCTCGTCAACTGTAATAGGATAAATCGGAGTCTGGACACTAAAATCCATATTCATTTACCTGCTTGTTCAAAAGACCCAGTATCTAGATCAGACACACAGATTCGAGCAGCCCTTCAGAGGTGAATTTATACCGAGCGTACATCTAGAAATGGCATTAAATGAGGACTAATCCAATTTCAAGTTGAACTTCAAACGAGGGTCATTTTTGTGATGGCAGACTTTCCTCTTAATTATACTTTAATAAGCAAATCTAAAGCAATGAACACACTGCACTCTAATAAAATACAAAAGTGCTTTTAATAACCTGCACAGCCATTCTCAGACATTCATCATTTGAGAATATAAAAACATGTTCGACTTTAACAGCTTCAGATGGGCCAGTAGGACTATTTGCTTTCAGATCAGAAAGATACCAGCAGAAAGATTCAAAGCATAACATTTTAATTTCAGGTTTTAAAGCCTGACGCATAAAGCAAGTAGGTGATCATGTAGACTCAGTCAGTCATTATTGAAATATAAGATCTTGTATCACCCTGAAGGGGTATATTTTTGCAATAATGGCCAATTTGCAAAGCGCAAAAGGCAGTGGGTGGGAGTGTTTGCACTATCTGTGGGTGTGTGCGCGCAAACTGTGGGTGTCTTGTATGTTAATGAAGTGACGCAAATTGCAATATTGTATTTTCTTGAGAAATAGGTAATTGGACTAAGACGTTTCAAAGGGACATCTGATTTCAGCATAAAGTCTAAACTCAGTTCCTGCATTTGCAATTTTGAGATTCCACAAGCAGGTGGTAATAAAGTCCATGTCCAAACTCTGAAAATAATTATGTCAAATTATGTCCATGACGATCACTGTTGTAGCCATTTTAATGAAACAAATATTTACGAGATTTCTGTTATTTATGTTAAGATTTATGTTCTGATTTCTGAGATATCTATATGTCATGGTTTATTTTTCATTTATTATTATATCTATATTGACAATTGTATTTAATATAAAATTTATATTGGTAATTTTCCACCTGTTGTCATAGAGTGATTTTTTAAGTCACTGCAAAAGGGGCTAGTGAAAGAAGTTAGATGTTAGAAAAAGTTGATCACTTAGTTATTTTGATTATATTTTTGCTTTGTTTAAAATGTTATTTGAATTTAGAAATATTTTTAGTTGAATTTTTTTGTGAGTCTGCCGACAGACTTTAGGTGTATGACATATGGCACAGTGTTGCTCTTAGAGCTAGTGCTCTTTAAATATGGTCCATTCTCTTTTCACATGACTACTTACCAAATAAATAAATAAATGACATTTATGAAATACTGATTTGAGTTAAAAATTATTTTTTTTATGTGAGAAGAAAGAGACCACAGAGTGATATGAGAGAAGAGAAGCAAAAGTAGTAAATCGATTGCCTGGATACAGATTAATTATATAATTTAGAGGTAATTATACATAGATATTTGAAAGAATTGCTTATTACAGAGAGATCGATTATTACAGTTGATTGTGTTTAGAACCCAAATCATTCCTTTGATTATTTTAAGATTTTGGCTGGTGTTTTTTTAGTCATGCAGGTAGATTTCGACATCATTTTAGTCAGCTGGTCATATGTGCTAAGAAAAAACTCTTTATCTATTCTCCTTCACACCTAATCCTCTCTTCCCCCAGTGGTCTGAGTCGGCCATTTTGTTTATTTTCAGAGCAAGAAGGTTATTAATTTGCAGTGTGCACAACCGCTTCTGTTTGAAAACAGAGCAGCAGAAGCCGAGACGGTTCTCCGCAGCTTCCTCAGCATGTGTGCGAAAACTCTTCAGAACATCCTGCATCCACCGCTGCTCTCCGAGGCTAAATATCGCTACAAACACAATTATGGAGATAGTGATAATTGATGGATGAGCAAGAGAAGTCAATAAAACTGACTAAATGAGATCATTAACAATGGCAGCTCTCATCATCTTCTGAAGATGACAACAGCCCATATCGGCAAACTTAAATGGATAGTTTAGCCAAACATTTCTAATTGTGTATTCATTTACTTCCATTCTTTCTTCCGTGGAACACAAAAGGAGATGTCAGGGAGAATAACATTTCTTATAGCGTCTCTTGTTTTTCTTTGCACCAAAGAAAGTAAGTCATATGAGTTTGGAACAATATGGGGGTGAGTAAATGATGCCATCATTTACATTTTAGGGTGAACTATCCCTTAAAGACACTGATAATCACTCAAATATCATTGTAGCAAGAACTTTACATAAGGTCAGGAAAAATATGGCCTTTTCATCTCCCTGAAGATGTGACCCAATTATTGGGGTTTGAGTGGCATTAGCATTCTGAGTCGCATAGCGTTGCAAATGTGAGACGCTGGAGACCGGAGAAAAGTGCAGCTGCAGAGTGGTCGGTGGAAAGGGGAGGGGACGGTGCTCCCGATGCAGTATCCGGGGTGTAAAGGCTCACATTAAACTGGTGAGTCATTGCAAATGTGGCAACACTCAAACTCACAAACATACAACGTCCACAAATGCACACAGCTTGAACAAAATCCACACAGAGTGGGTCATGTCTCCATGACGACTGTTTGACTACAATGCACACACTGGGCATTTTCACACAAAACAAGCTCTACGCTCCCTTCAGAATTCTGGCAATTGGGATGGCAAATTTTTACGCCCATCTCTGTGATTAAACACGAAGTATCCCTCAGGCTTCTACATAATAAGACTCAGTTTCCACAATACACACCCACGTGGACCAATTAGCACTACGAGCTAACCACTGTTATTCCTGACAGCTAATGGAATCAAACGTGCAGTTAAAAGTAGGCAGAAGGGGTCACTTTGCTGGAGCCAGAACGGTGTCTTATTTAACAGCTACACAGACTTTTTCAGCGCTCTCAAAAGTGCTATGACATGTTTCATTTTAATATTTTCCATTTTTTATAATTATTTCGTGTAAATTTATAACATTATGCTTTTTGTTATATTAACCTGGAATTAGGTTTTTTTGCTCAGTTTAAAAAATATATACAATGCTGCCTTAGAAGTAAAACCAAATAAGGTGTTAGTGTTGTCACAATACCAAAATTTCAGTAGTCTGTACCGTTACCTGTAAAATTGAATGATTCTCGATACCCCAATGTTGATACCACAGAAAAAATTGGTAATATGCAATTGAACACATTCCTTTAGCCTAATACAATTTAAAAATTCAATATAAATAATTCATTAAAACAGTATGTTTAATATGAGTGTTTCTCAGTTAAGTAAACATTGCTTACATTTTTTTAAGTAGGACCCTATGAGCTGTTTTATTTTTTCTAAATTCTATAAAAAAAAGTTTTTCATTTCTTTCTGAATTCCATTCATTCGATTTCATCTTTGGGTCTAATCAAATGAATCCAAATTTTAATAAAATAAAATAGAACAATTAATTTTCTCATTTTTATTTTTAATAATTTTTTATAAAATGCTTCAGTAAATTTCATGACAACTTAATCTGAAATACAAAACTGGTCTTATTTTTGTCAAATAAAGTGCTGCACAACAGAGCATCACATTATTAATGAACACATTGATGAAAACATGTATTCAGCACAACAGCACTCTTGCTTGTGAGTTATAGGTTCAACATAATAATAAAAATAATACAAATACATTTTACTAAACACTAGCAGTAATATATTTCTATAATTTCACACATCAAGTTTTCATTTTGCATTGAACTTTTATTTTGACGTGAGGCTTTTCTGATTCTGTAATTTTGACTGAAGTTGTACAGTTCCAGATATGACGTTGGTTATACGACCTTGTATAATTATCGAAGAGCAAAATGCTGCGATTTAATTATATAAACATACAGTCTGCAGGTGCTGTGCACATCACACTGAATTAGTTCTTTTTTACTACAATAAGCAGCGTGCAATTCTCATAAAACTTGCTATTCTTTTCAGCATACGAGCAAATTCACACATTCAAATGAGCGTGTGAGCATTTCTAAGCTGCCGTCTGTCATTCAGACCAAATTCAGTTGATGCTTGGCACTACTGCTACTGCAGAAACTCTGGTATCGTTACATCTTTTTTATTTTAGTATCGGATTGGTATCGAAGTTTTCACATCACTATATGAAATGTAAGGAAAAGCTTTTGAATCAGAAACATACCTGACATTTTAAAATACTGTCTTTGCAGGCATCTCACTAGGTTTGACAGAACTCTTGACAGGTCATGACACTGTTGAAGTCAAGAGTACTGTTGAATAAGTGACAACATAAACTGCTGCCCTGATAGCAGGCCACTTAAAATAGAGGAAAAAATGTTACTTATATCAATATAAATACATTTCCTCTCTGCTTATTATAACGTAAAGAAAAGCTGACAGATTGGAAAAACTATGTGTTTCATCGGCTGTTGTAAAACATTGCAACATAGCCTACTGAACAGACGGTACTTCCAACCCTCACAGTCTCATTATCATTATCAATTGGGTAAAATTAAATATGGCTTTATGTTACTTTAATGGTAGAATCACAAGTTCGAGCATCTCTTCAACATCTTCATCTCTCCTCTTTCAGAAGCTTTAGGATATTTAGGAAGGAGACGTTTCTCGTTTCTTTCATGACTGTCTTTCACCTAGCCTTGACGCTTCCTTGATAAACAGCACAAAGCACACATAGTCTTTAACCTGAGGCAAATCTGCTCACTAAAGCAACAGAAGCTTCTTTTAATAAAGTGAACAGATGACACTGTGCTGGGTGAGTGAGTGTGTGTACATGATAGGTGTGCATGTGTCAGATTAATATGTCAGATGAATGCCTGTTTAATAAGCATGATTTGCATCGGTCCTCCCCGCTGACTTTGTTGCAACATCCTCTCTCTTTTCTCTCTAGGGTAGTGTCAGGTCTTTATACCTCCACAGCAACGACTCAATGGGAAGTGCAGGAACACACCTGTTCCAAGCATGGAAACAGCATGCCTCCAAAACCCCTAATCACACTGGACAATTTAACTGCTAGATTTGTTACACAATTGCAGCTCCCACAGCTTCGACAAATTAGGTATGTAATTCTAAAATATAGCGTACGGTAAAATCCAGTGGTGACATTTAAAACATTTTAACATCATAGAAATGCCTTTTCTTCAGTTTAGTTCTCAGTGAAAGGAGGTAGGTGAATCTTTTGCACTATCGAGATTTTGAGAGCAAATCACAGGCAAGGCAGTATCACATGTACAATGCCAGAATGCAATGTGATGAGTCAAGATGGAACCAACCTAAGTTGGTTTAAGATGGTGTTAGTTGAGTTAAGCTGGTCTCCCAGTCTGGCTATGTTGGTCTTCAACAGGTCTTGGTGGTCTCCCAACCTGGCCAATCTGGTGATCAGCTAATAAATAGGCCTGTTAAAAAGAGTCCAACCCCCCTTTAAAACGATCCAAAAAGATGAAACTAACCAGGCTGGGAGACCAACAAAAACCAGAAAACCAGCTGAGGCTGGTTTACTGTAACGATCTGAGGATGCAGTCAAGGCAAGGATGAAGGCGAGGAGTAGGACCCAAGTGCAGCTTTATTGAAGATAGTGGTGAAACAGGAACAAGACAGGAACTTGGAACATAGATAGACTATGGCTTGGACTCAAGAACAACAGGGTAACATCAGGCAGGGGTAAAGGTTACAACAATACAATATAATACTTGACAAAGGTACAAGGGAAACATGAGGACTTAAATACATCAACAGGGGAAACAACAGCCAAAGGACAAACAGGACTTAATAAGGTGATTAACTAAAGCCAATGACAAAACTAGAACTGATAAACAAGCAATCAAACAATGAACCAATGAAAAACAGACACATGAACAAGGAGGGGAAACAGGACATGACAAGACTGGTTTCAAAATAAGTGCAATATGGAGTTAGACAAGTGCCAGAAACTTAGACAATACGGAGTGAGACAAGTGCCAGAAACTTAAGAGTGAGGGTACAAAAACAAGAGACCACATGGAACATTACAGGAGCCCCCCGCTAAGGAGCGGATTCCAGACGCTCCTAACAAAACAAAAAAGGAAAGACAAACAAGAGACCACATGGAACATTACAGGGAAACAAGACAGGGACAGGGAGACCATAACAGAACAAGAGGGCGGCCAGGAGACCATGGAGGACAGGCAGATGCCCAGGGATCCAAGGGGAGGACTTGAAGGCAGGGGCCGGGTCGGGAAGTCTGGGAGGTACGAGACTGGGTCGGGGGGGGCCAAGGAGGCAGCCATAGGGCAGGGACAGAGTCAGGAGGCCTGGGAGGAGGCCACAAGGCAGGGTCAGAAGGCCTGGGAGGAATCTCAGGGGAGGCGGGCGGAGCCACGGAAGGCTCAATGGGCTTGGAAAGCTCTGTGGGCTTGGTAGGCTCTGTGGGCTTGGCAGGCTCTGGGGCTTTGTGGGCCTTGAGGGCTGAGCAGGCGCTGGCAGAGCCGAGGCAGTCCTCAGAGACGGAGACTTGAGAGGCTCTGGTGGCCTTGATGGCTCTGGGGGCCTTGATGGCGAAGCTGTGGAAGGTTCTGAAGGCGGAGGCGTGGAAGGTGGAGCCATGGAAGGCTCTGGTGACTGAGACGTGGCAGGCTCTGGTGACAGAGGCGTGGCAGGCTCTGGTGACAGAGGCGTGGCAGGCACTGGTGACAGAGGCGTGGCAGGCACTGGTGACAGAGGCGTGGCAGGCACTGGTGACTGTGGTCTCGAAGGCTTGAGAGGCGGAGCTCTGGGAAGCTCTGGAGGCGGAGCTCTGGGAGGCTCAAGGGGCGGAGCCGTGGGAGGCTCAAGGGGCGGAGCCGTGGGAGGCTCAGGAAGTGCTGGCTCTTGGACGGTCGAGGCTACAGGCGCTGGCTCTGGCTCTTGGACGGTCGAGGCTACAGGCGCTGGCTCTGGCTCTTGGACGGTCGAGGCTACAGGCGCTGGCTCTGGCTCTTGGACGGTCGAGGCTACAGGCGCTGGCTCTGGCTCTTGGACGGTCGAGGCTACAGGCGTGGGCTCAGGCTCTTGGACGATCATGGAAGGCGGAGACTGGCGAGCGGAAGCCCTTCCTCTTCTCCTCCTCCTTCTGGCAGACGAGGCTGTCAATGCTGGCACTGGGACGGACGAGGCTGGCAACGCCGGCTCTGGGACGGACGAGACTTCCAGCTCGTTGGCCGTGGCAGGCGTGGGCGTTGGCTCGTTGGCCGTGGCAGGCGTGGGCGTTGGCTCGTTGGCCGTGGGCGTTGGCTCGTTGGCCGTGGGCGTTGGCTCGTTGGCCGTGGCAGGCGTGGGCGTTGGCTCGTTGGCCGTGGCAGGCGTGGGCGTTGGCTCGTTGGCCGTGGCAGGCGTGGAAGAACAAGTCATGGAAGGCTGGGAGGTGGCCACTGTGGGAGGAGAGGTAGCGTCCTCCTCTGCAACACCCACAGTGAAAGGCGAGCCACAGATTTTCAGGGTCTCCTCAAGGAAGTCGAGGAGCGTCCAGCAGGGGGTCGCTGGTGGCAACCGCTCCTTAAGCTGACTATTTAGATTAGACCTGAAGAAGACGACCAAGGGGTAATCTGGGAAGTCTGATATATTTGCCAGCTCCAGAAACTTACAGACGTGGGCCTCAATTGGGTGATCCTCTTGCTTGAGGCAGATAAGCTGGAAACTTGCCTGCTGCGCTGTCAGAGCTGCTGGGTCCATGGTTGGTCAAGTATTCTGTAACGAACGGGAGGCTGCAGTCAAGGCAAGGATGAAGGCGAGGAGTAGGACCCAAGTGCAGCTTTATTGAAGATAGTGGTGAAACAGGAACAAGACAGGAACTTGGAACATAGATAGACTATGGCTTGGACTCAAGAACAACAGGGTAACATCAGGCAGGGGTAAAGGTTACAACAATACAATATAATACTTGACAAAGGTACAAGGGAAACATGAGGACTTAAATACATCAACAGGGGAAACAACAGCCAAAGGACAAACAGGACTTAATAAGGTGATTAACTAAAGCCAATGACAAAACTAGAACTGATAAACAAGCAATCAAACAATGAACCAATGAAAAACAGACACATGAACAAGGAGGGGAAACAGGACATGACAAGACTGGTTTCAAAATAAGTGCAATATGGAGTTAGACAAGTGCCAGAAACTTAGACAATACGGAGTGAGACAAGTGCCAGAAACTTAAGAGTGAGGGTACAAAAACAAGAGACCACATGGAACATTACATTTACGCTGTTTTTTGTTTCTAGGAAGGTTTGAATCCTGCCTTAGATGGCAGCTGCCTATGTAGGCAGTTGGCAGCGAGGCATCTCACTAGGTTTGAAACAGCTAGAATGTGTTTATAGGCTAAATACAGAGTGAACACCTGCTTTACCGGAGCAATCCATTATTACTCTTTTCCTTTTCCTGAACACCCTGTCTTCTCTCTATTGTTCTCTTTTATTAGTGTATTAAATTGTTATATTAAAGTAACTATCAAAGTTCAATTAGTGACAGACTGATGCTCAAAGCAGCTCATAATCTTCATAATCACTCCACAGCTTTAAACTGAGAATGGCAAAAAAAAAAAGGCAATTAAACTGTCTAAATGGCATTAAATGCTCGACTGGTTTCTGGATGTCAAGGTTGATCTGTCGTTGTTGATGGAAGCACTTTGAAAAAAATATGCCATGTCCCCAGTCATCTGGATATGCCTTGATATTAATATTTCATTACTGAGATGCATGCAGGGAATTGAGAAACAAATGAAATTATCCTCTGTGATCGTGAAGAACGTGTGTGTGAGAGGTCTGTTCACTGGAGGAAAGACCTCTAATGAAACAGAGCAGGAATGAAAGGATTTTTAAGATATGTTAGTGTGTGATATACTCTGTGTTTTATGCAGACTGCTTATCATTCTGTTTTAGTGTCTGATTCAACACAGCTTCCCCCACTGTGCTCTTTCATTCATTCAGTGCACCAATCATCTGTTCTTTCACAAGCTAAATTCATCACTTTCTCTCCCACAGGGAGTATATCTGTATACTGTAGCTCTGTTGCAAAAACTAGTGATCTACTTCCTACACAGGCAGCTGCCTTCTAAGGCAGCATCTAAAACAAAATAAAACCTCAACATTGACAGATATGGAAAGCTCTACATAGGTAATCCTTATGCGAAGTGCACAGGATACTTGACACACAATTGCCTAGTGTTTGACATTAGCATGTTGCTAAGCTAACAACGTCAACCTCTAATAAGCATGAAAACATTTAGCGCATACAGACTTTTGGTAAAATAAAAAAATAAAATAAAAAAAATTAACTATTTTTAGCAATACTTTTTAGTATTTAGTAAATACAGGTATTTAATTAAATACTATTTATAATCACCAATTGATATCACTACGGAGCCCCTCAAAGGACAGGGAGGGAATTTATTTTCTGAAACATTTTGAACTTCCAACAAGTTTCGCGTTCCCTCGCAATAGCTTTATTACAAAGGTTGACCATGGCTTTACTACAGTTCAACTATGGTATTTGTATTAAAGCCATAGTTAACAGAAAATTTACCATGGTTTTACTTCAATAACCATATTTTAACCACATTATTGGTGGCAATGCCAATGACCAAAAAAAAAAAAAACCAATGGTAATCAAAATCATAATCATTCTACCAGAAATAAAAAAAAAAATAATAATAACATAAAATTGTTACTACAGTCACGGTTACTGCAGTGAAAACATGGCTAATTCATGTTTTATTTTTATTTTTATTTATTTTTTATTTTTGGTTGGAACGATAGTTTCAGAAAGCAATGCTACTTGTACAACAAATGAACCATAGTTAATATAAATAGTAAAACAGTAACCATGTTTTTATGGCAAAATGATCATGATTTTTATTAAAATAGTTTTAGTTTTCCTGTATTAGTTTTACATGTTTTTTTCTACAAATATCATGGCTAAAATATGGTAAAACCATGGTAAATTTAGTGGTTATGATTTCAGAACAAGTGATACCATAGTAAAACTATGTTTACTGTAGTAAAAATGAGGGATAAATAAAGCTATTGTGAGGGAAACCAAAATAATTAAGAGGGAATGCAAAACGTTTTGGAACAGGCTTCATTTCATGTGCCAATGATGACTTAAAATGGTGTCTAGGCAGGAAGTTCACTATGTTTTGGAAAAGAGCATAGATTTCTCTTTTCCAAAGCCACCGGTCCCTTTGGTCCAAGACCTGCCTGTTTCAAACCATTCATTTAAAAGCATAAAATCTCTGTCAAGCATTCCATCTAAAACATTGCAGAGACCAACATAAATATTTAAAGCCCATAAAAGAAATGATTTTGTCCTTAACCCGCTGTTAATCACTGGCCTCTTTATCTGGTTTATTTATGAAAAAACATAATTGAATAGGGCAACCTTAGTTGTGCAGCATGGAGATTGATAAATGACACTAAATTTAAAAAATGCAAAAAGTGATGTTAAATTCATTCACCACTCCATGATCACTCTGCTGCACACACACAGATTATGCTGCATGGGCACTGATTTTTTGAAGTGGGTGATTTGCAAACTCAGAATTGGGACACACACACACATAAACAAACACACACACACACACACACACACACACACACACACACACACACACACACACACACACATTGGTGCAGCTATCCTTATGAGGACTCTCCATAGATATGATTTTTATACTATACAAACAATATATTATATCCCTTAATTCTAACCCTACCCCTAAATCTAACCCTCACAAAAAAGTTCTGCATTTTTACATTTAAAAAAAAAAAACATAGTTTTTTTGTAATTACTATTTTGTTAACTAAAAAAAAAAAGGTCCTCGTAAACCACCCCCACACACACACACACACACACAACAAGATAAAGGGCACAAATGACAATAAATAAATTAAAAATGAAAACTCACGTAAGGTACAGATTCCAAAGTGTCTGCGTTGACAATAATTGGGGCAGGACTTGCCTGTGAAAAGAGATAAAGGGAGGGTGAAAGAAAGAGATGGAGGGAGAGGAAAAGAGGAAAGAGAAAGAGAGGAAGAGAGGGAGAGAGAGAGAGAGAGAGAGAGAGAGAGAGAGAGAGAGAGACAGAGACAGAGAGAGAGAGAGAGAGAGAGAGAGAGAGAGATAAAGATCAGAGTGGATTGGAGATGCATGAACTGGCCTAGTTTTTATTACAGGATACAGCAGAGCATGATGGGCACCACTGAGCTCACTGATGCCATGATGACAGTAAACAAAAACACACAATGCAATGGAATACAACTATATTAACACACATGCTGTACACAATACACAGACCCATTGATGAGATGAAAGGCAACACAAAACATGTCATAAATAAGGGGTATGATTGTTGTTGTTTTTGTAAGGTTTGTATGACATGAATGTGGAAATTTGATTTATTTATGTCCTCTCTCTCTCTGGTGTTGTTTATACTATTGTTTTACTGGTTGTTAATGACACCACAAATGCTCTGTTCCAAAAACTAGTGAGCTGCCTACCAAGGCAGCATTTTAAGATATCCTAAACATGCTCCCAACAAAAAACTGTTTAAAAAGGTAGGCATCTTAATCACGCTGCCTCCTTTGATAGCTCGTTTTGGCCTAAATTGGACTAAGTTAGCATCGCTTTTGATTAGCATCACTTTTTCGGTTGCTCCGATACCAACATTTTGTCTTTGTGTACAATACCAGCCCCGGTAATTCAGTATCGATACTAAATCTATACTATATTCAAAAAATTAAAAGCCTCAGATTTTTTGGGAAATTACACAGAAAATAACTTGATTAAAAGAACTGCAATAAAGACTTACAGATTCAAATTATTGTTTTCCGTTTCAATTTTTTTTTTATTCTATGTTAAATGTTTTAATTAAGTGTTATGGTCAAATGGTGTTTAATCAAATTGATACATACAGTTTTAATAAAATAAAAATATAAATTATTCATTTATTATAAAAAAAAATTTTACCAAAAATTTGCATTTAATTTTTGGTAAAATAAAATGCTGCAAAACAGAGCTTCACAGAATTAATTAAAAAAAATTATGAAAAAAAAAAAAATCTGATTACCTGTGGCACAAAGCTGCTTGCGTTTGTGATATTGCTTGCAGATAATAATAATAATAATAATACTAATACCATTTAATATTACATAATTGTTATTATGATTATTATTGCTACTTTTGAATATTACATTTTTATACAATAGTTATATTATTCTGTCTTCAGTTTCACACATCCAATTGAATAGAGCTTTCATGTTAGCAGACTTTTATTTTGACAGACTTTGAGTTCTTCCTGTTTTTAGGGGTTAGTTATATCAAGCATCCCATTAATCCTGGGATACTCCTGTCACGACTCTCGAGCTGAAATCTCCAAGCTGCACCCGAGGAGTTCATTTAAAGCTGCACTCATTAATTTTCCTCAGTTAAAAAGTTTGACTCCTAAAGACATGAATTGTAATTTTGTAATATATGTAGAAAATCACGAGCACTCACATTAAAATGAAGACTCCAGTCATATCAGTAAAAGCTGTTTTATTCTACATGGAGAGGGTCCACACATGGGGGCTGCCATGTTAGAATCACATGACCAGCCGAATACTACTCACTTAATCTCAACATCCGTCCTGTTATTTGACACTTTCACTCATTGATTAAAGTAATCATGGCTGACTGTGAATACTACATTTCTACAATGACATCTGAAACTGAAAACTATTGATTTTAAATGAGGGGGGGAATCATATGACAGAGCAGAGCGGCACCTCTTGTTCAGTCTGTATCATGCAGTGCATGTGACTGTATATTATTTCATGAAATTACATCCTTCCTTCCTTCATGGCCATGTCAAGGTTTTTATTTTATTTTCAAATTGTCATTGATTTAATCTCAAATTTTCACATCTCATATAATTTTGCTAATGACAGCATACTGTAATATGGTACCGATATTAGCAACAAGATGATATCGTATTGTTTGAACTTTTTTGGTATTGCGATACTTCATAAGTACTGGTAAACTTCGCCACCATAATCACTTTTAGATAAATCAAAATCAAAGCTTTTCAGTATTGATAGTTGTGTAATTAAAAATGAACCAATATTTGTCTTTGCTGTGTATTGTTTATGCGTATTAGAGCATGATTCCTTAGCTTAGCAACATGCTAACATCAAATTCAATTAAGTCAGGTCTCCTGTACCGTATGTGTAGTGCGTGTTTGTTTTTTCTTTGCTTTTTCAGGTAATTTACTTCCCCCTCCAGAGACAGCTCCTTTGCTTGTTCTTTAGGCCTAGCCCCCTCATGAATTATTTTTGCCAGTTACAAAATCAGTTTGCTTTACTTGTTGTCTGGAGTGCTAGGATGGAAGATGGACTATTTCTGATTCTAATTTATTGGTTACTCCTCAACCCTAGACTGGGGAGGATGTAACAGTTGTGTATGAGGTACCATGACCGTTAGAATGATACTTTGAAGGCAGCTGCTTATGTAGGCAGTGAGACAGCTCACTAGATTTTATAACAGAACTGAAGTCTATGGAACTGTCATTTAGTCTTTCTAATACACACACACTGATGTTAATATCCCAAATTAAATATGAACAAAACACACAAACCTATGACACACACACATACATAGCTTAATCCCTGATACTCTAGATACAAAGCAGGACAAGTTTCAGTTGAGTGGATACATGTCCCTGTGTAGTGTTATGTCTTTGAGATATAATCCACACTATTACTCTGAATATGACAGAATAATGTCAACTATTACTCTCAATATGAATATTTTACATATGTAAAGTGAGAAATTGTGTTTCTGTGTCCACGTGTGGGTATGTGTTGAACACATCACTATTAAATATCAGAAAGAATAAAAGAAGCCACATATGAGAGACCGAGATTCTGATATATACACACTTTCTCTCTCTCTCTCTCTCTCTCTCTCTCTCTCTCTCTCTCTCTCTCTCTCTCTAAGGTGCTGAAAATCAATGTCTCCTGTCCTATAACTGAACAGTTTCAATAGAGTACTTGCTGAGTTTAATAGTGAAGAGTATAATTTCTGTGCCACTATCATCACACCAAATGGAAATATAAACATCTTGATTGTTTTCCCCCACCTTCCACTGGGCAGCAAAGATAGCCCCACCCCAAACTAATGCCATTGGTTGAGCCAATATTGCTGTGTCTGGCTGGTCAGATACTCAAACAAATAGAGCAATGTTTTTATTAACCAACAAATGGATTACTTACGGTATGATGTCTTTATTAAAGGGTAAATTGACACAAAAATGAAAATTCTCTCATCATTTAATTTGTTCAGCAGAAGAAAGTAAGTCATACACATCTCAGATGGCATGATTGTGAGTAAATAATGACAGAATTTTCATTTTCGGGTGAACTATCCCTTTAATAATAATAATAATAATAATAAAAAGTTTAGCATCAGGGTGGCTATTCATGCTTACACATTTGTCAACATTTGTCATTTGGGAACACATTTCCTATCAACTCGTCATCTTGAGGGTGAGACGACAAAAAAATCTGTGCCATCCTTAAAAACGTAACAATTAATGAAAGGTGGGCTAGCATGTATACACACCAACACACACATTCATTCAGCTGGAGACCATGAGGCTTCTCACACAAGCATTAACATTCAGAGATGGCCTGCTGCACAAATCCCCAGAGAGATGCAGTCGGCCTGTTGCTGCGACCAAACGATCGATCGACAGCAGAGATTGAGGCTGCCCCTGCTTACTGTGCACAGCCTCTAATTACATTAATACATCTCCCACCTCGAGAGCAACAGCCTCAGTCACAGAGGGAACGCTGAAAAGCACACGGCACAGTGGTGTGAAAAAAAGAGAGAGAAAAAAACTAATTAAAAGCTCCAGCTCTGTAATTGAACTTTAAGATACACAGGCAACCTGAATTCATACTAATGGATGTGTTTTATTTTCAAGTACATACTACAGGCATTACCATCACAAGAGCTCTGTTGTAAAGCCTAGTATGCTGCCTCGTAGACTACTGCCTACTTAGGAATCTGCCTTCTAAGGTGTCTTTCAAACTTTGGCTGCCTTTGCTCCAATAACACATGTTGTGTAAAATGTCACATTTTAAATTACACAGAAGAACTATCTTTAGCAATACTCTTATCTCTCCTCAATGAATTCTCCAATTGCCTTCTCCATGAAGCTGCCTTAAAAGTGTACATACTGTATGGTGCCCTTAAATGCTCCCTCCGTAGGGAGCTCTGGAACAGAACAAAGGTTCACAAGGCAACACACAGGCAAAGACCAACAACAAAAACGTGTCATCTAGCTGAAGCAATACAATTATCTACTGGTGCCGTCCATCACATTGAGGCAGACAAACACTAAGGAGATTAAGAGAGATAATTGCAGTGTTCTCTCAAAATATGACAGCTTAATGGTTGGAAATAAAAAGCAAACAGAACGTAAATGAGCGAAAGCCAAGTTTAATGTCTCTCTGGATGATGAAGAGCAATATTTTCCAATATTGTCCATTTCAAAAAGTTAATCATAAAGATATCGTCCCCTGAGACAGATACACTCAGAAAGTTCACTCCAATTTCCAACAAGGATGACACTGCTAAAATACAAGTCAAAATACAAGTCACAAACATTAAAACATCCTTGCATACTGCAGTACAAGCTCAGATTTTAGCTCTTATTTAGTGGCAGTGAATATATAACATTGCCCTGGGCATGAAATCTATAAAACCAATGCTGAATTCTGAATCCGATATTTGTTTAACCATCAAAAGCTCTCAATATAGTGTAAAATAAATCAATACGGATATTGCTGTCATTAATTTTCAGAACATATGCAGATTTACACCAACAGAAATCTCAAGTTCATCAGCACTCTATCTAACTGTATAGATCCCGATTGCCAGTTCTTTGTAACAAAAGCCCCATGACTAACCCAATAACTAGCCCAATAACAAAACTCAAAATTATGCATTTTTGGTTCTCCTTTCAATTGCAGCCTTACTGTATAGTGCTTACTACATACCAATCGTACTGTGCCCCAGAAAACATGTGCATGCATATCCACTGTAAGAAAAAGGAAATGTGGTCACAAGAGCTAGCTGTGATACAGAAGTTTCTTTATGCTGGAGATGGACATGGTACATTAAAAACAAGGGCATGTTTTTTATGCACAGTACAGATTGCTAATTAGTATATTTGCAGCCGGGGGAACTCGGCTCTTTGAGTAACACGTGTCTCTTCATGTCAATTCTAGTGCTAATTAGGGGACAAGACTATAGGAAGTGGATAGATGAGATGAAGAGGACCAGAGCTTCAATAGAAACATAATAAGGATAGTTCACCCAAAATGAAAATTTTGTCATCATTTACTCACTCTAATTTTTTTATAAACCTACGGGACTTTCTTTTATCTGTGGAACACTAAAAGGATATGTTAGGCAGAATGACAGCCTCAGTCACAATTCACTTTCAGTGCATGTTTTTTCCATACCATGATAGTGAAAGCTGATTGAAGCTGTCAGTACCTAACATTCTGCCTAACATCTCCTTTTATATTCCATGGAGGAAAGAAAGTCAAATGGATTTTAAATGTGTATGTGAACTAATCCTTTAACTGATAAATAAATATAAGAGCAACATGCTTGCAAATCTACATTGACATAATCTCTGGATCTTAAACCAGACTAATAGCTATGAGAAACATAAACCCCTGCTGGGCAAGACGACAATTTTTTGGATAAAACTGCATAGGAGAAGCTTTTAGATTGGACATGGACTGTTTGTTGTGTTCTCACTCTCCAGACACAAACGGTTGAAGTGGCTGCTGCTCGTCTCGAGCTTTATCAGTGTCTAAGTGTTCCTGAAAGCACTGATGCAGACCGGCCTCTTTCAGCCAGCCTAAACTCACGTGGCATGGCCGAGCGCAGGTGATGGCATTACATAATCAACTGCAGAAACAGATCTCAATAAACATAATAAAATGTTTGCACACCACAAATGTAGAATAATTGTAATATAGTTTTGTATAGTAAATGGTATAGCTCAGTCACGTAAGAAATTCTTTAGTGCAGTTTAGTAAAAAATAGTATAGTAAAGTCCAGCATAGCATAGTACATCACAGTAAATTGTGGAATATTGTTGTGTAGAGCAGTGTAATATATACACTGAGCACTTTATTAAGAACACTATGATTCTAATAAAGTGGTCTTCTGCTGTTGTAGCCCATCCGCCTCAATGTTCGACGTGTTGTGCATTCTGAGATGCTATTCTACTCACTACAATTGTACAGAGTGGTTATCTGAGTTACCATAGCCTTTCTGACAGGCTCCGTTCTCTGTTGACCTCTCTCATCAACAAGGCATTTCTGTCCACAGAACTGTCGCTCATTGGATGTCTTTAGTTTTTTTTGCACCATTCTGAGTAGACACTAGAGACTGTTGTGCATGAAAATCCCAGGAGATCAGCAGTTACAGAAATACTCAAACCAGCCCGTCTGGCTGAGATAATTTTTTTAATGATTTTATGCATTGTATTGCTGCCATAAGATTGGCTGATTAGATAATTGCATGAATAAGTAGGTGTACAGGTGTTCCTAACAAAGTTCTCAGTGAGTGTAGTAGAACATAGTATAGTATAGTAAAAAATAGGACAGTACATTATAGTAATATGGAATAATATATAAGGGTATAGCATAACATAGTACTGTATACTACAGCATCATTTAGGAATGTTTTTGAGCCTAAAGATGCAGTGTGTGTGTGTGTGTGTGTGTGTGTGTGTGTGTGTGTCTGTGTGTCTGTGAGTGTGTGTGCGTGCGTGCATGTGTTTGTGGCATAGGGTAGCTCTACATTGTTTGGTAAAGAGAGTGAGAACACTTACATTTTAAGGGCTTATTGAGGAGCCAAACTGGGGCAGACTTTCTGCTTTAGGCATTTTCATGCCTCTGCAGGGTTGGGAAATGACTTGGAACACAGAAGTGGCCGTTTTCAACACATCAGCATTCTTGAGCATTTAAGGCATGGGCTCGTAGTAGAAACAGCTCAACACAAGATCAAGAATCACCTCCAATACTGCTAAACTTTATTTGCAGAGCATTGACATTGCTCAGTCCGCCTCTGCTGCTCAGGCTTAAACCCAGTGGGTTTAAATTAATGCCACTTTATGTAATCAAAAAAATAACGTCAGACTTCTGTAACAGTTTTCCAGTTAGTGCAGGTCTATTGAGACATGTTTGCCATTTTGACATGGAACACTTCAGATGTTAATGTTAATGATACAGACAAAAAAAATCTGAAACCCTTATTACCTACTTAACGTCCACAAAACCATGTGAAGAGCATTGCAACTCAAACAAAACATGATTAATACAGTGTGGCTTAGCTAGAGACCCCATCAACACAAAGGTTAATTGTGTGTTAATAAGCACAATTAAATAATTATAGTTGTACATATGAATAAAAACAGTTCACCTTAGCTGTGGTTACTGCACCTCAGTGAAGCAATACAAAAGAGGACGGATATACATTTCAATAGCATAGAACAGAACAGACTAGAATATAATATACTGTTGTGTATCATAGTATTGAAGGGGTGGTTTTTGAAATCCTAAAAAGTTATACCTTATCTTTTATCATCCTCATTTATTGTTATTGATTTAATAAATGTTTTATTTTTCTTTTACTATAAGGTGCAAGTAACGTATGTAATCTGAGGGGTGACTGAGGGTCTTGCCTATGTCAGGAGTGCAGTAACAGTGAGGACCCAGCTTTTACTCCCCACAGCATAGTATAGTTTGTTATAGTCAGGTTATTAAAACAAAGAGTACTGAAGTAAAGTTTGATAGTATAGTATAGTATAGTATAGTATAGTATAGTATAGTATAGTATAGTATAGTATAACATAGTATACTGTAGTATAGCATTGCATGGGATAGCACATTGTAGAATAGTACAGTATAGCATGTATACTCACTGAACACTATGGTTCGACATGTTGTGCATTCTGAGATGCTATTCTGCTCACTACAATTGTACAGAGTGGTTATCTGAGTTACCATAGCCATCCTGTCAGCTCAAACCAGTCTGGCTATTCTCCGTTGACCTGTCTCATCAACAAGGCATTTCCATCCGCAGAATTTCCGCTCACTGGCTGTTTTTTGTTTTTGGCACCATTCTGAGTAAATTATAGAGACTACTGTGCGTGAAAATCCCAGGAGATCAGCAGTGTGGCGGCGGGGTGTGGTTTCTGATTGCAGTAAGCACTGGGGAGAGTGATATAAGGAGGAACCACGCGAGAGGCGAGGAGAGAGAGCCCTACACACGCACACGCTGAGGCTGTGTTATTGTTAAGTTGAAAAGGTATTTGCCTTCTGATTGTGCAAATTAAACTTACAGTTTGAGTTAAAATTACCGGCGGCCAGTATCCTGGTGTATGACGATCTGAAGAAGACCATCCTGCAGTGGGTCGGCCAACGGTTTTGATTGATGAAGCTCGACGCGTGTGGCCGCCTGTTTGCCTTCGCTCAACAGCTTCGAGACGCCTGCTGGAAGTGGCTGCAGGCTGAGGACTGCGACGCTGAGGGAATCATCAAACTAGCAGTGCTGGAACAACTTATCCATTGTTTGCCTAAAGGAATGGCAAAGTGGGTCCAGTGCCACTGCCCAGCATTGCTGGAGGAGGCCATCCAATTGGCTGAAGAACATATGCCGATGTACTCCAGGGCGGAAGAGCCCTCCCACTCTCTCTCTCATAACCCTCTCACCCCCCCCCCCCCACACTCTCTCTCTCTGCCCCCTTTTCACAGACCAACCTAGTTCCCAGGAAGTGCGGGAATGTACCGCCAAAGCCAGCTCCCCGTTTGCAGGTTTTCACCTGCCGCCGGTGCACACAATGTCTCTTCACTCTCCCCCTCAGGTGTCTGAACCCGCAGTTGCATGTGCAGGCATAACGCCTGGGCCAGCCTGCTGGAGTTGCGGGGAGCCCCAGCTTTCAAGGACCAATGACCCATGATGGAGCTGGGAACATTGGTCCGAGTCTCCGACACTCTGTGGGCTGCCCCCGATCGAGCCGGAGTGTACAGAATACAGGTGAGTGTCAAGGAGAGTACACATCAAGCCTTGGTGGATACTGGCTGCAATCAGACCACTATACACCAATGTTTGGTTCATACACCAGTGTTTGGTTCAAGACGAGGCTTTGGGCATAGGTACAAGGGTGAAGTTGAGGTGTGTGCATGGGGATATTCACCATTATCTTATAGTGATACTCATTATTAAATGTCAGGGGCAAAAGCATAGAGTGGAGGCCGCGGTTATTTCCCGCCTCACCCATTTACTAATTTTGGGAGCTAATTGGCCAGAATTTAAAACGCTATTGAACAGAATATTCGTGGATGGGTGCTGGAAGAAAATTATTTGAGATGTGCAAAACCTTGGCTGGGGAGGCAGTGCCCTCTTCGTCAGCTCCACGACAGGATGACGTAAGGGTGGGGGAGGCTTTGGCCCCTCCCGTCCTTAGAGGATTTCCCGATGGGGATTCCTGGAGCAGTCGAGGGGCATGCCTTTTACCAAGTGAAGGTTGGGGCAAGGAAAGAGAGCCCTGCATATGCACCCATTGAGGCTGTGTTATTGTTAAGCTGAAAAGCTATTTACCTTCTGAGTGTGAAAATAAAACTTACCATTTGAGTTGAAGTTTACATCCTGTGCTTCCTCCTTGACAACATGTATAGAACCTTGCTATAAGCAGTTACAAAAATACTCAAACCAGCCCATCTGGCACCAACAATCATGCCATGGTCAAAATCACTGAGATAATTTTTTTTTCCATATTCTGATGGTTGATATAAACGTTAACTGTAGCTCCTGACCTGTATCTAAATTATTGTATGCATTGCACTGCTGCAACAGGATTGGCTGATTAGATAATTGCATGAATATGTAGGTGTACACGTTCCTAATAAAGTACTCAGTGAGTGTATAGTGAAGGTATGTAATTAAACATGTTGAATCTGATTAACTTTATATCAAATTGCTGGATTAAAATAACTCTTCACCAAATTAAAGAAGTTAGTCAAGAAAATTTAAAAATAATTTGTTTGAACAGAAATAACTATACTAACTCTGTACATGATTCTCCTTGGAAAACACTGTAACATTAATGAGTTACAAACTGCAGAAGAGAAAATGACCGCAAATATGATTGGTGATTGGTGTGCAGATGATGATTGGTGTGCAGATGTGTTATGTGCTGTTCAGAGAGGTCCTGCAACTGCTTTCAGAGCCTATGCTCTTGTCCCACTTTGCTACTTTCAATAATTCAGGCCACAAAAGCTATACATAGAGCCACCACACCCCCGTCAATAATGCACAAAAAGAAAGTCAACAACAACAGCCTTAAAACAGCCGAAAACATGTATACATACAGTATATAAATGTAAGGGATAATCCACAGCTAGGTGTGTGTTAAATGAATTTAAATGCACGACGTGCAGCCGAAGAACCACCCGACGTGAAGCGGAGTGCATTAAAAAAAATTGAAAAACACACACCTAGCCATGGATTATCCCGCTTATCCCATGGTCACTTGCCAGAATTGCATAGTTACAGCTGTAATATTGTTTTTTTACAGTGAAAATTTTGACTGGAAGAATAAAAGATAACTATTAATTTTGTCTAAGGGCCGTTATATCTGCAGCTCCACCTGTTCTAAATCAGACACAGAGAAAAAGTAGTGCGACTTTTCAAAACTGTACATTTAAATACTCAATCCAGAAATAATAATATCCACAGAATGTAGTGGGGTTGGCACTCCAGAGAAAATGTATTATTAAATTTTTATTCATGGTCATTTTTACATTAATGTGGAAAACCTGACGTTACAAACGTGACAGTGATAGTAATAGTAGCACTTACAGTATAATAAGGGGAAAACCATTAAAAAAACTCTGGAACCTGCAGGTTTTGTCCTCTGAGGCATCGGCATGCTATATATCAAGGGCACACAACTGACTGAATTAATTAAATCTCAATTTCTCCCCGCACAGTAACGCTTCACCACAAAGCACGTTCACTTGTGTTGTGTAAACAACATTGTTCTCCTTCAGCGTTTGAGTCAGAGATGTGTGAGCTCAGAGATGGAGTGATGGCTGCTAGAAATGGGGCCTGTCTAGATTTGATCAAAAATCAAGTAGTGATGGTGTTGTTTTTTAAATCAGTAATGTTCTGACTATACTTTGTGATCAGTTGAATGTCACTATGGTGAATTAAAGTACCAATTTCCTTCTGAAACAGCAACATCTGTACATTATTACAAACTATTGTTTTATATATTAGTGCTGTCAATCGTTTAAAATTGTTAATCGAATTAATGAATGCTGATTAATTAAACAAATGAATTGCAAACATTAATATTTGCCACAAAAGACCCCCCAAAATATTTTCCGACTTCATATCTCCGATCTCTGTCAAAAAAGGCATTCCATTGGCCGATGCTCGGAAGATAACATCTAAGCAAACAAAAATGCTATTTTCCCATAAGCTTAGCATTTGTACGATGTCTCCTAGCAACCAAACTGATAAACGATGCTGCAATACTAGCATTTGTTTTAAAGGTGTATACGATTATCAAAAGACATAATTTACACCTGTCTCTGCAAATGTTTGCTTAACAGGTTTTTTGTGATGTACCAGTTGACTCATTGATGGATATTATTTAATAGAAGTGAATGTTTATCATTAACTTTGTACATATCCTTGCATGCCACCATGTTTGCGTGATGTCATGCACCTGCATCTCGATGAAATCAGAGATGAAGATCTCCGCACAAGTATTCAAGTTGAAAGTCCGACTTCAAGGGGCATTCCATTGCACTTGTCCTAGTAGGAAATTGGAATATCCGACTTTCTGAGTTGAATGAATTGTAGCATATGTGTGAACGAATAAATGCATGAATGTTACATTTATATAGTGCTTTTCTGACACTACAGTCAAAGCGCTTTACATTGTGAATAGGGGACCCTCCTCAACCATCACCAGTGTGCAGCTTCCACCTGGATGATACGATGGCAGCTTTTGCCTGTACAGCCGCAGTTCTGCTTACTGCTTACTAATATATATATATATATTAGGCTTGTGATCGATGCCTTTTTTCACACATTAATGATTATCTGTATATATCGTGATTTTTTTCAGATATAATTAGGGCTGATCGTTGCAAAATAGTCTTTGTCTCTTCAGAAATATTTCTCAACATAATTTTAATACAGTGTGAATGGCAGGGTAAATTAAAGGGTGTTGCACACCAGACGCGCCTGTCGAACGACTGGCAAATCTCAGCGTCAACATTCTGAAGTGCCACGGAGCACAACTTGCATAGTTTTCCATTAAATTAAACCCAAATCATTATCAAAGGACAAAGAATATTTACTCTAGCCATTACTGGATGATCTACTGTAAACATGTATCTTTCATATAGCCTGTACAATGTATTTTCAGTTACAAGTATGTTGTTTTGTGGACCGCATGAATGAAAGAACTAATTAAGGCTTCATACAGAGAAATTGCATAATAAACGTCACCATTTATAATCGTTCAGTTTGTTATAACAGTTTTACTAACCTGCAAACTTATCAGCGTCACTTTGTTCATTCTTTAAGTAGTACCAAAACTTTCATAAATTTGGACTACCATCTCCTGTCCCACTTCAGCTCGTCCTGTGTATGTGTGTGTGTGTGTGTGTGTGTGATTCTGTAAATGGAATATCACCCTCTTGTGGTCTCCCAATGCTATTATGCCAGACTGATAAACACAGTACCGCCGATCCCTATAAGCAGACTATGCAGTCTGCGTAGTGCACCGACTCCCTTGGGGGGCACCATCTTATCCTAGGAGGGCACCAGTAAGTCCACCGGCTGCCCTTACTCGCACGTTATACGTTATTCAAGGACCCAAAAGCAGTTCGGCAATTTGGCAAGTGGCCATGTAACAAGTGGGGTAATGTACAGTCAGTTGGTCAGTATCACAAAATAAACCACTTGAGGGTAATTTTTATTGCATTATCCCTAACTTAAATGTGCACTCAGTAATTTGTTCCTCATTAAAAATTTTACTTCTAAAGAAATTCATAGTTTTTTTAAACATATATATACAATCACGAGCACTCGCATGAAATGAAGAATCCAGTCTTATCATTAACCTTATAAAAGCTTTTTTATTCTTCATGGATAGGGTCCCCTCATGGGGGCTGCCATGTTGAGATCACATGACAAGTCAAATACTACTCACTTAACCTCACTAACCAGCCTGTCATTGGACACATTCACTCTTGAATTAAATGAATCATGGCTGATTGTGAATAGTGCAAGACACTTCTGATGTTTAAGGGTATCTTTAGCTGACGTTTTAGTTTCAGTAATATTTAAAAATTCCCTTTATACATGACACCACACAGATATATCATTTAAACTTTTTTATAAGTGTATTGTATTTTGATATTTAATCAAAGGTCATTTCATACATATCCACAGAGGTCTATAAGCTTAGCTCAGAATATCCACTGACCCAAGAACCACCCCTGTTTTTTCTCACTCACACTCATTAATGCTCTAGAATTTGTGCATATCTGCTCATGCAAGTGATATCAACATGCACAGAAATAACATAACAGAGTAACTTTAGCTAATGGTAGAGCTAAAGGCACCTTTGTTTACACCTGCTATCTCAATACAGCTACAACAACATATACACTGCAAAAAAATTTTCCTAATCAGTATTTTGTCTGGTATTCCACTAAAGAACCCTTAATTAAATTGGTACTTTAATTCACCAAAGTGGCATTCAACTGATCACAAAGTATAGTCAGAACATTACTGATGAAAAAAACAGCACCATCACAGTTTGAAAAAAGTCATTTTTGATAAAATTTAGACAGGTCCCATTTCCAGCAGCCATTACTCCAACGCCTTATCCTTGAGTAATCATGATTATTGAGCTACTTGGTTCATTAAATGAAGCTTAACATTGTCTTTGTGTTTGTTTTTGAGTTGCCACCGTATGCAATAGACTGTGGTAAGGTCAATATTAGGTCAAAAATGGCAACAACAAAAAAACAGCTTTCTCTAGGTACTCATCAGTCAATCATTGTTTTGAGGAATGAATGCATACAATACTTGAAAAGGCCCAAAAAAATAAATATTTCATACAATGGCGTACACTACAGTCCTCAAAGACAAAGGACAACTGGCTCTAATAAGGACAGAAAGAGATGTGGAAAACTAAATGTACAACTAAACAAGAGGATAAGTACATCAGAGTCTCTAGTTTGAGAAATAGACACCTCACATGTCGTCAGCTGACAGCTTCATTGAATTCTACCCGCTCAACACCAGTTTCATGTACAACAGTAAAGAGAAGACTCAGGGGTGCAGGCCTTATGGGAAGAATAATTGCAGGAAAAAAGCCACTTTTGAAACAAAAAGAAAAGGTTAAAATGGACAAAGAAACAGACATTGGACAACAGATAATTGGAAAAGAGTGTTATGGATCTTAACCCCATTGAGCTTTTGTGGGATCAGCTAGACTGTAAGGTGCGTGAGAAATCCCAGACAAGACAGCCACATCTATGGCAAGTGCTACAGGAAGTGTGGGGTGAAATGTCACCTGAGCATCTGGACAAACTGACAGCTAGAATGTCAAGGATATTTTGATGAGAAATCTTTGAAGTAGTTTAAGAAGTTCTTAAAAAAATTTCAAATTGTAATAGTAATTTTTCATGTTATTAATGTCCTGACTATACATTGTGTTTGTACATTATTCCAAACTTTTGGTCACCGGTGTATATATGTGTGTATATATATATGTGTGTGTATATATATATATATATATTATATATATATATATATATATATATATATATATTTTTTTTTTTTTTTAATTATTATTATTATTACTAGTATTATTATTGTCCGTAAAAATAATGCAATATATAGTCGTTCAGTTCATGGCTGGTAAGAGATATTTATAGTTGGTAAATGGTAAATTTTCTCAACTGACCTTGCCATTGGCAGTTGTGCCAAAAATAATAAAAAAAATATAAATAAAATACAAATGTGTAAGAATTGTTTTCAAATAATATTTTATATGAAAATGTTATTTTTCTCATCCCATTAACAAATGTTTTTTGTCTTGTATGAAGCAAAAACCTCACTAAATTTGACAAGAAAATGTATTTGCAAAAAAACAAGTTTTATTAAGTAAATCATTATTATTATTTTTTTTTTACAATGTTTATGTATTTTAACTGGAAAACAAGACAAGCTACTGATTAAGCAACTGATATTTTGCAATGTAGAACATTAATATGCTGTACCATAACAGAATGAAACCGAATGCAGACAGTGCCCTGTCCAGCTCCCATTTCAAACTGTTTCCAAAGCAGGTGTTTTTAAAACACTCTTGTTGGCTCAAGAGCATCACCATTTAGATTTTAATAGACATTCAGCTATGCTGGGACTTCAAAAACCCTTTTTATTTATCCTTCCCTCTTTACCCTCTTCCCTCTACCACTTTGCAGGTCCTCAAATCCCAGCTCCCTGTAATGCTCCTGGACCTATTACCTCCCTACTGCATCCCGGTTACCTGGTATGGCTCGTGCCAGCTGTGTGGATGACAGCCGCATTCCGCCCACAGATCGCAGCTTCCCCCTTTGGCTCGGAGCATACCACGGCTGGGACTCCTCCAGGAGCTCTCAGAGCGTGAGGCTGTGAGTTTGGCCCGCTGACGGGACAAGGTGGACATGGACGGCGAGGGCGAAGGTGACGGGTGGTAGCTGTATTCGTGGTGAGATCCTTGCAGCCAACTGCAGGAACAGGGTCCCTCCCCCCCTCTGCGATCTCCGACACGGCCGTGCATCTCTGCGCAGCAGCTCCGCTGCTTGCTCAGGTAAGCTGTCATCCTGAATGTGCGCTCCTCACCCTGTCTCGTCCGGTTTCTATTGCCTCCCTGTCTCTCTGTTTGTGTTCAGTGTGGGCAGCAGAAGCAGAAGACGCAGCTGTGGTGAACAGCGTTCCTCTGGGGGGGGTGTGAGCAGTGTGCTCTTGACAGTGAGAGAGCCAGTGAGAGGGCTGTGTGTGTATGTGTGCGCCAGAAAGAGAGAGGAGAGAGAGAGAGAGAGAGAGAGAGAGAGAGAGAGAGAGAGAGAGAGAGAGACTTGTAGACATTGGCATGCTTTATGTTTAGTTAGGCAACAGAAGCAGCAGCAGGGAAGAGACAGTCTTAATATTTTACTAGTCTTAGTATTTTATTTAATAATAATCTATTGCATTGTATTGTTTTGTAAATTGTATATTGTTGCCAATCATTCCAATTAAGTAATTTAAAATCCACGGAGAGGAGAGTGTGTCCAAGGGGGGAGAGAGAGAGAGAGAGAGAGAGAGAGAGAGAGAGAGAGAGAGAGAGAGAGAGAGAGTGTGTGTTTGTGTGTGTGTGTGTGTGTGTTTGTGTGCATGTGTTTGTGATTTAACCCAGCAGTGGAACATGACAGCATCCTCTGCTCAAGGCAGAAGCAATCAAACCCTGAACAGCTGGGGACTGAGTGAGCTGACTCCACCCCAAACCCCCAAATTAGTGGGACGGATGTCTAAATGACAACAGCACTTTTATCAACATGATAGAATCATTCAAATGGTCTCTGTCAGCAAGCTCAAACAAGTACACAAAATGCTCTCAGCTACCCTACAGATCTATCTGATGGTCTGTTTTACTATTTAGTTAGGATAATGAACGACATTGCTCGTCGGATGAATTGTTCATTCCGATAATTATTCATAATAACTGTTATTTGAACACTGGTGTCTTTTACCTCTAGTGTTAGAGCTTCGTGTTGGGCCTATACATACCCCATAGTAAAATCACTATAAAGCACACACTTTTGTGACATTTATTTAATTCATAACAATCTTACATACAATAACTGGCCATTTGAAAGAAAAGAAGACCAATATATTACTACATAAACAGAAACAGCAGAACAACAGCCTCTAGCTTGTGGATCACTAACGCTCATTAATTCAATAAGATTTCTATTTACAACCAACCTAGTTACATTTAATAAAAACAAGAAACTTTACTTTCAGCAACTGATGCTTAATTCCTTATGATCAACCATCCAGCTACATCAGAATCAACCACAGAGAGGCATACTGCCGGTCCTCTCAACCAGGATACAGTAGCCCCACCTTCTGGAAACCAGCCCACAGTACAGCCCTACCAAAATGCAGAGGCTTTTCCTGTCTTAAATGGTGCTTTTTGAATGATAGGTTAAATTGAAGTTTACTCTACTTGTGTAAGTGATGCTGACAGAAACATTACCACATTGTTTAATGTTGGTTTTGGATTCATTTATTCATCATTCATCATAATCTTGCCTCATATATCTCAGGAAGAGCTTTGGTTTAAAATGAATAAAAGACACTCTAGGCTGTGAGATGAGGCTTTTGTGATTTTTTGTCATGTGTCATGGCGCACCTTGTTTGTGTGTGTTGATGGTTGAGCGGGCATTCTAAGCTTTTAAGTGCCAGGTAATCATACTGTGTTTCAGACAATCAACAATCCCGATGGAATGTTTTGAATTCATCTGAGCCTTTGATGAAGCCTTTTTCTCTCTGCCCACATTCAAATGAATTTTTTTGTAACATTTCTTGCTTGTATCTCACTTGCAAGGCAAACAGAAGCAGCTGTACTAAACAGAATGGTGAATGTGGTTGACTTTTACAAAAACTGTCAAGAAAATGTCCTGATCAAAAAGATGTTCATTATGATATCTTCTAATTATCGCTACATAAAAAATGTATATATATATATATGCCCTAGCTGAGCAAGATAAAAATGTACTAAAACATTAGCATTATGCTAAAATCTCCAGAAAGACCAGTGAGAAAGTGTCAGCCATTTCTAATTCCCAAAATGAAAGAGTTCTGGGGAAAAAAATGTCCTCTATCACACTTTTAACATGATAACAACACTTATCACTGGCAATGCCTGAAGATGTAAGACAGCCTCAGGCTGTATGTGAGTGTGTAGTACGCCATGTGTCAATGCCAAATGCTAGTCAAGGATACCAGCAAGCTGTGATACCATGCCACCAAGATAAACCCTTGTATAATACTTCTGAAATGTCATAAGACACTGACAAATTACATTTTTCCACCTTTCAATAGAGACTATCGAGTGACAGGTGGTCAGGCCTGACATTCACACACATCGCAGCGCCCACTCGGGCAGCTACACTCACATGAGCGAGGGAACATTCTGTTTATGTGGATGTCATTGTATTGAACACATTGCAGATAATGTGTCATAAACACATAACACAACCTACAGCACATGACAAGCCATCTTAGCCTATACATTTCTTTGCAAAAGTGCAAATGACATTTCAGCATCTACAGTTAGACCATGAATGGGTGATTTCTAAAAGTGTGCTGATATAATGTGGGTTCTGATAAAGAGTTACCTATCAAAAGTTGTCTTTTTGTGCTTGAGTTAAAGGCCTGGTGCTGTTGTTCAGGGTCCAAAATGAACACTGAACATCTGGAGAGTAAAAGTCTGACCTTTAGAACTCCATGTGGAGTCAAATATTGTATTCACTGAATTAAGCCAAAAAAAAAAAAAAAAATAATAATAATAATAATAATAATAATATATATATATATATATATATATATATATATATAATTATGTTTTTGTGACAGATGGAGATTGGCTTATCTCATATATGTTGCAAGACAATGACCTGTGCTATTTGTCACAAATATGCAAGCAGAAAAAGCTAAATAATTACATTTTTAAATGGGAAAATACATGAATAATAAATATTAAATAAATACAAATGTTTAAAAATAAAATATATTTTATATAAAATTGTTAATGATTATTAATAATATAAGTTTTATTAATTATGCATATATATATATATATATATATATATATATATATATATATATATATATATATATATATATATATATATAAATAATTTCTAATAACTATTTAGAAATATTAAAAATAATTAATATTTTTAACACTTATCTTATATAAAATTGATATTTTTAATAGATTTATATATATATATATAATCATATTTATATATGATTTTTAGCATAAAAATGTGTTTGGTCTTAAGAGCATCGCAATGAATGCACTATGTTTACATCTCTCAGTCACACTAGAATGGTGTTTTCCTCCACCTGTGATGTTAGAAAACTGAAAATGGAGGTTTCAAACTTTAGCAGCATCCTAAATAAAAAATTTAATTTTTAAAAGTAATGATCCCTCATAGACACACTCATAAAGTCTCTTCTCCTCTTATTTCCCCTCTCTCACTCCCTTTTTAACTGCTTTCAGTAATTATCCCAATGTTTCTTCCTGCTTTCCGACCTGCAGGCTAAAATAAGTAAATATGCACACACACACAAACACACACACACACACACACACACACACACAAATAAATAGACAAGAATTACCATTCTGTAAGATCTGCAATCACCCCTCAAAAACCCCAATCCCATACAATGAAAGTGAATGGTGACAGTCTGTCAGTACCTTCTATTCTGCCTAACATCTCTCTTTTTATTCCACAAAAGAAAGAATTTCATACTATTTTGCAACAACATGAGTGTGAGAAAATGATGAACAAATGCATTTTATTGTTTTATAATGAACTTTACTTGAGGCAACATCAAAGTAAAAAGTGTGCCAGATGGTGTGCTGTTGCTGTACTTCACATTATTTACCACTAGATGGTGTTTGCAGATACAAATTGAGAGCGGAGATGTGGCTGCAATGCCAGTCTCTCAGCCCGCAGACTGATACTGACACTTTAAAAGAAAAAAAAAAAAAAGAGTCATTTTCTCTTGTAAAAAAATAAAATAAAATAAATCCTATTCTCTCTCCAGTCGCTATGTGATGGATCAAGCAAGTAGCTGTACTGACAGGTTTTCTCTGAGTGTCTACTTCAGACAGAAAGTGAATGACTACACATTGGCAAAATAATGTGGTAGAAGAGGCAACAGAAACTTCTGTGCAGAAGATTTCTGCAGTCTCTTAAGAACTCTAAGGACTGATGTTAGGGTACAATGGGGCTAAAGGCACTTTTTTTATCTTCTCCTAAAACATTAAATGGCAACAAAAACTACCATGACACTTTCCTAAAAGTCTGTTTGTCATTATATGACCTGGAAAATTCTATATTCATGAGTGAAATGTTATGAGGTAAAATTATTTTATATTTATTCATTTTTTAAACATTGACAATATATGAAGATAAAAAGAATTCCTGACAATCTCACATTTATTTTAAGACAAAATACTTATTTGTAATTTTTTGTTTTGTTCAAGGTGATTCAATGTTTTTTTTTTTTAAATACATGTCCAGTAAGAGAAAAGATAGTATTTTGGGTAAAAAGCCCACATAAAACACACTGTTTTTCTTAAGAGGGGAGAATAAAATTGGACTCACAGTGACTGATCTAATCACAATTGAGATTCATTTGTGTATAGAATACTTTAAATGTTAGGAAATGCTAAATGTGTTTGAAACTAACACAAAATGGTGCACCCTTTTCTAAAGTGGTTATTTTGCTTTTGACACAGTGAACCACAAGATTCTCCTGTCCACCCTCTCTGACATGGGCATCACAGGAACAGCGCTTGGATGGGTTGAGTCAGACTCCTGGAGAGGTGTTCAAGTAACACCACTGACCACTGGTGTTCCTCGAGGATCAGTGCTTGGACCCCTCCTCTTTTCGATATACACAACATCACTCGGACCGATTGTTAAGGCAAATGTCTTTTCCTACCACAGCTATGCAGATGACACAAAGCTCTACCAGCCTACTGTCTCAGTTTGTATCTCTGCTTTCCTCTCAGATATTTCGGCCTGAATGCAGGAACGTCACCTTCAGCTCAACCTTGCCAAAACAGAACTCTTTGTGATCCCAGCTAACACATCTGTTGACCACAACGTCACTATTCATCTTGGTTCAACTACGCTAACACCAACCAGAACAGCTAGGAACCTTGGAGTGGTGGTAGATTACTTAATTTTACCACCCGGTCTAGCAGATTCGCACTCTACAACATCAGGGAAATCAGACATTTTCTTCTGAATATGCTGCACAGATCCTGGTCCAAGCGTTGGTCATTTCAAGACTGGACTACTGTAGTGCTTTGTTGGCTGGCCTCTGCAGATTGTCCAGAATGCAGCAGCATGTCAATCTGCCAAAAAGGACACATGTTATCCCACTCTTGATTTCACTTCACTGGCTACCTGTAGCTGCCTGCATCAAATTCAAGTCGTTGACTCTGGCCTTCAGGACAGCCAATGGGACCATACCCTTTTAATTCAAATCACTTCTCCAGGTCTATTCTCGAACTCGCTCTCTACAGTCTATGGAGGAGCGACGCCTGGTGGTCCCATCACAAAAAGGCTTATTTCATGATAATTCACTTTCTCTGTTCCTCTGTGTTGGAATAAGCTTCCAACCATCACACGATCTGCTGATACCATTTCAACATTCAAGAACCAGCTAAAACACATCTGTTCTGCGAGCACTTAACCAATCCACACTAATTGCACTTACTATTGAACTTATCTTGCAGTTAGTGTATATATACACACACACACACACACACACACAAAATTCTGCACTAGCAACTATACAACTCCAGCCAACTTGTTAGCTTGGTATTACATCACGGTAGATGTTGTTGAACATTGTATGTGAAATTTCTTGCTATGTTCCTTATTCAAAGTTGCTTTGGATAAAAGTGTCTGCTAAATGACTAAATGTTTGAATAAGCATGATATTACTTTGTTACCCAAAAAAACATCTTGCTGTCTCAAAAGAATTTGTATAAGTTTACACATTTTGCCATATAACTTATAACCCCCCTTAGGACCTTGTACCCCAAGTTATGGCGTAGAAGGCCCCCTCACCACCTTTTCTTAAAATAACCTTTCATTATTATTTATTTTCACACTAATTATGTTGCTCCATCAATATTCAATAAAAATAAATTTATTTTTTCAATCTTTATATACTTTGTGATGAGAAAAAAAGCTAATTTTCCTTAAGGTGTGCCTGTAGCCCCATAGTACCCCACAGTCATTTGTCAACTGACCACATACTCCAACTGTGCCCATTAAAGGAAATGAGGAAAGAGCTGCAGCGAGTGGGTGTTTATAGTATGGGCTTTACCTTAGCTCAGCAGTCATTGTAAAGTTTAATATCTCGGACGGAGTCCTTAACTGAAGTAACAAATTCTATTCTGTTTAACACATTCTAAAAATATCACTAAAAACCATACAGTTCTCCCATTCAAAGTTAAATAACTTTACATATAAGTCATTCTAGATGCTTTCTTGCTGTTCCAAAAGTAAGTGAGCTGCATATTGCCTACCTTCTAATGGGCCATCAACACCAAATAGATTTTTGTGTACGTCTGCACTTTTAAAAAAAAAAAAATTCGAAGTAACTTTTTCTAGACGCAAGCATTTGTACACAGCACCGCTAGAGCTTGGCGATATGAAAACAATAAAGAAATCTTGATATTTTTTTTTTTTAAAACAACGATTCATGATTCCATTTTTTAAAAATTGAAACATGATTCAAATGAACATGCAAGGCAACCTGGATAGAGAAATCAAAGATCTAGAAATTATCAAGTTTGTCTAAAATGTACTCATTGTATGTCAAACAATTTGTATGTAAAATCATCAACCGCTGGCGATAGAGTACAGGGTGTGTGGCGCCCTCAAGTGAAATGATTTGTCATTACAATTCAACTTGCAATGTTGCCAAATGTTGGCTATAGATGCAGAACACTTGAAACATCACAGAGCAAAGCAATAATTAGCTATTTATCAAAATCATCATGGTAAAAGTAGGAGTGGTGGATGTTTGACTCTCCCATTTACAGCCTTTCCATATGATTTGATATTAAGCATCTGTAACTTTCACACAGTTAACACTTTATTATGGGTATTTAAAGGAAAGAAAGGAGAATTTTCATCAACACGCGCACAACGCAAAGGCCAGTTACGGTCTTAAACCAGTGTATACATGCATAATGGACGAAGTTGAGCTACAAACACATTGTCCAA
The DNA here is from genome assembly GCA_032164185.1 of Moxostoma hubbsi. Lineage (NCBI taxonomy): Eukaryota > Metazoa > Chordata > Actinopteri > Cypriniformes > Catostomidae > Moxostoma > Moxostoma hubbsi. The sequence goes on from JAVLUX010000038.1 coordinate 14,690,309, forward strand.
TTGTACTGGAAATATAGCCAGTGTGTTTTATATGAGTCTCCATGTTGTTAAACTGTTTTCCCCCATCAGTGACATTGATATTAGGAAACTGAAAATGGAGGTTTCAAACTTCAAACTGATTAGTGTGGCAGCATCCTAAATAAAATGTAAAAATATTTAAAAAAAGTAATCTTAGGGGGAAAAATGCACCTCAGAATTGTGCTCATCAATAATTATGCGAACGCCATTACTTCAAAAATTTAACACAGGATCGGAACAAACACGATACCAGTCGTGACACAAGGTAAGGTAAACATGCTGGAGCCGATGAAAAAATCTCTTATAGGAGATGTCAGTAAAACATGGCCAATCCTAGGTTACTGGAACTCTCGAAAACAACATGCCAACTTACATTGTGATCATGTTGGATAAAGTGAGGAAAAATATGAGACTGGATGTGCCCATGACAGTTGTGACCTGGCCCTAGATTTAACAACCGCACCAGTACTCTGAATTATGGATTAAGGAGTGCAGAAAGTTATGAAGACTTCCTCCTGGGTTTTGTTAACTGGATTATGCAGGAGTGCATGGAAATCAGCAGCCAAGGAAGATATTAAAGAGCAGAAAGTTAAACAGAGATTATTATTTTATGCAAGGGGCAGAGGTGAGCTCTGCAGATACAGCAGTTGTGCAAAGACTTCCATTGAAGGAATAGCGTAATGCTGAAATCAAGAAGAGAATCCCTAAACACAGCTCATGGCCATTGCATTAAAGCACCACCAACAAGATTATCATCTTCGTTAATGATCACTAGGAGACAGTTTCAACTCTTTGGGGACTGTCATCTCTCCATTGCTTGTTCCTTTGCCACAGGGTCTTAAAGGAATAGTCCTGATTTCTGTCATAATTTACTCACCCTCATGTCATTTTCTCCTCACAAAAAAGGAGATATTAGGCAGAATGTTAATACTGCTCTTTTCCTTAAAATAAATAATACAGGTTTGGAACATAATGCAGATTATGTTCCAGATCATACTAGTTCACATTTCTGGGTGAACTATTCCTTTAACTGCAAGACACAATAGCCACTTTTCCACTATTGGGCCAGTGTGAGGCAAGGATATCATCTGGAGAGCCGTGGCCAATAGCCTTGGACCTCGTTCCGCAAGAACAAAATCAATCTGCGTTCCCACCATCGGGGAAACAGCCAAAGCAGTGTTGCTCTAAAACCCATACTTAACATGATGCTGTGTTGCAAACATCACATGCTCCACCCATTTCATAAGCAAGAGGGAAGCTCAAGTTGAGGTATCATGTTTTTTAGTTATCTAGCTAGCAAGATAAGTTAACGTTGAAAACTCACTGACCATAACTGCCATGGTGTCTTAGCACACCGTCCATGATCTCGAACCATGGAAATGTCTTTCTTTGGGCACCGCTTTTTCCATTTTGTGTTGTAACTGATTTGTACTGTACCCAAAATGTTTTATTTTTCCCAAACCTGTACAAGGCGCACTGTATACACAAACTGGAAAGTTCGGAGAAAACATGCCGTTGACATTGACCCCGCCTCATTCACCCAGTTGGCATTGTTTGGACCAAGGGTAATCGACGGGCCAAAGGCCATTAGCCGTTGGCCCGGAGAAAGCTCCAAGGAGGCACGATGAAGTCCTAGATGTGACAGGGGGAATGCAACTGGTCCTGGCACGCACTACCATGCCCTTATTTGGCCCGATAGTGGAAACGCGGCTAATGACTAAACAATAATTTTTGTGTGAACTGTTCCTTTAAATTTTGGTCTGTTATACAAATCATGTAGCATTAAAGAATTTTCATTTTTAGATGAATTAGACCTTTAATGTCCACTCGTTCTTTCCCATGTCAACTTTTACTTTAATGAATTACCTCAGTGTCATATATCCAGCCTAACATGTGCATCCTGTATACCACTCTCAACATCTACTCTGCAAAGCATTTATAAAAAAATTCAGTCTCTTACATCTAAATTATGGCTCCAAGTGCACATCCACCTTAAATTGTTTTAACACCCCTGGTGTGCTTATTAAGTCAGAAGACAGCTCTTACATTGATTAGTTTCATTAGTCTTTTTCGACTGGAATATGACTCTGAGTGCTCACCACATCAGTGAGTGATGTTTCAAAGGCTAATGCACCGAACAATACTGGTTGAGAGCCAGGCCTGTGTTATCAACTTCAGAAATTATGAAACTAGTTCAATGGTTCAATAAAAAACTGAGAGCATTGCAAAATCCACCGGACAGAGAGAACTTAAAATTGTATTATCTAACAAAAGTGAGGAGGCAGTTAAAAGGTCCTACAGGTAATTGCAAACAATTATTCCTCTTAAGTGGTCTGATTTTGAAGCTAAAAAGCATTGTCTTTTATTTTCTGGGAAAGTCTGTCTGCAAGACACAGTTTTGGGATAGCATGATGGTCCAATTAACAATCTAGTCATCTCTCAAGTTAATGCAGCTAATTTTACAGGATAAGTTTCTCCAGAAATTGAAATTCTGTCATAATTTACTCACCCCCATGTCGTTCGAAACCCTCCAACTCCTCAGATATCATTCCCTTTCATTGTACAAAAAAAGAAAAAAAAAAGATGTCAACCCATACGGGAAACGTATTGTCCTGTAATTTGGTGGGAGGTGAAATGTCCCGTATTGAAGCAGAAAAATGCTTTTTCGTGCTGAAAATTTGGCAACCTTAATGGTGATCGAGGCTAACAATGGGTCTAACATCTCCTTTTGTGTTCTACAGAAGAGAGAAAATCATACTGGTTTGGAACAACATGATGGGGAATACATGTTGACAGAATATTCATTTTTGGGTGAACTATTCCTTTAACTGGATAAACACAGATAAACTCAGGTATATTTTTGCTAACCTGAAAGCAACTCCTTCTGTGTCTCTTGAGAAGCCTTTCCGACAAGCTTTGCTTCCATTTACAGACGGTGACAAGTGATGGCCAGTTAAGATGTCCCAGGTCAGGAGCTTTACTCTTCAGGGCCTCCATGCTTAGCCTTTTGCGCAGCGGTCGTAAGGATTCAACCAGAGGAGGCACGAGAAGGTTGGGCATGCTTCCTCGGTGGAACTTCTCTTCATAAGGTCCATTATTAACCAGCATGTAGCTCATGGTGGATGGCAGTTCGCCCAGTAAAGCTGGACAATGCTCAAACTTTCACAAAAGCCTCGGTCGAAGCCCCTCGAAAATGTACTTTCAGCTTTGATGACTAAAATTGATTCAACTAAAGATGTAAATGTGTAAACAAATCCATGGATTATTCAGAAAACCCAAACTTGGTCAAATATCAGAAGCCAAATCAAAAATCTAAGGGTTTTTGGATATATAAAGGACAGTTAAAACTCAAAGCTCTGATGGGCGTTAACTCCATAACCAATCATTGAGTCGCACAGGATGTGAGCAGTGGTTCTCAATTGCTTCATCCTTGGATAAGTGTCTTCTTCCATCAGGGAACAGTGTTTGTGAGCAGAATAACTGAGCTGCATCTATCTGTCCTGTTCAAAGTTCTACTTTCTACTAGCCTGTGCTTGTATGCTACACTAGGCTAAGCTTTGCTTGGCTTGTCTTTACAGGGTGTGGTAGGGAGAAAAAGTGCACCAAGAGTGACACAAACTCAATAAATCAGGGGGGTGATGGGGCGACAGAGGGGAGGTAGATGAAATGAGTTTAGGAAGTGGCAGCAGCGAGATGCAAATCACATGGGGATGTAATTAAAGCCTAAGGGAACATTACTCCAGTGAGTGGCCACCGCCAGATTACAGCCAATCAATACTGGAGCCGACAAACACATAAACACACTAGGGCACATTTACGCACACATCCAAACACAGCAATAGTTATCAGATGTGAGCCAAACCTAAATTTGGCTCATGCCTAAATTTGCCACAGCAGGCGTAAATGCAGTTACAGGATGTACAAGAAGTGTGAAAAGAAAATTAAGGGTGTGACCACAAAAACAGCAATTTACCATGTCCTGGGCTCCACTGTGCAAAATAAGACAAAGAGGAATGATGGTGAAGCCCAAAATAGACAGGCTAAATGTGTTATCTCTCTGATTACAGCACTAAACATCGCTAAATGACAACAAGCGGCTAATCAGGTTCACAGAGTTCTGATGGCTGCTAGATCATTATAGGAGTTGCAGCCTGATCTTGCTCAATTTGCAATAAAGAAATGAATGTGTCTAAATACTATACATATAGAAAATTAAGATACAAATGTGTATAATTATAAGTGGTGTTTGCTAAGGCAAGTATCACTATTATTCTTGTTCATACTAGCTAAGGGTAAACAGTTTGATTCAGGTATTAAATGCTGGACAATTAGCACAGAGTTTTGTGAATAAAATGCAATGCATAATAAACCTGACTTATATAGAAAGTGGCATGTTTGAGTAGAAAGGAATAACAATGACTTAATTGGAAAACTTAAGACATAGCACTAATTCAGCACTAATTATGCCTTCTAAAACTAGATTGTGGTTGGTTAATGAAGAAGACGCAGGTTTTGAAATACCACGCACAAGTGGCGCAACCGTTAATGAATACCCCCTTGTTGATGGCTCTTTTGACTTTGACTAGTAAACAACCTTATAGCAACCACTCAGAACACCCTAGCAACCATCCAGAGCATCCTAGCAACTGCACTGCAATATGTTAAAAATCAAGATGTGAATTTTGCATGGGCTAGCTCCACTCACATTGCCTTAGCAAAATGTATAAATCTAGTACAATTTATTTTTCATTTTATACATGTTTTATTTGCTCTGCAGCTATGGTAATGTTTTGATGTCTGTGTAGCCTTTGCAGCTGTGTGCATGTTGTGTTGCCAGTATTGCAGTGTTAAAATCGCTGATTTCGCCTTAAGTTGTTGTATGAACGAGAAAATATTTAGCTTGGAGACATAACCAGGGTTTTATTCAGTCAAATAAATCCTGCTCACTTTCATTGTGTGACATGGGATTATCCAACCCCTGGTCAGCAACAGATTAAACAATCTCTCTCTCTCTCTCTCTCTCTCTCTCTCTCTCTCTCTCTCTCTCTCTCTCTCTTTCTTTGTTGCTCTTTCTCTCTCCCATGGGGTGGGTGGAAATAGTTGAGACAAAGATGAGGGACATGAGTCGAGTTGCCTCGTGACTACCATACAAAGGCAAAGAAAGTAAAGAAGACCTCTCTAACAAGGCACTCTACTGTATCTGAGCTCAATCTCAAGAACCCATCCTTACCCATCTTTCTCTACACTCATGTTAATATCTACGCAGCACAGCTATATGACATTTAGAAATCCATAACTCAGAGCTACATCTATTATATACATGGGGTTTAACCTGAACATCTTTTAAGGCTTACCAAAGAGAGAGAAGGTAGAAAGGGCATGAAGTGGTGGAGGAAAACAATAAAATTATTGTGTATGAGATACTACTAAAGCATGCTGTCTAAGCACAGATATACAGCATCTCATATAAAATATGATGTTTTTGTTGCCTGGTGAAACTAATGATCCATGTGCATTACACATTTTCCAGGGTAATTAATCAAAATAGAGAACTCTGGGTTTTAGAGCATTTAGAGCTGCGCAATGATCAAGGTACCTGCTCGGAATATATCTAAGGCAATCAAAAGATCTTTGAACATCACAAGAGGTGCTAGTCGTTTGATTAAAATTGTTTTGGGCAATCGTTTGAGAGGACAAACTGATACTTTATAAACACAACTGAAGAACCACAGTGCTAAATCCAACGCAAAATGATGCATAATTTTCTCTAAAGGGAAAGTTCACTCAAAATGTAAAATTATTTGATCATTTACTGACCCTCGTGTCACTCTAGACCCATATAATTTTCTTTCTTTTTGGAACACAAAAATAATAATTTTTCTGAATGTTCTGGTTGCTATTTTACATTCAATTAAAGTGAATCGAGCTTCTAAAGAAGTTAAATCTGGTGTGATGAGAACTATAACTATTAGTTTTCGGTCAAATTTGGTCAAATTTTTAACACTATTCGTCTCACAAAGATATTGGGAAAAGATTTCAGAAGACTTGGAATTTAGTACACAAGTTGTATGGACTACTTTTATGATGCGTTATTGCATTTTTGGAGCTTTACAGCCCCAATGCCCATTCAATTTCAGTACATGGAAAAGAGCAGCCAGAACATTCAGAAAAATAACTTCAGATTGACATGATGTTGAGTTAATGCTGATTTCCATTTTAGGGTAAATTATTAAATGTCAATAATGTTTATATTTACACGTTTTTGCAAATTCTTTCTGGCACATATTGTGTTTTTGATACATAAACTGGTAGACAACAGGTCAAAGTCATTGTTCGACTAGCAATTTTCTGGGAGCAGTTAAAGTAATTGTAAATATATTGAAATAACTTTAAACACCATGTTAATACAATGGTATATGAATATCATAAGCATCTGTAATTAATCTGTATCAATGTATATATCAAAGTACCATGGTATTAGCATGGTACGTGGTGATGGTATTACCATCTGATACATCACTGCATCATGATATAACTATATACATTTTAAGGCCATTACTTTCCTTTAAGCTCAACTTTGAGCAAACATTGTTGGTACTTGTGTCGGATCTTTTAGGCTGTGTTACATCTTCTGCCAGTCTCTTCAAGCATTCTCATTGTGGGAAAAGTCTGTCAGTCTATGACAGCTTGTCTGCTGGCTGACAGGGACATGATCTGGCCCTGAGCCCAGGGGAAATGGTATGTATTTGTTGAAGCCATCCAGATATTAACAGTCTTATTTCAAAGTGAAGAGCAGCTGAATTCACCTGTCAGATATGTCTCATGCCACAGTCAGCAATTCCCTGTCCTGAATCAGAAAATGTCAGACAATTTGTTTTTCTGATTTAGAGTTAAATGGAACATTCAGCCCAATGTGGAGTGATGAATCTTAGCTGTCTAGAATATAATTTATATAGTAAATTAAAAAAAATAAACGGTTACATTTTTAAATCAAAATTTGTCCTAAGTAATTTTATAACAAATATTCCTGGCCCAATTGTTTTTTTTTTGTTTTTTTTTTAAAGAAGTGATTTTCATAATCCTTCAACAAACTTTCTTCACCTCTGAAACAACCTTTTTTCTGCTGATGTACTGTAATAAAGGGGAAAAAATAATATTGACCAAAAATACCATAGCCTACTTTTCACAATCCAATCAAATCCCCCATGGACTAAATCAAGCCCCGCCCTACATTCGTTCCAGCTAAACATTAATTGTGTTGCAAAAGTCTTTTTATGCTCTCTTTGAGATAAAGAAAAACTCTTTGCCTATATTTTGAGGCTGCTGATGTTAAAACAATAGCTGAATCTTAGTGGACTAGCAAAGCTGAGAAATACCCCATAATAATCCCACATTCAGAATTTCTGAATGTGTGTATAATCTTATCAGCTATAAGAGAGAGAGGGAGGGGTTGTTATTAGTGATTTGGCTATTCTTTCTGATTAATGCCATTGTGAGGTTCTCGTGGTGTTCATTAAGGTAGTGCTAATTAAGTTCTTAAGTTCTCAATTTAAAAACTGGTTGAGAGAGGGATAGAGAGAAAGAGTGGGCAACTGTCCAAAAAATAAATAAATAAAATAAAATACCTTAAAAATTACTCAACAAATATTACCCCAAAACATCCTTTGAGGCATCACAGACATGCTCCTGACACAAAAGTTGATTCAAAAGATAGGCAGCAAAATTATGCTTCTATTCAACCAAATGACATCTCTACATTCCTGTGATTAAACTTATCACTACTTACAGCAAATCCTGTGGTGGCACTAAGCCAAATCTTTCATACACCCTTCCACCAGGACCGGCTAAGAAAACACCAATCACAGTGGGACTGCAAACATCCCCTATTTGGGATGCAGTCCAGCTCAAGGATTGCTTTAAGCTGGCTCTAAAATGCTGGACATTACAAATGTAGTCTACAATCAAACTACTCAGACAAGACTGAGGTAACCATGCTGGAAAACTAGTTAAAGCTGGTAGCTGTGTTGTGGAACATAGCAGCCTGTTTCTAGCTGCAAGCTGGTCATTAATGGGTTCAAGATGGTCATTACCTGGTCTAAAAATGGTTATTAGCTGCTTCAAACAGGTCATTAGCTGGTCCAAGCTAGTTACTAACTGGTCCAAGCAGATCATTTGCCGGTCCAAGCGGTCATTTGCCAGTCCAAGCTGGTCATTTTCTGGTCCACATTGGTTATCAGATGTTGACCAAGTTGGTTATTAGATGGTCCAATCTCATCATTAGCTGGTCCAAGCTGGTTATTAGCTGGTTCAGGCTGGTCATTAGCTAGTACAAATTTATTATTACATGGTCGAAGCTGGTTATTAGCTCGTCATTTGCTGGTTCAAGCTAGTCATTAGATGGTATATGTTTGTCTGTCATAAGCTAGTCTAAGTTGGTAATTAGATGGTCCAAGATGGTTATTAGATGGTCCAAGCTGGTTATTGGCTGGTCTAATTTGTCATTAGATGGTCCAAGTTGGGCATTAGCTGGTCCAAGATGGTTATTAGCTAATCCAAATTGGTTATTAGATGGTCCAAGCTGGTTATTAGCTGGTCCAAACTGCTTATTATGGTAAACCAGCTTGACAACCCTAAGCTGGCATAACCAGCTGGTAGCTGGTTTGTTGCTAGTCCCAGATGGTCTACTAGCTTGGCTCAGTTTGGACACACGAATAACTAGCTACCACATTCCAAACCACAGCTCAGCTGGAATTTCCAGCAGGGAAGTAAATTCAAAGTTTGTTCAAACTACCTGGAGAGCAAAAGTCTTTCAACTCGATTCTGGCAGGATGATCAATAATGTAAATGCTGGAGTCTGAATCAGCAACACTTGAAATGATACTTGGGTTTGCAGTTCCAAGAGTGAGGCAGAGAGACACCTCAATTTGTTGGAGACAAGAACATGTAGAGAAAGGGAGACAGAGTCTAACAATAGCACAAGCCAGTTACACCATGTATTGCCTCAGTCTCTGCAGTTCTTGTGACATATGTAATGGAAAAAATATTTTGGAACAAAAAGACCACATTAGAGAATGCCAAACTCCAAACGATTTTGCTATAAATCCAGGTAACGTTGCATAAGCATGGTACAAAACAATATCAGATTGAGCAAATATTCACACAACAACTTTTAAATACGGTTTACCCTATACACAACCACTTGTCTCTCACAACACCCTATACATTATTCATATAACATAAATGTCAGCATATGTCTCTTTAGTGATAAAACCAACACCACCTCACCGCTTCTTTTATGTTAAGAAAATCAATGAATTACTTTGCATATCTAAAAGGACCCTATGCATTTTTTCCCAGCTGTAATATCTTTAAAACGTGCTGGGCCAGCGCCAGTCCACACATCCCACAACGCTATACATGCTGCTGAATCGCTAAACAGTGACATTAATCAAAAAAATTCTCATCATTTTACTAATGCAGGGGGCTCATTTTACAGGCATAAAAGGGGAAAGACGCATTCCAATACTAATGCAGAGAACAATACACATGGCAAAATTGCATTAAATAAATCAGGCCGACAGAATCCTTCTGCACGAAAACCAATTTTAAAAAGTCATCGCCGCATGATAAAACCTTACAGAGGCAAATGAGGGAGACAAATGGGGAGGCTCCAGCCAGAACAGACTCTAATAACATTTTGGGCCACACACAAGACACAATGTGTTGAACCTTGCAGTTCTTTTTTATAAGGGGCTCAGTGACCAGTATGAAATATGTGTGACCACACTGTTCTTACAGAGAGCATTTCAGTGGTACTTCATTGCCATCTAAACTATTAGGAAAAGGATAGACTGCAGGGTTTGCTAACAATTCTTTGCTTGTCATTGTTGGAACTGCATTTTTCTGGTGAAAAGACCAGCATGAATTTATATGCTGTTCCATGCCGGTTTGGTGGTAGTCTAGCACAATATATCGGTTACCAGCAAAGTAAAGTCAAGTTTATTCATACAGTACTTATCACAATACAAGGAATTGAATAGTGCTTTAAAGGAATAAATTATTAAGAATATCACGATTTACTCACCCTCATGTCGTTTCAAATTCTTATGACTTACTTTCTTATTTAGAACACAAAAAAGAGATGTGTTGAAGAATCACTTGGAAAGACTTGGAATAGGGTGCAAAATTTGCACGGACCACTTTGGTGATACTTTTGGGTCATTTTTTTTAAACTTTAATGGGTGGCACTATTCACAGCCATTGTATTAAAAGTGGCTATTCTTATTTTAACATCTAATTTTGTTGGTCACACAAGAAACAAATATATAGTTTGGATGACTGATATTGGTATTTACAGTATATAGCACAGAAACATAAAGAGCTTCTACACCACAAATAGCATAGTCTGTGCAAGCTTTCAGAATGGTTTGAATAAATTGTTGTCATGTTTTAAGATTGACGCAGAACAAACATAAATAGTATGTTAATTGAGTGCTCTTAAGAGGTGGCTTTTCTATGAGAACTGATACCATGGTGGTAGAGAGTCCTTGATTCCATAGGTACATAATGCCGCACAAAAGCGTCACACTAAAAATAGCTCTCATTTTGCTACATACTTTTGTAAAGTCTAACCTATCTGTTTAATATGTTTAGACATTCTGTCTACTTGCTTTTAGATCATCGATGTTCAAGTACGCAATATTTTTGTGCTGTTTGTCCATTTATCCACAAGGGAATTTTCAAACAAATACTGCCCTTGGACTGCCCCAAATAGATTTGTAATCATGTACTTTCACTTATTTGCCCACAAACATGAAAAACCCAAAAGGTAGACATTCAAGGAATAATTTAAGGACTTCTTGAAGAGTGGGTTCATTTAGAACAGCTGCAGGGTGGGCAGGTCAAAGAGAGGAGAAAGACTGTCTAACTTCACCTGTTCCTCAAGTGTAATGGGTCTGAACGCAAGCGGGCAACATGATATGAGAGCACCTGCCGTCTGCGTTTGACCCAGGCAAATCTTTTATATGAAGGGCAATTGAAGTCATGGAGCCAAGGACAAAGACCCTGTCTGCTTAACAAGCAATGTATTCTGCTTGAAACAACCGTCACTAGAATGGAAATAAAATATATCATATCATGTTAAAGCAGATGTTATACATACGCTAAAAGGTGAATGGAGACTGAGGCTTTCAGTCCCTAATACTCTGCCTAATATATCCATACAACACTATATTATGGCTTCAGAAGACTTAGAATAAAGTGCAAGAGTCATATGGGCTACTTTTATGATGATTTTTATGGTGCGTTCTGGAGCTTGAAAGCCCCTGGTACCCATCCACTTCCATTGTATGGAACAGAGCACCGTGAACATTCTTCAAAACTTTGGTTTTTGTGTTTCATTGTATGAAATACGTAAATTCTGGTTTGGAATGAAATGAGGGTAGGTAAATGAAGACAGAATTTTACTTTTTGGGTGAACTACCCCTTTAAGTATAGAAGGTAAAGGTACAACAAAGACCGTTTAAAGAGTGGAATGCAAATCTTCAAATCATTTCAATAAATTACTTCTGCTCTCAGGTTATTCACATTTGCAAAATTTGCTGAGGAGCCATTTTCTGCTGATAAAATAATGAAAAGAGTCTATTTCAATTTGATTGTATCGCTCCGGTGGTTCCTCCGTAATAGCGGGTTAGCTGAGGGGCTACGAATAAGCGTGAAACACCCTCCTAATCCAGGATGAGCATTATGAACTCTCTGAACTTCCAAAGATGGGAGACAAGAGTATGCTGAAATATGCGGAGATGTTAACCTGTGTATGAAAATAATTATTAGTATGTCTGTATGCTTGATTTTATGTACATGTTAGTAATAGGTGTAGCTGAAATAGACACACCTGTTTATTAGAAGGGGGAGTATCTATAAAACTTTTGCTCATCCAGTGTTGCTTAACCAAACCGATCTCCAAAATTCAAACTTTTGCTTCTTTTGCCTTACCCTCAGCTTTAAACAACACAAAGACACTCTCCCAAGTGAGCCAACAGTTTGCCAAATCAAAGGAATTCAATTACTACCAATCTGTTTGCTCTCATTGATAGAACTGCCCACGGAGACACAGATCAGATGGCATTAAATCTCACACAGAACAGGCCAGATGTTTACAAGAAAATAACAGCAAGGTTCCTCTCAAGAACTGTGGACAAATGAGACATCTTAAAGTAACTTCAGTGATGTTCCAGAAGTTTCCGGAAAGAGTGAGAGTATGATCTTAACTCTTGGCATTCAGGCTGTGCAGGATGTAATCCCTCTTGCCAAAAGACAAAAATCATTCAGTTGTCAATCAACAGTTCTATGAGATCCCAGAACAAAAGACACACACACACACACACACACATACACACACAACACAAGTGAGAGGATCTCAGAAATGTGTCGAGAACATATCTAGGTCATATTTCACACCAAAAATAAATAAATAAATTAATACTATTTTGCTGTAAGAAATTCAAGCTTTTTAGGACCATTATGTTTTGTTTTTTCCATTGCAACATTATTTTCATGACAATTAATCATACAGTATATCCCTCTCTAACTATCTTAATGCAAAATCTCCTTTTTGTTACTGTAGTGCAAAACAAAAAAACAATGATATACTATTTAAATGGAATTTAAACATGATGGTTGTCTTTGTCCTACTACCTTAATACAATAAGGTTGTATTAGTTAACATCACTTAACTACATTTGTTAACATGAATGAACAATGAACAATACTCTTATTAGCATTTATTAATCTTGGTTAATGTTAATATCAACATATACAAATACATTTTAAAATACAAAGTTGTTTATTTGTATAGTTGTATTGGCGATATGCATCAACAATGAACAAATGAATGAATATTAATTAACATTAACAAAGGTTAATTAATGCTGTAAAAATATATTAAAATGGTGTAAAAAATAAATGGTTAGTTATTGATAAATAATGCATTTACTAATGTTAACAAATAGAACATTATAAGTGTTACCGCCTTAATTTATGCTGAATAAAAAAACATTAAGTATACCATTTCAGAATAGTGGTAACTCAAAAGTAAAACGTCCAGACTCAATGTGGTTATGTGAATTTTTGGGGAACAATGCAAGAATCATAAGGGTCCTAAAATTAGCTTATTTGTGCAAAATGTATTTTTGTATTGTTTTCTTTACATTTTAGAGTGAAATGTGACTTAGACATATTTTTGTTAGATAGTTTAGATCTTTCCCTGTAGTCATATCTGTCTGCCCTGTTTGAAGTTTGACTTTCTTATAAACCTGCTTGATGTTTACTTTCCATCATTTATCTGATTTGTATTATTAACTATGACATTAAAGTCTATCAGTCCAAGATTGAAGCATCTGTTAATCATTCATAACTAAGCAGATGGTTTCTGGGTATTTTCTTGGTAGATCTTCAGTGTCCTGATGTGGCCCAATTCCACCTGCACTCGCCCACATTCTGCTCTTCTGTGTCCTTGGGACTCCTCCTGTTTGTCAGCATGAATCGATTTACTCTACCTCTTCGTCATCTTCCTCTTCACCTCTGAGGCTTCAGCTTATGCATACATTTTATATGAGTATGTGTGTGTGTGTGTGTATGTGTGCATGTTTATACTATATTGTGGGGACCAAATGTCCACACAAGGATAGTAAAACCTGAGATCACCTACCATGTGGGACCCAGCCAGCGGTCCCCACGAGGGAAATGGCTTATTAAACATACTAAACAATGTTTTTTTTTGTTTGTTTTTTTAATGAAAATTGCAAAAAGGTTTCTGTGAGGATTAGGTTTTGGGGTAAGGTATCAAATCCATAAAATCCATAAAATGCATGGAAGTCTATGGAGAGTCCCCACAATTATATAAAAACAAGTTTTCTGTGTGTGTGTGTGTGTGTGTGTGTGTGTGTGTGTGTGTGTGTAAATGTGAAAAAGAGTTTTCTGCACCTAAACACTAGGTTGTGGGTTGCTAAGCAGCAACTTGCCGGATGTTCTCATTAAAACCGAAGCACACACACAAACACATAAATACACATTATAATTAAAATTACTTATCTGAAGAGAACGCATTTAACAAAAACATGTCTGTGTCATATTTTGCCATAAAAGAAAAGAAAAAAAATATCACATTTCATAAAGATACAATTAAGTCTACTTTTAGGAATATTAAGAGTTTTAAAATATTTTGATTGCAATATTATTTTAATGGGAATTAAGCACATTTTCTCCGCAAATTTTCATTACGGTAATGCATTCAAACACTTTATCTTTGAGATTTTATTATTCTTGTGATGATTCTTAAAATATTCTCAATTACTATAAAGCATTTTTTTATTACAATCAGAATAAATGATCAAATTAATAATAATGACATATTGTTTTAAAAAATGTCACAAAGGAAAAACGTCTTAATGGACCTTACATTTGGCTTCATAATTTTAATGCAAAATAAAGTTTCTGATTATTTTCTTTGGGGTGAAATATGACCTTAACGTGTGATGAACAGGCTTCACCCAAGAATAGCTTTAATAGCATTATGCTGGTAAGAGTGTAAAACCTGTTGCTTTTGAATCCAATACAACTTTTTTTCAAGTATGTTGTTTCTAGAGGTTGTGTGTCTGTACTAGTGATTCAGCAGAACAGCTCTGACAACTGCAGGTATATTCAAGGCTTTGCTTTGTAAGAGAGCATAAACATTTCCAATTTCATATTTTAAGAGTACAGAACAGTGATCATCAACAAGAGACACCCACAATGGTGATCGCTGAAACAAAAAATACAAATAAGAATCAAACTGAACTGGTCTGCAGCAGGACTAGTTAAAATTCAAGCTAAATCTGATACAGTGCTGAACATCTCAAGACTCAGCAAGAGAGAAAAGAAGGAGAGAGAAAGAGAGAGAGGCAGACTGGTTAACTTCACAGATGGTACGGCGTGGTAAACATGATGATACCAGGATGACAGCAGGTTAAGAGGATCTTCTGCAGTTAATTAGATCGCTACAGATCCTTATTAAAGCTTTGTAAAGGTCCCAAGATTGGGATAAACGTTATCATTACTCCCACTATAAGACGCTGAACATTAGATTTGAAAAAGAGAAGAACTGAATTTCCCACACCTAAAACTCCTGTATGATTCACATACTTCAACCACACTACAAAAATGAACTTTAACGGAAATGCACACAACAAACCCATCTGCAATGTATCTTTTCTTCCACACTCGGCTTACAAGATTTCAAACACATTCATTGGATTTAAAACCATTACAAACAAGGTCATATTCTTTTAAATGAACCACGCAAAGCAGACATAAATTTTCCATACCTACCTTCTGCATTTTTGCTTTCCTAGCATTCTGGAGTAGCCTGTGTCCCAGCTTCTTGGCGTACCAAATTGAGGCAAACATAGTGTGGCTGAGCGGAATCTCTCTGTATGAATTATGAGTAAACACTGTGGAGTCACCAGCCTCAGCATCAAAGAGAGAGAGAGAGAGAGAGAGAGAGAGAGAGAGAGAGAGAGAGAGAGAGAGAGAGAAAGTGGGGGGGAGAGAGATACTCTTCACACTCTCTCCTCAATAATAATCTACACACACACACACACACACACACACACACACACACACAGCCTAGAGCAGGTGAGATAGAAAGGATACACACTGTGCTCATCTCACATACATTCTCTCTCTTTCTCAATCTCACTGATTTATCCATCCTTTCTTATCCACTGGATTATTTACATATTGCCGGCAGGAGGTAAAAGGAAAATTTTGCCCCAAAGTGAAAACTCTGTCATCATTTACTCACCGAAACCAAAAAGCCTTTCATTCTTCTGCGAAATACAAAAGGAGCTTTTCATTTGTTTCCATACAAAGCTATCATCTGGCTTCAGAAGACTTGGAATATAGTGCAAAAGTTGTTTGGACTACATTTATGATGCTTTTATGGACAGCACCTGGTCCCCATCCACTTCTATTGTACGGAACAGAGCAGCGTGAACATTCGATAAAACATCTTTTTTTGTGTGTGTTCCAATGCATAAAATAAGTAATTCTGGTTTGGAAGTGCATCAGGGTGAGTAAATGATGATAGAATGTTCATTTTTGGGTAAACTATCCCTTTAAGGGATTGTGTCTAAGCAATGTGTTCCTTCCTTGCCAGTATCATGTGCGTGTTTGTTTCCAGTATTAGAATTCTGTTTCCTGTCTCCCACGCTAAGAGAGTGGGAGACCCAAGGCCATTTCAGACCCTCTCTCAGCTCATGTGGGTGGCTGCAAGGGGCCGTACTTGTGTCTATTTCACCCATTTTGAGGGCTTGTCTGCCAGAGTAAGAGATGGATGCAGTTCCCTAGGCAAAGGAGGCTAAATCATCTAAAACTCCTGTGGTTCCTTTGGGACAAAACACACAATCTGTCTGCCATCAGTGAGGGTAAACAAGAGCTGCATCCTTCACACCTCTGAAACGCTTTGGATCATTGTCAAATACACATTTGGGTGAGACTGCTACTGTTGCCGGCAACATAACAATGCTAAAACATACTTATAACTGTATTATTCAATGCCATAATAAGTTGTAAGAGAGTGTGAAAAGTGTAAAACAACATGTTAGAGAGAAAACTCTACTCTTACTTAATGTAATAGACTGGCCCAATTCACTTCCATTGTAAGTACTTCACTGTATCCACAATTACTTTTTTAAATAAGCACGGTACCAGTAAAAAATGGTCTCTAAATAGCGAGAAAATCACTCACATATGTGACCAAATTACAAACTATGCGACAAAAATATGTATTTTATTAGCCACTGGTGAGTAAACATTCCGATTTTACTCGCCAGAGATTGAGTTGTGTAATGGCGAAGAAGAACTTGAGCGCCGCAATCCTTTTACTGAATAAGAAGATGGATTCAGCCTCATCTTTTACAATGTGTTGTGTCTCTTGAGCGCACGCCCTGAAGGAAATTGACCTTATTTGGCTGCAATGGGTCCAGATCTGTCCTGATCACACCGTCAGGATCACTTGAGTTCAGCCATGGCATTGACATTTGATTTAACGACGTCTGTTAACCAGTAACACGCCTGTTGGACGTCTGTTAGAATGTAAAAGTGCTGTAAAACTCGAGAGGTTGTCGATTTGAATTTGAGAACTTGTAGAATAAATATTTGTTCACATAAGTCGATACACATTATGCAAGTAAAAGTTTCCTTTTACTGCATTCCATGTATTTTGTGTCCAAAGACGAGACCCAGGCACCATATTTTCATTTCAGGTCTCTTTTAAAATCCTTTTCTGTTTTTTACATTCAGTTGGTGATCAAAAAGATAAAAAGAAACTTTATTTCTAAAACCTGTTATTTCATTATTTTCCTTTCTAACATGCTGTTTTATACCTTGACTGCTTATTATGGCATTGCATGATACAGTCAGGTTATTCAATGGTTATAGAATTTTCTTTTTTAGATGACCTATCCCTTTAAAAGAAGGTTCCTGGTTTCTGAAGCCATCAATATTTGTACATGCCTACAGTGATTAACAGTCATTTGGTGTCGCTTTTATACTGCTTATCTATAATAAGAATGCTCTGCATTTTCAAGAGCCATCATTTTTAACAGTCAGTTGACACCCGGATCAATGGGTAGCCCTCAAACTTCTGAGTACTTCTCACAAACTCATTTTTCACACTGATCTGCTAAGTGTGTGTGTGTGTGTGTGTGTGTGTGTCTATGTGTACGTACAGTGGGAGGAGAGATTTCATTATTTCTCCTTCCGTTCGCCATCACAGCCCAGCAAGCGTTTTCACACACAGCAAATGAGCTTCATTTGAACATCACCAAACGCCTTCGCCAACACGTCACATGGAAACTCACTCATCAGCAAAGTGAAAGAACATTGCTAGTACACTGCAATCTTCTAGCCTCTTTAAACTGTTCCCAGAACATTTCACACTACTCATCCTGGCCACACTGATAAGAGCTATCCAGAGCCTGCGCATTAAATCCAGACGGTACAAATCGAGAGCAACTCCACTTAGCTTATCAAAAAAATAGGATAAAAATAATGTTAACACATACTGTTTATTTCTTGTGGCTATAATTTTGAAAAAGTAAGTATTTAATTTACTTCCATTCTAAGTGCCTCACTGTAACCCAGAATTTTGTTTCTTTTCAAGAAATTGAGTAGAAATAAAAAATTACTTGGTAATCAACATTATGCCACAAATGCTGTCGATTTAGCTGAACTTGTTTTACACCATGAATATTTCTTTGATGAATTTCAACCGAAAATGTCACTTTGACATGGTGGTCTCGGACCGGTTGTTTTATTGCAGATTCGAGTGCGATAGCTGTGTTCAGGTATGCCTAAACGAACCAAACTAAGGGAGGAAACGCACCATGTTCCGGAACAAATACTCTAAATGAGCCAGGTGTGAAAGGACGCACGTTTTTCCACTGAAATACTATACAAAAAAATGGCCCAATGGTTTTAGTGAATTAAGTGAATGTTAACACAAGGGTATAAACAATATGACTCGCTCCAGTGGGGGAGAGCGGAGGCGTTATGGCGTTACGGAAGCCTTGACTCATAACGTTAATCACTAATGTTCTCGTACCACATGGCATTTTACAAAACACTGAAGTAAAAGCTTTATAGAGAGAGGTGAGACAGAGATAGACTCAAAAAACACAGAGTAAATGGCCAACATAAGCAGCATTATGCCAAAAAAGCCACAGGCATCTAAAAAATATAACAGAAAGCTCTAATGAACTATAATAAGGTGCACAATAGAGCAGGTCATTGATTCGTGCCAGCAATAAATGTTCTGGGCTGAGTTAATAACCCATGGAACACAATTTTACAAGTGCATGAGAAAAACATATTTTCTTCAGTTTCCATTTTCTTTTCTTGTGTTAAGATAATAAATACATGACAATGTTAGCAAAGTGACATGTATAGCTCCAGATTAATGTAGGTTAACTTTTAATTCAGATAAATATTGATACAAAGTAAAGCCGTCTTTGAAAATTGCAAAATTCCCATCTCAAACACGGACATTAATCAAACTGGTTTGTAGCTGAAGTTGAGCACGATTCGACCCCATATTCTCAGTCTTACCAAAACAAAAACAAAAAATCAGATATTGAATTCACTGTATTGTTTCACTAGGAAAAATAACTAAAAAGGCGGCTTTTTAGTTATTTTTCCTAGTGAAACACCCAAATAATTTTTTCTAAATGAGTACACCTTCTGCTTGTTACATTATGATTGCAATTCATCCTAAATGTGCATTCTAACTGCAACATTTTATTATGATTGTTACATAATTTCAGGACTGAGAGGAGTAAAGTGAAGAAACCCTGTTCTAGATCTGTCACAGTCAAAAGAAACAATGACACTTTATGGTGAGTTCTTAAGGAGATAGTTCACCCAAAAATTAAAATTCTGTCATTATTTACTCAGCCTCATGTCATTTTTTGAGCTTGCCAGAGAGATATATATATATATATATATATACATATATATATATATATATACACTACCGTTCAAAAGTTTGGGGTCACTTACTCATTCTTTATTTATTTATTTATTTCACATTTTAGAATAATAGTAGTCAGCAAAACTATGGAATAATAGAAATGGAAATATGGGAATTATTTTGTGACCAAAAAATCCAAAATAAATCCAAAACTATGTAATATTTTAGCATCTTCAAAGTAGTCACCCTTTGCCTAGATTTTGCAGACATGTACTCGTGACATTTTCTCAACCAACTTCTTGAGGAATCACCCCGGGATGCTTTTTAAACAGTATTGAAGGAGTTCCCATCTATGTTGGGCACTTATTGGCTTCTTTTCTTCATATTTTGATCCAAGTCATCCATTTCAAAAACTTTTTTTTTTTTTAGGAAATTTTAGATTTGTAATTAAATAAATGTATATGTTTTGGCAGAATAATATTTTGTCTACAAAGTTAATTTCAAACTTTTAAGCATACACCTTCAGATCAAAAGATTTTTAAGATCATGAGAAACATTTCAGACAAGTGACCCCAAACTTTTGAACGGTAGTGTATATATATATATACATTTTCAGTGTATGGAAAAGAGCAGATTCATATTTTGCTAAACTTCTACTTTTGTGTTCAACAGAAGAAACTCATATGGTTTGAAAAAATATGAGAGTGAGTAAATTTGTGTCGACCACATAATGGGATTTTTTTGGAATACAAATCAAACTCTATATGTGGAACATGGAACATGTTTAATTAAAACCTGTCCTAATCCCAATCTTGCCGTAGGCAAGTCACACCTTTGGAATGACAGCAAATTCAAAACACAAATTACAGTTCACTGGAGGATCTTAATATTAATTCATCTGGTGCTGCATATTAGTTTTCATTTCTATAAATGGTTATCTGAGAAAAAAGTTGCTTGCCTTAGCAAAGATCCTTCGTTATCAGGTCTTTCTTTGATTATGCTGCGGTGCATCTATAATAGATCGGCTACGGTGGTATGTTTTTCAGGCTGCATGCAGTGCTATTGATTTTTACGCGCTGGGGAGATAAGTTTACGCAATCATTTTTTTTACACTGCTTGCTTATGTCTAGGAAATGAATGAACAGGAGGGCAAGCATTCTCTAAATAATAGGTCTACCCCAAAGGAAGGTGCATAAGAAAACATCAGTACACCATTGTTGACTCTCTAAGCAAGTTAGCAGGTCCTAGACTGTATCCCCAATACAGAGCCCATCAGAACCAATGTGTCATTCATTAGACAATTTTCATGAACCCTTTAAGCCCTGAAGGTGTTTTTAAAAATGTCCTGTTTCAGTGGCATGTCCAACATTTAAGGCTTATATATATATTAGGGCTGTCAATCGATTCAAATTTTTTAGCAAATTAATTACATGGTGTCCCAATTAATTAATTGTGATTAATCACATTTAATCGCATATACAAATATTTGTATATATATATATATATATATAAAATAAAAAATATTCAGATAATTAAAATGCATTACATTCTTGTAGCAGAAGAGTTAATCATTGATAAGACAATACAAAAAGCGGCTTTAGAATACAATGTATTGTTTACTACCATATTACTGATTATAAGTCAATCATTGGCATAGAGTTCACAGCAATCCATTTTGCAAGTGAATTTGTCAATCAGTTCGAGATTTATTATGAGGGCTTGTTTAAGGACCTGTCAATGTACACATGCGTCAGACATGCTTGTGTAGTGTCTCGGGCATTGCGTCAAAAACATAAAATGTTTAGGTCACTGTGTCAAGTTAAATATAGTTTAATACTCAATCTTTTAACACATCTTGAGATCCCTTATTTGCATTTGCACTCCTTCAAGTGTTTTGAATACAAGAACGTAACGCATATCTGTGTTGTGGGTTGTTTTCTTCACTGTATAAACTGCGTGTTGCTCATATGGC
The DNA here is from genome assembly GCA_032164185.1 of Moxostoma hubbsi. Lineage (NCBI taxonomy): Eukaryota > Metazoa > Chordata > Actinopteri > Cypriniformes > Catostomidae > Moxostoma > Moxostoma hubbsi. Next base: position 14,711,806 of record JAVLUX010000038.1, read on the forward strand.
TGAAATTTCAATTACTGCCCTCTGGAGAAAACAGGTTGAACTACAAGCTTGCATTTCTCAGGAATCTTCCTTATCTGGGGGCATTGCGATTAATTGTGTTAATTTTTTTAACGCCTTATATTTTGTAAAATTAATCGCACTGAATTAACGCTTTAAACCGACTGTCGATTTAAAGCCCTAATATATATATATATAGCGTTAATTCCGTGCGATTATGCACTGTAATCATTAATTATGCGATTATACGATAATGCAATTAAAAGTTATAGCAATACAACATTTTTTACTAGTGTCCATAAACTTTTCCAAGTGTCCAAAAGCCTCTCCAAACAAATAAAAACATAATAATTGTACATGAGAACTAATTACACATGCAAATACAGTAATAACAAAAGGTATGCTCTCTCTCCAAAGCAGGCAGGAATAAGTAATGACATCTGTCATTTGAGCCATCATTGAGTCTGTGCCATGTACTTGGCGCCATCTCCTGGTGGCCATATGTAATTAGAGTGAAGATCCTCTCTACCCATATTTGGATGACTTCTACCTCTGGTTGCAGCGATCTAAATCCTAATACGATTGGTTTAGAATTCCATGATGCTGGACAACATTCTAAATAATTTCCAGTGTATGCATCTGATCCAGGAAAGCTAACATGTTTTTAGCCAGAAGTCCTTGCATATTATCTGCTGTGTCCACATTGTACTTCATGTAGATTATCTAATTATCTATAAATCAGATTATGTTGCAAGCTTTTTTTACGTTAATATTTAATGTTATAGGTGAAAACTCGGCTTGTAAGCAACACCTGTTTACATGTAAAATGTATTTCAAAGACAAGTACTTGTGAGAAATGTGCTATTATTCTTAGCTATATTTTTGTCTCTGAGTAAAACACATGCTGGTTGTATTCTACTCTTTGAGAGCTTTCCTTCAACATATGACACATGGCTATTTGATCAGTTTGATGTTTTTACCTATTACAATAATTTGTACAGTTGGCCAATTCAGAGTTTAAAGGGTTAAAGAAGGGTTTTATGCAGCAAGTAAAGTCTTCTGCTCTAATAGAAGGGGGAACTCATACAGAGCGCATACAACTTCATGTTAAGGTAAGTTGGGTCATTCAGCGGCAATATTCATTAAAGCTTCTGTCTACAGCACTTGAATAGGAAAAAAAATATGTCTCCAAATCCATTGGTGAATATTACGTTCAAATAACATCTGACAACAATGGTATCATAAATTCTGCTTCTTTAGCCCAAATCAGGACATTATATTTTATATATATATATATATATATATATATAATTGTAATTCTTTATTCCCCGTCTGTCGCTCACTTCGACGTCGTGTCGAAGAAGCGACACTAGGGGTCTCTCTTGAGCGCCGAAAGATACCTCTGATCTATGAAAAAAGGCCAATGAGAGTTGGCGAACAGTATTTGCATACTCCGCCTCCGGATACGGATATAAAGGCGAGAGAAATATGCTCGTTCATTCAGTAATATTCTTCGGAGCCGATGGTCATGTGTATGCAGTCAGCTGCGAGTAACACAACTGATCCTGCTTCTGATCCTCTGACGCTCTGCTTTGCTGTTGGATTTACGGCGCACTACAGCGGCTTTTCTCTTCACTGCCGGCGTGCAGTTTGCCCCTGGGCGCTTCGACAGTGCAGAGTTAAAAGAGTTGAAAAAGTGATTCTCTCCATAAAAGAGTTTATTTCTCTGAAAGAGCATTACACAGCGGCGTTGAACGTCCTTTTCAGGACGCGTCTTTATAAAGATGTAATTTCCGCCCCTGTGTAGTTTCTGGATGCGGTGATTTCTCCCCACCTCTCTCGGTCATAAAACACTGTCTTGCATGCCTGGGCTGCAATCGCACGCAAGCAATGTTTTATGAATGGTTTATGTTCTCAGTGCGAGAACATAGCCATGGCAACATTGCGGTCGTGTGGCTTTCTTTTGTAATGAGAGAAAGCCGCTTCAGCCGCCCCCCGGGCCTTGCCTCCTTCCTACGGGATTGACGCAGGCGCCGCGGGCGATGAACACGATTTGGGGACAATGACGGGCTCTGTTCGCCGGGTAAACCCCCTCGAACCTCCCGCCTCCCCGGCACGCTTGTTTGCTTCCGTCTGAGCTCGGGATGAGTATTCTCTCCAATGGTTCATCTTCTCAGTGTGAGAACATGGCCGTTATAGCATTGCGGTCGCACGGCTTTCTTTTGTAATGAGAGAAAGCCACTTCAGCCGCCCCCCGCGCTCCGCCTTCTTCCTACGGGATCGGCGCAGGCGCCGCGGGCGATGAAGGCGATTTGGGGAATATGACGGGCTCTGTTCGCCGGGTAAACCCCCTCGAACCGCCCGCCTCCCCGGCACGCTTGCTTGCCTCAGAATTGGATGACATCACCGCTGCATCGGAGAGCGTTACAGCGGCATCGGATGCTGATCGTTCGCCTGGGCCGCCACCTTCGGGTCTGCCGCCCAGCCTGAGCCTGACGCACGGAGATCCGCTATGCTTTCCCGGGCTACTTGATCGGTTCCGCGGGCAGGTGCGCCGCTCACAGCCACGCCCCCCCCCTTCCTTTCTTCCCGGACGTGCACGACGAGTTGAGCTAAGCCAAGGCTTCTTCGCTCCTCCGCTCTCACTACCCTCGCGGTGGAACGGTCCCAGACCGCTTCCACTCTGCACGCCACGGCCCTTCCTGCAACCAATGCCAGGCCAAGGCACTTCAAAACTTGCACCTTGGGTAGTCCTGTTCTTGATGTGCTGCAGGAACTGCGCTGGATGACCAACCGCGCCCCCGGGCCACGGAGGTCAGAAGCGCTGGCACTCGAACAGGCGATGGCCACCCCTTGTGGTCCAGAAACGCACCTGTGGACTGGACCTGGTCGAAATGCGGAGGCGGACAAGGCACACCTTCTCCCACACCCCCGTCTCCCAGCTCCATCCATTCGGCGCCACCGTTGACGACTCTGCCCAGCAGTCCACAGCGGTGAGGCAGACGGAGGCCACTACACATCCTGCCCCGCCGCAAGCCTGCCGCCATGGGCCATGCCCCGTCTGCTCGCCGACGGGCGTCCTCCTGCGGCTGTGAAACACCCTGCTCCGCCTCAACCCGGGCCCAGCTCTCAGCCCCAGCGTCGAGCACGCTGCAGGAAATGGATGCCCCCGTCTCACGGACCCCCTCGAGGACCCGGAAGGCTCCCAGGCTGTCCGTAGACGTTCAACCCAGGGACCAAGATGTTAGCTCCGGAGGCTGGTAAGACCGCTCCGTCCCCGGTGGAGGGCCGGGAGGAGAATCTTTTCTTGTTGAATTAATTTTCACATTCTCATATTCTCTGTAATGAGCTATTTCCTTTTGTCTCTGGGTCACCTGGCCCGCAAATGCCGTTCTCACGGCACTTTGCCCCCAGATATCAACAGTCCTGGCTTCCTGGACACGGACCACCCGTCTTCAGCCCCACGACTGTCCCCCGGCCGGCCGGTTCCGACGAGTCTAGAGGACGCCTACCCAGGACCTCCTCCTCAGTCGCTAACCCGCCCCCTGCTGGGTGTGCGGAGCAAGGTAAGTGCTTTGAGTCTTGTCTCAGCACCTCAGCCGCGGGTCGCCACGTCGCCGCCCAACGCTGCCCTACCTGCTCCGCCCCGCTGCGAAGCCCCGCCGGGTACGTCAAAATTAATCGTCCCTTTGGTGCCCCTAGCGCAGAGGTTGGACGCGTGGCTTTCACTTCCCAACCCGTCTCGCTGGCTGGCCCGGACCATCCGACTCGGTTACGCAATTCAGTTTGCCAGGCCCCCGCCCCCCTTCATGGGCGTCCGCTTCTCCGCAGTACACGGCGAACACGCCCACTCCCTGCGCGCGGAAATCGCGACTCTTCTGGCCAAAGACGCGATAGAGCCTGTCCCTCCAACTGAGATGAAGAAGGGTTTCTACAGCCCCTACTTCATCGTACCCAAGAAAAGCGGCGGCTTACGACCAATCTTGGACCTGCGAGTTCTCAACCGAGCGTTGCACAAACTCCCGTTCAAAATGCTCACGCTTAACCTGCGTCCGGCATCTAGATTGGTTCGCAGCGGTAGACCTGAAGGACGCGTACTTCCACGTCTCCATCCTGCCCCGACACCGCCCCTACCTGCGGTTTGCGTTCGGGGGCCAGGTGTATCAGTACAAGTCCTCCCCTTCGGCCTGTCTCTGTTCTCTCACCAGAGTTACTATGCAAAACCCACAGAGACCAGGTGCTCAGGCACCTCAGCCGTCTGGGGCTTCAGGTCAACTGGGAAAAGAGCCAGCTCACTCCAGTTCAGAGCATCTCTTTTCTCAGGATGGAGTTAGACTCGGTCTCAATGTCGGCACGTCTCACCAACGAGCGTGCCCAGTCAGTGTTGAACTGCCTCGCCGCCTTCAGGCCAGGCACAGCGGTCCCCTTAAAACTTTTCCAGAGGCTCCTGGGGCATATGGCATCCTCCGCGGCGGTCGCGCCGCTGGGGTCGATGCATATGAGACCGCTCCAACACTGGCTCTAGACCCGAGTCCCGAGACGAGCATGGCGCCACGGCACGCACCGGGTAACAATCGCCCCCACCTGCCGTCAGACATTCAACCCCTGGACAGACCCCTGTTTCTTACGGGTTGGAGTGCCCCTACAGAAGGTGTCCAGACGCGTCCTGGTCACGACCGACGCCTCCAGATTGGGTTGGAGCGCCTTTTGCAACGGGCACGCAGCCTCAGGCCGTTGGAAAGGGGCCCAGCTGCGTTGGCACATCAACTGCCTCGAGTTGTTGACCGTCCTTTTGGCCCTGCGGAAGTTTCTCCCGTTAATTCGGGACGAACATATCCTAGTCAGGTCGGACAGCACCACTGCGGTCGCGTACATAAATCGCCAAGGCGGCGTACGCTCCCGTCATATGTCACAACTCGCCCGTCGTCTCCTCCTTTGGAGCCAGCACCGACTCAAGTCGCTGCGTGCCACTCACATCCCCGGCAACCTCAATGTGATAGCGGACGCGCTGTCATGACAACGCTTGCCTGGCGGAGAGTGGAGGCTTCACCCCCACTCGGTTCATCTGATTTGGGAACGGTTCGGCTAGGCCCAGGTAGACCCCTCTGCCTCCCGAGAGACCTCCCACTGCCCGCTCTGGTACGCCCGTTCAGAGGCTCCCCTCGGGGCAGATGCACTGGCACACAGCTGGCCGGCTGGGCTGCGCAAGTACGCATTCCCCCAGTGAGCCTTCTTGCACAGGTGCTGTGCAAGGTCAGGGAGGACGAGGAGCAAGTCACTCTCGTGGCTCCTTACTGGCCCACTCGGGCCTGGTTCTTGGACCTTGTACTCCTTGCGACAGCCCCTCCCTGGCGAATTCCACTGAGGAAGGACATTCTTTCTCAGGGACGGGGCACGCTCTGGCATCCGCACCCAGACCTTTGGAACCTCCACGTCTGGCCCCCGAACGGGATGCGGAAGATCTAGCTGGTCTACCACCCATGGTTGTAGCCACGTTCAACCAAGCCAGAGCCCCTTCTACCAGGCAACTCTACGCCCTGAAATGGCGTCCGTTCGTAAATTGGTGTTCTTCCCGGGCAGAAGACCCACAGAGGTGCGCAGTTAGGTCTGTGCTCCTGTTCCTACAGGAGAGGTTGGGGGGGAGGCTGTCCCCATCCACCTTGAAGGTGTATGTTGCCACTATCGCAGCTCACCACGACCCAGTAGACAGCAAGTCTCTGGGTAAGCACGACTTAACCGTCAGGTTCCCAAGAGGTGCCCGGAGGTTAAACCCCTCCCGGCCAAACCTGTTCCCCTCCTGGGATCTCTCGGTGGTCCTCGCCGGTCTTTAGAGATTCCCCCCCGAGTCGCTAGAATCAGTTGGCTCAGGGCCCTCTCCTGAAAAGACGGCCCTGCTGATCACGCTCACTTCCATCAAGAGGGTCGGGGACCTGCAAGCGTTCCCTACTAACGACACTTGCCTGGAGCTCGGTCCGGCAGATACTCATGTGATCCTAAGACCTTGACTGGGCTATGTGCCCATGGTTCCTACCACGCCCCCTGGAGATCAGGTAGTGAACCTACAAGCGCTGCCCCGGGAGGAGGCAGACCCAGCCCTCTCACTGTTGTGTCCGGTATGTGCCTTGCGTGCCTACCTGCCTGCCTTCAGGCGCTCTGAGCAGCTCTTTGTCTGCTTTGGAGGACAGCAGAAAGGGAACACTGTCTCCAAACAGAGGTGTCTCACTGGGTGGTGGATGCCATTCAGTTGGCCTATCACACCCAGGCCATGCCCCCCCCCTTACGGGTTCGAGCCCACTCCACTAGGAGCGTGGCATCCTCTTGGGCACTGGCGAGGGGCACCTCCCTAGCAGACATTTGTAGAGCTGCGGGCTGGGCAGCACCTAACACCCTTATGATCTCAGGGTTGAGTCAGTCTCGTCCCGTGTTCTCTCAGGTCCGAGCCCGTAGAACTCGGCACACGTTGACGATCTGACCGGGTGAACCGCTTGTTCCAGCGCCGTTTCCCTCTGCCAAGGCAAAACAGTGCGCTTTTGTCCCAGAGGACCCAGGTCCCTGGTTGATTCCTCCCTAGCCCTTCGGGCCCGCAGCAGTTCAGCGGAGGAACGTGCTGGTCCAGTCCACTACGGGTACCTCCGGCTACCCCTACTGGAATAGGTGCTCCACAGATCAGGCCTCCTACGGGACTCCTCCTGTGTGTATTTCCGCGGTACGGTCACCTTGCGAGCTGACCCGCGTCTCCCTTAGGCAGTCCTTCGCTGCCCTCTGGTCGCCGTGTTGTAGCAACTCCCCCCTCCTCGAGGCTGGATCTACCACCGCGCCATTTCCTCCCACATGCCCAAAGTGGCCATGTGATGTATTTTGCCACCTATACCTCCCCTGCTGGGCGGGTGTGGCCTCCGCAGGGTCTTTTCCCCCTAAAAGAATAGGACTTCGGAATAAGACCCCCTTCCCTCGATGCGGTAAGGGCCCCGGCTGCTCTTGCTCTATGCCGAGAAAACATAGAGAGAAAAGAGGCCCAGCCAGGCTTGGCCCGTTCCCTAGTTGGGAGCGTCACCTTGTTCCCCCCTAGGGTAACCAAAAGGGTGCTGACGCTTTTTCGGGGCATTGGGGAAGAATACGTGCAGCCTGAACACAGTTGGTCGCTTGTGCACGTGCAAAATACCTGCCCGCTTCTGTGTCAGCAGTACACGTACACGGCTCAGCGCATGGCGGGTTTTGAAGTGGACCCCTAGTGTCGCTTCTTCGACACGACGTCGAAGTGAGCGACAGACGGGGAACGTCTCGGTTACGTATGTAACCTCCGTTCCCTGATGGAGGGAACGAGACGTCGTGTCTTCCCGGCCACGTCGCTGAGCCGAGCCGCTGAGATGCCCGGAACACTCCCGGCTCCTCAGAAAAATCCTGAATGAACGAGCATATTTCTCTCGCCTTTATATCCGTATCCGGAGGCGGAGTATGCAAATACTGTTCGCCAACTCTCATTGGCCTTTTTTCACAGATCAGAGGTATCTTTCGGCGCTCAAGAGAGACCCCTAGTGTCGCTTCTTCGACACGACGTCTCGTTCCCTCCATCAGGGAACGGAGGTTACATACGTAACCGAGACGTTTCTTATGGACACAACACGACTCAAGCTCGTCTCCTTTGATGTTTTCAGACAGCGACTGGTCTGTGACGAGAAGTCTCGGATCTCACGATGAAAGGTCTTGTTGTGTGTGTGTACTTCTGCGACAGTCCGAGACGAGTCCCAGACACTGTGACAGTTTTTAAAACTGCTTGATATCTACATCGATCAGCCATAACATTAAAACCACCTGCCTAATATTGTGTAGCTCAACCCTCGTGCTGCCAAAACAGCTATTCTGAGATGCTATTCTTCTCACCTTAATTGTACAGAGTGGTTATCTGAGTTACTGTAGACTTTGTCAGTTCAAACCAGTCTGGCCATTCTCTGTTGACCTCTCTCATCAACAAGATGTTTCCATCTGCAGAAGTGTCTCTCAATGGATGTTTTTTTTATTTTTGGCAGCATTCTGAGAAAATTAGTGAGACTGTTGTGTGTGAAAATCCCAGGAGATCAGCATGTACATAAATACTCAAACCAGCCTGCCTGGCATCAACAATTATCCATATGATTATCTAATCAGCCAATCATGTGGCAGCAGTGCAATGTATAAAATCACACAGATACGGGTCAGGAACTTTAATTAATGTTCACATCAACCATCAAAATGGGGAAAAAAATTGATTTCAGTGATTTGGACTGCGGCATTGACAGTCTCTAGAATTTACTCAGAATGTTGCAAAAAACAAAAAACATCCAGTGAGAAGAAGTTGTGCACATGAAAATGACTTGTTGATGAGAGATGTCAACAGAGAATGGCCAGACTGGTTCGAACTGATTAAGTCTACAGTAACTCAGACAACTACTCTGTACAATTGTGGTGAGAAGAATAGCAACTCACAACGCTATTCTGAGATGTGTGTTGGTGCTTTTATGGCAGCACAAGGGGAACCTACACAATATTAGGCAGGTGATTTTAATGTTGTGGCTGATCAGTGTAGGCGTCTTGTTGTCGTGTGTGCACTGTCCCAATGAGTAAAATATGGACAATGAGCCACAGCCAATTAAATATAGAGAGAGCGCAAGAGGAGGGCAAGGTATTAGGAAGCAGAAGACAAAACATTATTAAAATGTAATACGATGAAACTTCACCCACATCCCCGCTTGTACATTTGTGATCAGATCACCCAAAACTCAGGTGTACACATGGTCTCAATTGGGGACGAATGGTCATGTAGTTGAAATACTACAGTCCTAAAGTGATCGCACCAGTACAACGAAAAACTGGACTGTGAGTCGCAGGACGCTGAATGAAAGTTGTGTAGTTTACACTTGCTCATGCACCTTCTAGAGTAAAAAACCAGCCGATGTCTCTATCAAAAAGCTGCTTCGCTCTTTACTGTAAGGCAGGACTTCCATTCTTACAGCCACTATAAAAATGTTATTAAATTATTTACATGATACACTGATTCATTAATCAATTTATTCAAAATTATTTGCAAATCTTAGTATTTGCTTAGAAAGGCCCCAAATGAAGACATTTTTGGTGGCAGATGGAAGAAAAAAGTGTCAGCCCTAATCGAAACACAAAGACACAAAGATATACTCAGAATCTTTGCTCATCAATTGCACTTCCTCCTGCATTTACCTTCTGCAAAGCACTCACTAAACACAATCCATGTGTACACACGCAAATACACACACACACACACACACACACACACATACATTAAGATTTAAGTCATGCATTCAGAAAACAGTTTTTCCCTATCTGAAAGGCTAAAATCATTTCTGGCTCTGATATGTCACTCATGGGTGAAATGCTAAAATCAATCATATATCATCTGAAGGTGATAGCCGCTGAGCATCAGGAAATGAAGGCAGAAAAAGTGTCTGTACACCATTATACGACAGAGCTTTTGATACATTGTTGAACTCAGGAGCTGCAATACGCAGATGTTTCAGAAGAAAGAAAGAAAGAAAGAAAGAAAGAAAGAAAGAACTGATTTCTGAACATTGGGTAATCCTGAATTTATTACTGCTGGCAGATCAGGCATATTAAAGAATATTCGACAGGTTGTAAAAGTGAGATTAAAACAGCCTATGTGTGCATTGCACAACAGTATTAGCAGAACTTACACACACAATTACTTCAGCATTATCAGAGTAGGGCACAGGCTCTCACACACAGCCATACAATCACATTGATCCCAGTTAAATTACTGACCCGCATCATGACCTTGACTCCATGCCCCCCCACCCCCCAACACATGCACAGTTATGTCACAGATAGCAGCTTTAATCACAAACCAAACAAACAAACACAGGCTAGGATGAACATGTGACCTATGGTCTGTGTAACTATTATTAGCACGTACAAAGAGCAGAGGCTCTGACAATTGTCCACATGAAAGTGATCTGTAGCTCGGGCTCAAGCAGGGTCCTTGTACCCCTTACAGTCCTGCCTATAGGACCCTCTCCACTTGCATTTAACACAGTGACCATATAGCACAAAAAGGCAGCAACAAGGACTTAATTTAAAGGGGGGGGGGGGGGGGGGGTGGACTGAGGCTTTTATGGGTCCTTCATGGCCTGATACTTCTCTATTGATGTTCTGAAAACCAGTAAGGAGAAAAACAACAGTGTTATTCGCTAAAGACGAGCTTGCAGAGCTTGTCGTAAAAGCTTAATTTAATCCCTAAAGTCCTTTTTAGGAGGTGTTAGGGCAGAATGTTAGCCTCAGTCACCATTCACTATTAATATATGTAAAATGATGCACTGAAAATGATTGGTGACTGAGGATAATCTTTTGCCAAACATCTCCTTTTGTGTTCTGCAGAAGAAATCTTGGAACAGGGTTGTACGTTTTAAAGGTGTCAGCACTGGTAGTCATTTTTAATGACTATTTTAATATAATACATTTTTATTACTATCAATATTTATCAAAAAATAAATCATGGTACAACAACACCATCATAATTTCCCTGAATTGCCTTTAGTCCCAAACACCACAGAATTTGTCTTTCCTTATTTCCTACTATTAAAAAATACTTGCTAATATCAAATAAGATGTCAGACTCATTGTACATATTCTTTACTGTAAATATCTCTTTAATGTCAGGATACACCTTAGACAGTGCGTTAAACAGTACAACTCAATGCATCCAGATTAGGGCTGTCGAATTAACATGATGCAAGAGAGCAAGACCAGTGTTTGGCAGGGGAGGGGGCAATGAGGTTGATTTATTGGTTGATGCCTAGCCAATTAAATGGGACGTTTTTGTACACAACGACGTCACACCACAGCGCCAGCCCACACCTCTTTGTAATGGCACAATGAAGGAGTTTCTTTACTGAGAAAAACCTGTAATAAAAAATGTATTCATCAACTACTACACTAATGAAATTCTATTTCCCCAAGAGGAAAATAATTCTGGAACTCTATCATTAATAACATACATTGTATGACAGCATGGTTGTTACCTAACTGCATGGCTAATAAGATCAAAGAAGTGTATTTTAAAATCTTGCACAAAATATACCCTTGTAACCCTCTTGTATCGAAGTATTCTGAAGTGAATAACTATTGAACCTTTTGTGGGAACAGTAGTGAAAGTCTTGATCATATGTCTTTCTTTTGTGATCTTGAATCTGCTTTTTGGCATGATCTGATTCTCTATTGTTTTTCCAAGTTAAAGTTAAAATGTGATTTTTGTGTCAAAGACATAACATTTTAATTTAAAAATTAAAACAGATCTCTGGAAAACACTGTCAATTTTTATTCTGGTTGTGAAATTTTATATACACAAACAGAAATTCTTTAAAAAATGATCAATATTTGCAGAATTCATGCTGGAAATCAAGTGCTTAATAAAAGTTAAGAGATATATTAGTGATAAAAAATGTATTTCTTTTCTTTCTTGTTATGATGAGATCTTTCCTGCCTCCTGAGTCATGTGAACAGTTTTTCTTTTTTCCTTTACTTTTTGTTTAATATGCAAGTCTGCATTGATACTCCTTAATTGCACCTTTTCATCGTAACCTTATTGTAAAAAAAGAAGGGAAGAAAGAAAGAAATCTGTTTGTATAAGGGCAAAGCAATGCAGCGATGGAGGGATCTAACAATTCGAGGGTACGTTTTTTTAATAATGAATTAAAAAGTATTAAAAAAAGTTTCGTAAAACTTCCACATTTATGAATACATTTTCCTTCACTGATATATTAATGTATATTCCACTCGACAATGTAAAGTTTTACCAGGTTTCAAAGTTATGATCTGTAGATATTGTACAGATAGTTGTCCATTAGTGTGATGTCTAAATAGCCAACATTCATTATTCTTTTAGCTGAAGCAAGTTTGCTAATTATGATCAATAATTACAAGATGATCAGGGCCTCAACGTGAAGCAGCCTTTCATTATCGCACTGAATAAGGTTTATTTTAAGATTGTTAGATCCCTCCATTGTGATGACCAGCTTAGCTATACCTTAACAAAAAGGCAAGGGTTGGCGCTGTGGTGTGACGTCATCGCATACAAAAATAGCCCATTTCATTGGCTTGACATCAACCAATAAAACAGCTTCATTGCCCCCTACCCCTCAATAATGATAAACACCATCAGTATTTAGAAGTGCATAAGTGAGTTTTGCCACAGGTTTTTCATAAAAGTAGCTGCAAAAGTCAAGGGTTGAAGATTTAAAAGATTTGAGAGCTTGTAAGTGCTGATTTATGGTTGTAATGTGAAAATGAATTAAAGTATAAAAGTTTAGGTGTAATACAAGTTTGTGTCTGTAGTTGTATTTATGTGAATGTAATTTTGCACATTTGTGAGTACTTGTCTGCAATTGTGAATTCAAAACACAAGCTTTGAATTAAAGTCTGTGAGTGTAGATTGGAACATTCAACTTCAAAGTTTTATTTTACAAGTTTTCACATCAGTGCTTTGAGAGTAAATTTCAACTTACGAGTATAAATATTCATTGTACACGTTCTCGAATCCAAACATGCAAGCTCTTGAGTTTTGCTACTGATTTACCTTCTTAAACCTCTTGCTTTTTTTCACTTTTCTTTCTTTTTTGCAACATGGACATGTATTTCCAGTGCTTTAACAGTGCAAAATATAGGGTAAAAGCAGTCCTAAAAACTGGAATAAGCGATCATCCTCCATAGTGCACACACTCCAGTGTTTACCTCTCACGTCATCACCAACTGACATAATTGTTACGTACGTTCAAGAACCAAAGTTGAAAAAGAAACTGTATCTGTGCCAAATGGCCAAACGGAACGGTATTGTTTTATGACAACAGTTTGGCCTGATGGTGGAAAAGAAATTAATGTTAATTGTAATAACTCTCACTTTCCTCACATTAAACTGATGCAAACTGATGTGTGAGAACTCACAGTGTTAATGCAGCCGTACTGCATGTGGCAGTGAGGATCATTTTGGTTGACTACCTAACTACTGTTTATTTACTTCTAAAGTCAAATTTTTTATTGCCAAATCAATACTTTACTCATCTGCCACAATAATGCAATATATTTAAATCTGATTATATTGCATATTTGAATTATTATTATTTCAGCAAATATTTATAAATGCATTTAATTGTGACCTATTAGATGAATTTATAGTCAGGTCATGTAAAATTTTACTCGATTGACAGTCCTAATCTTGATAAGCACAAGTTCAGTCTCTCATTCATTTTGTTTTGCTTTTCGCGCTAGCACTGCCCACGTAATGATGTGTCATACAAACTGTCCGATTATTACTGGCTTCAAAAAGTAAACGACAAATGGGATCAAATTTAAAACAGTTTAAACTAAGTGATGCATTAAAACACTTGACCTGTGCGCAACACGGCATCAAGTTAAAGGGGTAAAGTTTTACCTTCATGCTTCACTCTATAGAGATCAAAGCATTGTGGAATGTGGACTCAAACAATGTAAGAGACCTTTATTCTGCCTCACTTTGCAACTGTTAACACAAAACAGATGGAAAGTGTGAAGCTAAAAGCCTTTAAACAAGACGCTTCTCCTTAAATTGCCCTTGATCCTCTGAAATGGAAGTATAAAAGATATGCTTTCTTTGCACTCTGAAATAGCAACATCAAATCAGACACAATTTTGTGGATTCCATCAAGGTCCTTTTAAAAGAATCACGGGAAGAGACCTCGGCAATCTGCTCTTTCCTGGAAAGTTCCCACTGTATGCCATTTGCATTTACCCTCTAAAAGCAAATCAATTTCTCTGGGGGCCTTATTGTGTAATGGATTCTGCTTGAAATGCAACCTCCTTTGCCATCCCCCTATCAGTTTTTCTCTTTCTTCCAACTGCCTCTCTCCCTTGGTTTTGTGCCTGTGGTGGGTAATTTGGGGTGTTAATTGCAGTGCGTTATTGTGCCTTGTCAGGTTTGAAAGGAAGCACTGGGAAGCCAAGACGCCAACATGCATACGCACACGGAGCTGTCCGTGGTGCTGAAACGCTATATTGTACTACACACAAATGATATGTCTCAAGGGGACCCGTTAGCTCTCTCTCTCTCTCTCTCTCTCTCTCTCTCTCTCTCTCTCTCGGTCAGTGACTCGCCACTTTAAACGGCACTAAAACTTAGTTATACTGTATTTTATAAATGCACCAGCCTTTCCCCAGCAATCAGCTGAACAGTAGGAGAGACTCATATGCTCTATTTAAACTACCAATGACTCGCTGGTAAAAGCGGAAAAACAGTTGGCTTGGTGTAAAAAGCACTGAAAATAGTTATGAGTAAATTGTACTAATTTTAAGTGTTGCAGGCATTTTCTCCTGTTTACAAAGCTATAAAGTGTGTACTGATGTAGCTGAGGCTTGAGTCTCCAGGTGCACTCCTGGAGCTTAAAGGTGGCCGGTAAGTGAACTCTCCGAAAAAAATCAGGGAGCGTAAGAGCAGAGTCGTACATAGCAGCAAGAATGAGGCTGATAAATGTTCTGGTGTTAGATATACTGTATACAGGAGGTTGAAGACAGGGAGAGATTAGGACCCTAGCAGACCAAATCCACCATTTTTCCCCCACCAGAACAGATGAGAAAAGACACGGTATTAAATACTTACAGTGAATCCGGAAAGTATTCACAGCACTTCACTTTTTCCACATTTTGTTATGTTACAGCCTTATTCCAAAATGGATTAAATTTATTATTTTCCTCAAAAATCTTCAAACAATACCCCATAATGACAACATGAAAGAAGTTTTTTTGAAATCTTTGCAAATGTATTAAAAACCAAAAAAAATTCACATGTACATAAGTTTTCACAGCCTTTGCGCAATACTTTATTGAAGCACCTTTGGCACCAATTACACCCTCAAGTCTTTTTGTGTATGATGCCACAAGCTTGGCACACCTATTTTTGGGCAGTTTCTCCCATTCTTCTTTGCAGGACCTCTCAAGCTCCATCAGGTTGGATGGGGAGCGTCGGTTCACAGCCATTTTCAGATCTCTCCAGAGATGTTCAGTTGGGTTCAATCTGGGCTCTGGCTGGGCCACTCAAGGACATTCACAGAGTTTTCCTGTAGCCACTCCTTTGTTATCTTGGCTGTGTGCTTGGGGTCGTTGTCCTGTTGGAAGATAAACCTTCACCCCAGTCTGAGGTCCAGCGCGCTCTGGAGCAGGTTTTCATCAAGGATGTCTCTGTACATTGCTGCATTCATCTTTCCCTCAATCCTGACTAGTCTCCCAGTTCCTGCTGCTGTAAAAACACCCCCACAGCATGATGCTGCCACCGCCATGCTTCACTGTAGGGATGGTATTGGCCAGGTGATGAGCGGTGCCTGGTTTCCTCCAGAAATGATACTTGCCATTCAGGTCAAAGAGTTCAATCTTTGCTTCATCAGACCAGAGAATTTTGTTTCTCATGGTCTGAGAATCCTTCAGGTGCCTTTTGACAAACTCCAGACGGGAGTTTTACTGAGGAGTGGCTTCCGTCTGGCTTCCAGTACAGGCCTGATTGGTGGAGTGCTGCAGAGATGGTTGTTCTTCTGGAAGGTTCTTTCCTCTCCACAGAGAAAGGCTGGTGCTCTGTCAGAGTGACCATCGGGTTCTTGGTCACCTCCCTGACTAAGGCCCTTCTCACCTAATACTCAGTTTGGCCGGGCTGCCAGCTCTAGGAAGAGTCCTGGTGGTTCCAAACTTCTTCCATTTATGGATGATGGGGACCACTGCAGAAATGTTTCTGTACCCTTCCCCAGATCTGTGCCTCGATACAATCCTGTCTCGGAGGTCTACAGACAATTCCTTGGACTTCATGGCTTAGTTTGTGCTCTGACATGCACTGTTAACTGTGGGACCTTATATAGACAGGTGTGTGCCTTTCCAAATCATGTCCAATCAACTGAATTTACCACAGGTGGACTCCAATCAAGTTGTAGAAACATCTCAAGGATGATCAGTGGAAACAAGATGCACCTGAGCTCAATTTTGAGTGTCATGGCAAAGGCTGTAAATACTTATGTACATGTGATTTTTTTTTTTTCATTTTTTTTTTTAAAATAAATTTGCAAAGATTTCAAATAAACTTCTTTCATGTTGTCATTATGGGGTATTGTTTGTAGAATTTTTAGGAAAATAATGAATTTAATCCATTTTGGAATAAGGCTGTAACATAACAAAATGTGGAAAAAATGAAGTGCTGTGAATACTTTCCGGATGCACTGCAGTTGCCACAGATACCTTTTTTTTATATTTTTATTTTACTTTCCAAAAGAGTCAATTTTGGCATAAAAGATTTTGCGATATTTTAATACTGCATGTTATCCCAGGGTAATGTGATGATACAGCTAAAGACGGATTGAATTGGGCCGGTATGGTCTGGAAATGGCGTTCCGGCACCTTCAATAAAAAAAAATTTAAAAAGAAAAAATGGCTTGTTTTTTTTGCCATTTTTTGCCAACACATTGCATTTTTGCAGTACTCTCAGACATAAAAGTACTAAATTGTATATTTTAAGGTTCAACTCTTAAAGAGGCATTAAGGTACTGTGCTGGTGCCTTTAAAGGCACATAATAGTTCCTTAGTGTACAATTATGTACCCAAAAAGAGATGTCCATTTGAACTAGAGGTACCATGCCCAGTGATGGTCTTTGTACCTTAAAAATAAGTTTTTTTTTTCTGAGAGTGTATGTGTGTACTCCATTTTTGATTGAGCATTTATTTGAATTATTTATTTTTCTATTATATATATATATATATATATATATATATATATATATATATATATATATATATATATATATATATATAATAGAAAAATAAATAATATATATATTTATTTTTTTATTTTTTTTTGATTATTTATTTATTTTTATTTGGCAAATATACAGTGGGATACACTTGAGAAAATGGTTCTATTTGACACTATTAGAATTTTTTATACAAATATTTCCATTAAAAATTGCATTATCAACATCATCTTTTGAGTGAAAGGGTTAGATTTATTCTGAATTTCATATAGTAAATTTGTACATTTTTGTATTACATTATAAAATGTAACTTTTTTAGGGGAAGTGGAGTTTCAGGTACCAGAATATATAGTCTGTTATGGTGAGTCTATGGGTCAGTCTCTTATCCCGGGATCTTAACTGTGCTCAAAAGGACTTATTTATTATTTTCAACTTTTTCAATCATTATTTATTCATTGGGTTTTGCTGATTATGGCATGTGAGCATATCCATTAGGGAAAGTATCAATTTAAGCTATTTTAGGAAATCTTAACTGTTTTAATGTGCAAATATTATGTTTTATCCATCCTATTTATTGTATTATTTGGTGTTATTTGTTTTTGGGTGAGCTATTCCTTTAATATGTTAATTTCTTGTTTCGGATTACAGTTTTTTTTTCCCTTTGTACTGCCAAAAAAAAAGAGATGGGGAAAATGTAATAATTTCTTAAAATGAATTATAATGTTTGCTACAACCCTGAATGTAATCAACATAGGGCCCAAAATATTGACAAGAGTGCCTTTAACTTTTAAAAGCTACGATATCTGGATTTCTCTGATTTTTATTTCTATATGGATGAAACGTTGTGCAGACTGTCATTTAATGAGCTGAGCAGAACCAACATGTCTCCACCAGGTCCTGGAGGTCTCCAAAACCCTGTGAGTTCAACCTACTTCGCAATCTCTCTGTCGTTTAGCACTTGCAGAGTAGCACAACCCTGTTAGAGTAACTAACACTCATTAGAGATACAGGGTGAAGGTCACGCATAGCCTACATACACAAACACACACAATAACAAGGTCGGAGACAAGCGTGGGACTGATTATTAAAAACATTCAGTTGGGCACATCTGTTACCAGGCAACTGCCAAGATCTGACAGCATTCATGGGTTCCAAAAAAGAAAACAGACTTTAAGATGGGAAGACACAATAACAAACGTACTTTGTCTCTAAACATCAATGCTGGGATTCAACCGCTGCGAAAATCCTAATCAATAGAGTACAGGATAGACTTCATGGCGAAAGTAACAAATAGTGTTAAAAGTCAGTCAAACGTATCTATAATCAAAGGGTCAACTTTAAAACATATCAAAACCCTTATAATTCACAACTATAAAATGGATATCTGACCTCAAAAATTCTATCATAATTTATTTACACACACTTATACCCATAGAACTCGTACTTTCAAAACTATTTTTTGGAAGTCTTTGTTGGGTTGCTTGTATAACAGGGGAAAATGGGTGCATTTCAAACTGTCTGTGAAGGCTGATCAGAACGGACAGATATGTTATCTTTTATAATGCCCATTCTCCTTAATCTACCGTTAAGGAGACAGTTTTGTATTCATCACTGTGTTTGCTTTGGTTAAAAATGACCTTCGCCAGCATCTGTGTGAGGAAGTCAAACAGAGAGAGAGAGAGAGAGTGAGGGGGAGCTAACCAAGGACAACATGAGGTCTTACATATTTTACTTTGTTTGACTGATAACAGATACAGTAGCTGCAACAACCCAGAAAATTCATACACTGTATATATATATATATATAATTTGTTAGGTTAGCTACTGTCCAGCTTCTGACACAACCCTCAAATTCACACATAGTCCAAAGCACGGTGTAAACTAGAAACACACACATACAGCATTACATCACCAGAAACGTATCAAAACAGTCAAAGACCTACATCTAGCACGTTTTCATATACCAAAAAATAAAAATAGCACAAAAGGGCGAAATAACGTGCGTTTGTGCACAAAACAAGAAGAGCTGAATGAAACCAAATGGGAGTCTCTTGTTCAGAGTTGTAACTTGACACCACGTCTTTTAAAAGCGGCGCAAGATATGTATCAAGCCGTCAAAGATGTCTGTCTAGAGTATGAATATATACAAAAATAATCCAAAATAGTCCAGATGGGTCCCCTTTGGTGTTCAGGAATAGTAGGGCCACAATATTCTGCTCTCTCCCTCCGAGTATGAACTGAGCACCAGTTGGCGGGGCCAGTGATTCATTGATTTAAAAGGTGTTGATGTTTTTTCGCTGTAGATGTGATCATGAATTAATGTACCTCTAGTGACATAGGGATGTCACAGAAGTAAACAACGAGTCATTTTTTTTGTAGCTTGGTTTCAACAAATGATATAATTGCAGTGGGGATTCAGTTTTGAGTTCTGAAATTTACAGTATGTTTTTATAAACATATGTCAAAATATCAAGTACAATTTTTATTTCTAATGTCATGACCCCTTTTAAGGTCTGTGTCACCATTCTGACTCTGTGAATCAGTTTCTGCTGAATATGATGTGGATGATAGCAAAGAAAGTCTTAATGGGGGTCATTGTTTACCTGTGGATGGTACCAACTTTGGGCTGTTTCAAGGCAAGCACTATAATGATTATTGCTCATACTTCCGGTTAAGAATTTGAATAAACCTCTAACCCTACGTTTATTCATCAGAAAATGAAAGAAAAAAGAAAAAAAAAAAAGTTATTTCTGCAATTCCATAGTGGTGCAAAAATGATACACAATTAGTAAAAAGTGCTTCTCATGAGCTACTTGTAAATGCCTCTAAATGTTCATTCATAAAAATAAAACATATTTATTGGCCAAACAGTACACACCTACCTCCAGTAAAACACTTCATTTGATGTGACTAAAGCAAAATCTTTCATCTCTTGAATGTGTTTGCCTAGGTGTGTATGCTGTTGGAAACCTCATGAGTTGTGACTCCTAAAACCCCTAAAAATACAGAGTCTTTGATCAGAGTAATGAGCTCATCTAATTTTTATTTTTTTTTATAAACCCTGGGGCCAATTTCATTAAACTCATGCCTCAGGCCAGAAATAAGCACTTTAGTTAAAGTGATGTGACAAAAATGAGAAGACCTGAAAACAATTAGTATGCTAATGGAACAAATTCAAACTCCTTGACTTACACACTAAGAGAAAATAATGCCTGTTTGTGGTAGATATTCTGTCCTTGTTGAGGTGCGCCCATGGCAAAATAGCGCCACGCATACTGAATGTGGACTGAGACATGACAGTTGTGAGAAGCAGGTTAGAAACAAATAAGGAGATTTGTACATTTTCAGAAGAAAATGTGAGTGGTGGTTGTTCATGCAAAACTTACAGCCACAAAGCTAAGGTGTTGTGTCTACTAAGGTGTTCTGAGTCATTTTCAGAATGTTGCTATGCAGTTGCTAGGGTGTTATAGGTGGTTGCTAGGTGGTAAGTACATGCTTCATTACACATTTGGCTGCAGTTTCCCAGTGAATAGACCAGCAGGGGGCGCCAAAAGCGAGAGAAATTATGTTATAATCGGATAAAGTTTTAAGGGTGAATATTAGATGGATTTAAAAGCAATTTTTACATCAAAAGCACATTTACTGAAGCAACCACATAATTTTGTCGCTTCTATAGCAGTTTCGCTTCACATTCACTTTCGTTTCGAGCATCCATGTCTGGGCCAAAGTCCAAAGTCCCACAATCTATTAGTTGAGCAAGTGCAGAAGCTAATCATGTTGGAATACGTGTGTAAATGTAGGTGAGTCTGTAATACAAGTGTTCAAATTTATTGAGAAATAGAGAGAAAAAATGCAATACATACCCCGTATGTGTGGTTGTTACTCAGAAATATCAGACTGCTAGATGGCAACATTGACCAATCAGAATAGAGTATTCCAGAGACCAGTGTAATAATCAATTATATATGCGTCTACTGAAGCCATCAGTCTGCATCAACTTCTTAAAAAAAATAATCATGTTTAGTAGCAAATGTCCTGGAACATTTGCATTTTAAGAACATTTTAAGAACTACAATATCCATGACCCATCAGAGAAAGATCCACCAATCAGAGAACTGCTGCAAACAAATAGAGTTTTGCCCACTTCTATGATGCACTGTTAATGACGCAATCAAGTCGGTCTTACGCTCTCAAGCTACTTGTATACTTGCAACTATCTGAATATTTAACAATAAAAATCCAAGAATATAGTTTCCATCTTCCATTTCCATTTTTCCATCGTTTTTATTTTGATTTTGTAGCTCAGTCCCTCATTAAAGACATTAAGAACAAGGTCATTAAGGTCTTTTCCTCTGATTTTCATTTTCATTTTATTTATTTTTTCAAAATCAAAGTTTGTGATGTTGTGATTCACTTCGGAGCTGGCTAGTTTGGTGCATGGCTTAGAATGCTTTTATGAAATATTGTACAAAATCCCTATGGTAGAAATGAATGGGAAAATGTTTGGAACAAGGACAGCAGAAGAAGTAGACAGGCACTGTTGCGCTCTTTTGACTGTTAAAGAATTGTACTTTTCATACACAAACTACCTTTTTTAATTGTAAATACGGCAACACAGGAAAGAAAACTATCGCTCATCAGGCAAAATCCCTAACCCTAATATATGCATAATTGCAATAGTGATGCTTTCACAAGGACCACTCAAATTACTTTTGGATATATCCTCCTGTTGACAACTGTATAAATTAAATGGATGTAACTGTAATAAATGATTAATGTATTTAGGTCTTTCTGCACCTCTCCTTCCCATTGTTTCAGCTTTCTTCCCATTCCTCCTCCTCGCCTCCTCTTTTATTTCTTTTTCAAGTTAATTGCCTGATCTCTAATTCCATCCAAGGCTCGTCTCCCAGACAATCAGCCCCGGTCCTTCACTCCGACCTGGGCACAGAAAGAGCCCTGACTCTGAAGTAATCATTTCACCAGGGAGCACAGATAACCAAACAATCACAATTAACCCTCAGCCTTTGCAGTCTCTAACTCCTTTTTTGAGATGTACTTTCTCTGGATGAAAAGGGCTCTCAAATCACACTGATTCTGCTAATAAATATCATGCCTCCCCCATGCTGAGCTGTGCTCATTAAAAGCACAGATGTTTGCTTGCAGACTCCATTGCTGGACAACTCATATCTGAAGTAAAAGGTGTGCGTCCTTTCTCGGCTTTTACGAAACTCAATAATGCAGCCTGAGGATCAATATCATGCCATCCGACTGTCAAACTTCAGAGACGATCTTCTGCAGCCGTACAATTAGTGCATTGTGTGACAGCTGCTTTTCGGTAGAAGGCACTGGGGTTTAAAACAGACAAGCTGCACAAGCTGATTCACAATGTTTAGCCCTGCAGTGACTCAGCAAGAGAATAATGGAGCTACATTTTTCACTCACCTCTTGGCATAAAAGACTAACACTCACTCTTCCGAGCCACGAGGGGACGGCAAGGCTGGAAACTACACGCAGGGAAAGTCAATAGTGATTAAATCAAGTTTGGTTTTGAATAGAGTGAATCAAGACTGAGAGAGCGCTTGCTCATCTTGCATAGCCAGACTTTTGATGATCGGCATTAAGTCTGATCAACGTCATAGATTTTTCTGGCCAAGAACTGCTCACTTTGACATGAAGGGGTGGTCTGTGTAAAGACCAACCACACTTTGCTTCTATACAAGATCTGAAATCGAATGTAACCCTGAGTGGGAAACATAATATTTAGGTGTGCTAAAGGTTATCTAATTTACTTGCTGCTAATAAGTGAACCCTGACTTCCGGAAATTACATAAATCCAGACAACCCCTGTCAAGCTAAAAACAGCAAGACCTGGTTTGGGCAGATAAAATTTTCAGCAGAGCAATATTTACATGTTTGTTGCTATTCTAAGGATTTACTTATATCTCAGTCGATCCTGAGGTGCAACAGATCACCACGTAGAGGCTGTTAGCTAATTTTCAGTAGGGTGTCCCTTGCATGAGGGTGGAGACTTGGAGAGGACAGGCTGTCATGATGACGGTCTTCTGAGGCCGATGTATTAGCACAACTGACAGACTGAAGAGGAGGAGAGAATGAGTGAAGTGTGTTTAAGTGTGTGAATGTTTACTTGTGTGTGGGTGCTCTTGAGAGGACCTGGAAGGCCTGATAAGGCAGGTTGATACCAGAAGTGTTACATAAACTGTACCTGTCATACAGACTGTGCACAAACGCACAAATACACACATCTACATTTACAAACACGGCAAAAAAGAAAATACATTTCTAAATCGGTAAAAAAGAAATACAGTTAAAATATTTACATTTTACATTTACATTTATGCGTTTGGCAGACATATTTTTATCCAAAGCGACTTACAGTGCACTTATTACAGGAACAATCCCCCCGGAGCAACCTGGAGTTAAGTGCCTTCCTCAAGGACACAATGGTGGTGGCTGTGGGGATTGAACCAGCGACCTTCTGATTAACAGTTATGTGCTTTAGCTCACTACGCCACCACCACTCATATATCTCAACATCTTTGAAACAAGACGTGTTTACTTTATTAAGCAAGATGAAATAAGATAATACGTCTTAATAACTTATATAAAAAAATAGGATATAAGTCTTAAAAAGAATTGCCAGTGGAAAAAGGTAAATAAACACGTTTCCCTTTGAATTAAGTTTACTATTCTTACCCAAATGGCATTTTTTTTCTTGTTTTAAACATAAAATCATAGTAATATTTCTCTGAAAACAAGACTTACGTCATTTTGCTTATCAAGTAAATGTTTAGATATTTTACTGGATTTTAATTATTTATTTATTTTTATTTATATTTTTGCAGTGCAAGTCTAAATGAAGTCATAACAAAAACGCTTAATGCTTAACATTTATATTTATGCATATCATACAATATATATATATATATATATATATATATATATATATATATATATATATATATATATATATATATATATATCCATACTGTATAATATACATAAATATAATAAAACATAAATAATATATTTTTATATAATAAATATTTAAAATATATTTAACAATTATATAAATAGAGTACTGTGCAAAATGTATAGGCACTTGGGAAAAATATTGCATAGTGAGGATGCCTTCAAAAATAATGGCATAAATAGTTTTCATTTATCACTTAATGTCACACAAAGTCCAGTAAACATAAAAAAATCTAAATCAATATTTGCTGTGACCACCTTTACCTTTAAAATAGCCCCAATTCTCCTAGGTACACCTGGACACAGTTTTTCTTGGTTGTTGGCAGATAGGATGTTCCAAACGTTTGGAGAATTCCCCACAGTTATTTTATCTATTTAGGCTGTCTCAATTGATTCTGTCTCTTCTTGTAATCCCAGACATGCATTGATAAATTAAATCTATTTATTGCATTATTTCGTCAGACATTTTACTTAACATTTACTTAAACATTTTACTTAAGTACCTAAAATTTTATATTTTTATAAAATAAAATATTTTTTACTGACATATTTCAAACATATTTTACTGTACTTATTTGAATAATATACTGTATATTTTTCTCAACAGAGGACATCACAGGACACACTATATGCCAAATTCAATAAACAGATCATTAAAATATCTGAATCAATCACCCAAAAACAAACATCACGGCTAAAATAATCAAAAGGAAGAGCAACACAATGTATATTCGCTTCAAAAATATTTTGAAAGTAAATGTGATTTCACTTCACAAATGGTTTTCTTCAAAGGGAATATCCAGCAGTCTGTTATAACAAACTCCCTTAAGAATTTCATGAGGATGTCACAACAGTGTTGGAACACTGGCACAAACACAGTGCAGATGAACCACCACAATGACAACGACAACATCAAAACAACACGGGGAAAATGATACATTCAAAATAAAAGTCACAAACTTGCCAGGTAGTTTGCAGCAGTCACACCCGGGTATGTTAGATCATACCGGGTAACCAGCGCAGGCTGCAGGTGAGAAAATACAAAACAGTGTCAACAGCAAGTCAGCTACACTTGGGAGGGAGAAGAGAGATAGGGTGAGAGAGGAGGATAAAGAGCCATGAAATGAAGAGAGAAGGAAAGTAAGAGAGGTGGTTTGATTAATATCCGGGTTTGAAACTGTTATTTTATAGTTATTCTGTCTCCAACTCTCTATGGTGACCTTCCGACCTCGCTAGACACTACTGGTAAAAGCCGTCTGAGGGGGCACTCACGTTTTTAAAAAGCTGAACTACTTTTGACTTGACACTCCTTGACATTGTGATGCTAATGCCACAAGATGCTGGAAAAAATGGAGACATAACAGCCAAATGCATCCATCTGAATGATCATTATGAACTGCATGTGGCCCATGTGAACGGCTCCTAACAGTGTTTTCACCTGTTGGATTTTTAAAAAAATATCATCAGTGTATTTGTCTTGATTTGAGTAAAAATACTTTTGGAAAAGTCCCTTTGTCTTAATGAAATTGGGTAACAATTTCTATGAAGCCCTTATACATAATGTATTGTAAAGGCATTATAAATGCATTATACTGAATTCATAATATCTCAAAATACACCTTTTATTAAGTTATAACTTCTCATAAATAATTATAACTACAGTCATAATACATTATAAGACTTACCCTATTCATAGTTATACTTAAGCGTATAATGCATTATAAAACAAGCAACATCCTATTTTACGCAGAAGAAGCAAAGTTAATCATATAAGTGTTGTCATGCAAAAACCACAGCATAGTGTAAACAGTCAAAAGGCTTTATGACGTGATCATATTATAAGTGCTCTTTACCTGCTTTAAGTAAATTTACAAACGCAATATCTTCTTATAAACGGCCATACCATAAACTTGTAACATACAACAACAAATATACAATACATTACAAGTCAAACAAATATGGAGGTTATCTATAAAATAAGTCTCCAAATAAGATGAACAAATATTAAACATGTGTCTACACCCAAGAAGATTGCCTACATGTATCATCATCACATCTAGTTTCTGATATAAGTATTTTAATCTTGTAGCTTTACAAGTGTTTTCCAAAAAAATCTCAAAATGTACACTGAATGTCTGGTATTTTGTCAATGTCTTGAGTGTCTTGAGTATTTTACTTAAAAGCATACCTCTTATACTATATATATATATATATATATATATATATATATATATATATATATATATATATATATATATATTACAAATATATATAATACATTTTAACTTCTGCAGATAAAATTGGATGTTGCTGGTGTTATAATGCATTATACTCTAAGGTATAACTATGCATAGGTAAGTATTACAATGTATTATATTTGTGGATACAATTATTTATGAGAAGTTATAACATACTGTATAATGGTATTAAGGTGTATTATGATACATTACTAAAGCATCATAATGTCTTTACAATGCATTTTAAATGTGGGCTTCATAGAAAGTGTTACCGGAAATTGTTACTGGAAAACAAGACAAAAATACTAACAAATAAACAGATTGTTTAGCAGGGTGCACTAAAATGACAGGAGGGCACACCAGAACAGGAAGTGAGACACCTAAACAGGAAGTTTAAGGAATAGATTAGTGCTCTGACTTAATTTTTCAATACGGCTCCAGTAGGCAACTGTGAAGGTTTCTTTATTCGTACAGTGCAGTCAAATAAAACATTTGCTCAAAGAGTTTGTTTTCAGAACTCAAATCACTAGGACAAAGGCTGTTCTTGAACAGTTATGCGAATAAAAGATATGCCTGTTGGCATAACAAAAAGATTTAGTTCTTAAGAAGCTGTCTGCTCAAGAGATGACAGTGCAAAATTCTGATGAACCAACACTTCAGAGAGTTCTATACACTTTGGAATAAAACAGATACTCTTGTCTGAGAGATTAAATAAAAGCACAGAGCTTTTGAATCATCTGCAGACAATCCAATGATGAGGCGCAGGCTGTTAATGTGTCTCGGCTGGAAGCGTGACACCATCAGAACCAAATATGATCAGAGAAAAAAACAATTCTAAAAAAATACATTTGTGGAAGAAAAAAAAAAGTGTGTTCTATATCTTATATGATGAAACCTGAAAAAAGCAATGTTTGATAGCTTGATATCTGAATTATTACCATACAAAAGCCTTCACAGACTTTCAAAAATGTCTTGTCATTATTCTATGCTTGAAATATGATAAAACAAATCTCTAAAATCTTATTCCATAACAGAGATTAATCACCTATATATATATATATATATATATATATATATATATATATATATATATATATATATATATATATATATATATACAGCAGCATGTATGTGTGTGTGTGTGTGTGTGTGTGTGTGTGTGTGTGAAATTAATATATGCAAATATTTATTTATTTATTATGGATTCATTTATTTGGTAAACTTTATTATTAATCTAAGAAAGTAATTCAGTTATTTTAATATACATTAAAACTGATCAGAGCATTTAACCCTCATTCTCGGAGTTAGCCTGCTTTAAACCTAACAAATGAGCTCCATCTAGTGTTGGAAAGTAATTTTACAGCATCATATTTCTGATAAAACCATCTTGCATCTGCACAATGATGCTTTAATGGTGTAAAATAGTTCTTCAACTCTACAGTCAATCTAATTTAGCCAAATAGTTCTTCCAAAGTCATGTATGTAAGTGATTGTCTCACTGAAAAGAGAGATAAAGGCCAGATAAGGGTAACCCAGTAAACCACAGTACTCAAACACTATTTGCCTCAAAAATATTTTCAAACACAATTCTCTTTAGATCTTTTTTAAATGAGTGAATGGGGAAAAAGTTAAATGGAAAAACAGACACTCATAATAGGGCAACCAGACAAAAACACAGACAGACGGCAGGAGAGATGAGGAGGAGGAGAGAGAAAGAGTTGTGATGGGCCACTGTGGCAGCAGGCATTCATTGGAGGATCTGAAAAAGGGCCATTTACCTTAAGTGGTGAAATGTGAGAGTGGGAAACATAGCCGTGCACATTCTCGATCTCTGACAAGTTCTTCTCTGAAACATGTACCAGCTCTGGTGCCCGAACCTCATTGGTAAGCCGTGGGAAACTGTGTTCATGAGGAGGGGAATCTTCATCCTGATATGGGTACTATTTCCAGAGAAGATGGAAGAAGAGAAGAGGAAAGAAAGAGAGGAAAGCAGAGAAAATTAGATGAGAAAGAAATGTAGAACAACCCATGGTGAAAATACCGGCTCAGACCACTGTGAAATTTTACATGCTGGTCCAAGCTGGTTTAGCTGGTGGACAAGCATAGCAATTTTGTTTACCAACAAAAAATGCTGGCCAACTAGGCCGGTGAGGTAAACAAGCAAATGACAGTAAACTTCCATAATTCCTTATTTAGGGCAGAAAATGGTATTAAGAATGATTGAAAGCAGGATGCATGACACATAATGAATATATTCAGAGATATTTCTGTTTTATCTGTTAGTAGCTGGTGACATCTCTGAGCAGAGCGACCCCAGCCAAAAACACTCATGCATATGCAAAAACAACATAAAGCAAAGCGCTAGTGCTGACATGCTCTGGTCTAGAGACAACTTCTTTTAAATGTAACAAACGCATGGCATCACAGGTATCAATGCATGCATGTGATCTGTGCACCACTAATTAATTGTGCCATTTATAATAATATAACTAATTAATGACAGCAGGTAACGGTGATGCTTCATGGTCATCTGTTTCAGCTGAGTATGTGATGGGTCATTACACAACAGTGAAAATGTATAAAAAAACGCAGCATGGTGCAATGCATCACAGTGGATGAACAGAGAGGATTTGGTACGGCAGGGCCCCTGTCTTTCTGTCTCACCCAGGGGGAGCTCATCAGGGCTGGGTTCATACATGCTGGAGATTGGCTTTGTTGCTGGGGGCCCTGTACTGCCGGAGGCCTGTTCTGTGAACACACACATACAGGAGTCCAAATGTAACCGACCAATCCCAGTCAGTTAAGCTGAATAATTAAAACAACTGTACACGAGTCATTCACCAGCCACACACTGATTTAACATCACAATCACAAGGGAAGAAGCCTCATTATATGACCGACAAAAAAGGCACAAGACAATTACAAACATACACACACATAAATACACAGATTGGTTGAAAGGGAACATTCTTGTTCTCAAACTTAATTTGGAGGCATCAGCGTCTACCACCCTGGTGTGAAATGGAAAATGGGAGACTCTCTATAAGGTTAAAAAAAAAAAAAGATCTACCATGAAAATTTGCTGAGCAAATGTCCAGTCGTGAAAATAGGGAATCTCTCCGTCTCCCGGTTCAATTTGACTTCAGGAATAAAGGTCTAAGTCTCAGCATGTCAGAGCATACATCATCACAACCCTGAAGCTAAGACTCCTCAGTGTGGAGCTTAATCATATTTCAGAAGCTCAGGCTTCATGAGCCCATTCGCAAACAACATCAGGGCTTTAATTCTTGCTCTGATGATATGCTTCCACACAGAGCACAGAGTAATTTTCCTACACCTTACTGACTAAAATTATGCTCTGAGGTGGAAGCGCTCTCTAATACCACCTTGAGTTAATTCTCCTTATCTTAAAGGAATAGTTGAATCAAATAGGAAAATTCTGTCATTATTTACTCACCCTCATGTCATACCCAAATATACTGTTATTTTTTCAGTGGAACACAGAAGGAGAAAATATGAAGGATATTTATGCAGGTTTTTATTTGTATATGCAACAATAGTGACAACAGCTGCTCCAAAACGAACATAAAAACGCCATAAAAGCACCATAAAATTAGTCTATATGACTCGTATGCATTAATACTGTAGCATTTTTCTGAAGTCATACAATATTGCTCTTTGACTAATTTTATGGTTGTTTTTCAGTTCTGTTTTTGGTAGGGATGTGCCGATATGAATATTTTTGTCCGAAAATCATTTTAACAAAAAACTACTGGCCGATACTGATACTGATATTTTGCCACTTACCTTATTTTGTCATCAAATAATCGTTTTGCTCAAGAACTATTTTTTTAAAATGTTTTACATTGAACATGGATGGAAAGAAAGCTGCAATGAAAGCCGCAATGAAAGATAAAGAGAAGATAAAAGCAAAAACAAATATTAAAAAATAACTAAATATCATAGCTTGATGACTGGCATGGAAAAAAAGTTATTTTGTACTTTTGCAGTTTAAAACAACAGAACTCACGATTTACATGTTTGTACTGTATATAATAGAACATCATAGTTTCATATTATGCATATGTTGGGAAATGCAACGGAAATGTCAACCACATCATGGAAAAATACAAAGTTACCAAAGGGGAAAAAATTGCCTTTTAAGTTCTATCATGGTGTAATGGATAATGGAAAATGTCGTCCAGGCCACTAGAGGGTGCTGATTACTTATACAATGCTGACTGAAGTGCTGACTGAAGCACTGATTACAGTCTATTTTCAAATGCTGCCTTTCAATCTTATGTAATTGCAAACATATCAAAGATCATATAGTGATTTCGATCTTAACTCAATCTTAATCAATCATGCAGCCTTAAAGGATACCATACCAATGTCTCAGAAGTCAAAGTTTAGGTAAGTGGGTAAGTGCCTCTTTCACAACTGCCGCATCTGTAACAACACTTTTTCTCATGATTCTAAATGAGGGGGGGTATGTGATTCTAAATATGGACGCCCCAAAATTGTTGACCCCCTCACAAGATGCCACCCTGGCGACTGCCCATGTCGCCCATGCCTAAATCATTATTTCTGGATTGTGCATTTTAATTCAAAGAGTTTTTTTTACAAAGTGTGATGATAATTAATAATAAATGAACCATCAGTTTTTCACGTCTGTGTTTTCATGCTTAAAACTGATTTGTAGACTGTTTTAATTTGGTCTATAATTGGCTGAAAAATAACGGTGGCCAATACATCGATGCATTCCTAGTTTTTGGTCCTTTTTGGATCTTGAGAGCCAAGGTCCCTAGATGCTTGAAGATTTTTCAAAAAAATCTCCAATTGTGTAAAATTTTTTAGCATACAGGTTTGGAATGAAATAAGGGTGAATAATTAATGACAGAATCTTCATTTTTGTCTGACCTATTCCATTGATTCTCAGGGTAAGAGCCACAATGAAGAATTCTAAAATCTTCTGTCGGTTGTGGGCAGTCAAGAGAGGACAGTCTCATGATGAAGGCTCTATGAGAGGTCAAATATATTCTTTTGAAAACAGACGTTAGATATCCAACTCTAATGTGAGTTTGGCTCTTTGAGGAGTGGACTGCCATGCAGATTGTCAGCTGGCTGTCTTTTTGCTGACATATGTCTGACAGTTTATTTAAGGGAAAAGGTTGTAAGAGACCTGAACCACAGAATGAAACACATGAGAACACACACACACACACACACACACACACACACACACACACACACACACCCACCATTATCCGCTATGATTCCAATGAAGGAATTCAGGCAATGTAATTTACATCCCATTCTAATCTAAAATTAGTTTCAGGCCATTACAGCATAGAGATGTCCTCTGTCCTCTAGTGAGCAACCCATCTAGGCGATAATTTTATAGATGCACTTTTAACACATAGTCTGTCTTCAAACAAAATGCTTGCGAATTACTTGAGAGCATCCTAATATTTCAGTTAGAAGATATAGTTTTGTATTACTGAATCAATCTGACTTAAGGGTTCATTCAAAAATGAAAATTCTGTCATAATTTACACATATGCCTTTCTTGTAGCAAATAATGGTGCGTAAATAATGACAGAAAATTCACTTTTGAGTGAAGGGTCCCTTTAATAAGGTTACACCAAATAAAAGCCCTTTTTAAGAGTTACAGTAGTTCTTGATTTTGGATTAGTTTAAATGTACATTACTTTTATAATGCAATTAGTCTCCATTGATTTTAAGGACACTTACTATTTTCATCGCCATTGAATTAAAATCTGCACACATGAACAGTGTATTGAACTTCTGTTATTATATGGGTAGGCAGCTATAAATGCAGTTAATGTATAGTAATGACTGCTGGTTGAGAAAAAGGTTCTCCTCAGGGTTTCCACACGGCAGCAGGTTGTGCAAAAGCCTCACTTTGATTTAAAAGCTGCTATTGTCTCCCTCTCTTGAATGTCAAAAGCATTTTTTCTGTCCCCGACTTTTTCATTCTGCACTGTTATTACCTGTAATTACCCAGCCCAGACTAATAGCAGGTCTCATTGTCCTTGACTGTGAATTGTGGGGAAATATCCTCTGTATAAAATGCAAAATCACAGCCTCACCCTCAAACCATCATCCACGCTAAGACTGCAAATAAGTGGGGCTCCCCAGTTAACCATGAGATGGGGCCAAGATGGATGCGGTTTTTTAATGCAAGCTTTCGTTCGGTGTGAACGTCTTTAGACTATGCCATGGCAATCAGTGAGCATCTTGTTTTCTGTCCACTCTGCATGAGAATCAACTGAAACCATTCAAGCTATTGCTGGGCAATATGACGATTTATAGCATGGTGACAATATAAAGATAAATTCAACAGAGATTTTGCTATATCGTATATATAGTGATATGCAAATATCCAATGATTACTGTAAGTGTACAGGGCTTCACGAGAGACGTGATGGCGATGGTCACAGGCACATGTGCACAGGCTCATGGTATAACCTCATGTGACCCTGTGTCCACATGCTTTGACATTGTATTTTGGCTTTGCTATATGCAACACATAATTTACATGAATAAAAACTCTAGATGGTAATTTAAAGGGTTCACTTATTCCCCAGAACAATCATTTCCTTGAAGCGCTCGTACAGACGCAGCACCAACAAAAGTTCCTCTGGTATGAAATATTTTAAAGTTTTCATTGAAACCTGTTGTAAAGAGTAGCATCTCTATTTTCTACTGATATGCCGCTTTAAAAATCAGTTCAATTATTGAGGTGACCTCATTAACCCCATACTTGCTAGTCTGTCGGTCATAATATTTAACCATCTTGTTAATCTTAGCCTCTATTACACCGGACTGTTACAGACACATCAGGCTGGCATAACTGCTACAGCCTGTGATATGTAGTAAATTTGATGTGGTGATAAGCTGTCTCATACCCCTCGCAAGTGTCAAACATCATACCACACTCCAGTAACTGATTTACCGAAATATATCACTTTTAATGTGACATATGCTCACGTACCAATGTGATAGAAGGCTGCTAACGCTAACAGGAGAAATTTTCATGAACAGGCAATGGGTTTTTCTAACACGATATTGGTTTTTCACGTGCTATTATGCTGAAGGCTCCTTCACCACTTCCCTCTCGCTCTCTCTCTCTTAGATGAGAGGAAACAGGAATATGAGCTGGCATTGCTGGAGGCTCTGCACTTGATGGTATGGATTCTCCATGCAGTTGTGTGCAATGACCCCTTTTCTGCAGCCTAATAAACCCAGCGCTCATCACCGTCAGCTCACGGGTTCATTCAGCTTGCAGAAGAAGGAAGGGTTAAGAACAGTTGGCAAGATCCTTCCCACTTCTCCCATCCCAGCTACTGAGAAAAGGCTTCAAGGACTGGATCAAAAGTAACACACTGTATTTACTTGTGACGTTCACACAACCATCTTTGACAGCAGTTTTTTTTTGTGTGTAATTTCTGTGCCTCTAGTGTCACCTGCATTAAAAAAAAACAAATATTACTGTTTTCAAACAGATTTCAGAAAACTCCGCCATCTTCCATTGGTCCCCGCCTCTAATTTGATAGAGCCAGAGAGCTAGAGTGTTATATTCTAAGTAGGGATGTCGATTTAACATGTTAATCTAGTGTGATTAATTATAGGAAAAATAAGGTGTTAAAAAATATTATCATATTGTCATGCCTCCGACCCCTACGTAAATTGGTTAAATAGGAATGTTTCTTCCATCTGAAAAGTTCAGCCTTGATGTACCACCTTTTGATGTTGTTGCAAAGCTGTAGCATTAGAGGGTACAGGAAACACGGCTCATCAAACCAACAATTGTAGTGAGCAGAACAGCATATCAGAATGCACAACACGCCGAACATTTAGGCAGATGGGCTAAAACAGCAGAAGACCATGTCTGGCACTTTATTAGGACCATAGTGTTCCAAATAATGTGCCCCGTGAGTGTATGTTTACAGAAATTATGACTACAGACACTGAAATTTAGTGAGACATGACACAACCAAAGTGTGATGCTCCAAAAGCATATATAGACCAACAATTCAAAATAGAGCAGAAGGAAGTAGGTCAATAATAATGTCATATTAAAAAATACGGAAATAAAACAAACAATAGTTTGGCTTTAAAGCCACTTTTTGTATTGTCTAAATGCTTAACTTGACTGCTACCACAATTTGTGATGTATTGAATCTGAATTATATTTATTTTATATGAATACATTTTTTATTTTTATATATATATATATATATATATATATATATATATATATATATATATATATATATATTTGTTTTTATTATATATTAAATTATCTTTATTTGGCAGCCTTTCTCAGCAATTATTTTTATATATATGATTAATTACGATTCTTTTGACTACATTAATTAATTGGCACATGATTTAAGTAATTAAATTACAATTTTTAATTGATTGATAGCCCTAATTAGGTTAAACCTACAAAAAATGGCTTACTTATAGTTGTCTCTACATAATAATCATAAAAATAAAAAATAAATAAAAAATAATAATAATAATTTTGTGTGTGTATATATATATATATATATATATATATATATATATATATATATATATATATATATATACAGTGTTTCCCATTCATTGACTAGACTCTGGTGGTCCGCCACAGTCTAATTTGCCCCGCCACGCTCTCATAATGAACCGAAAACATTTTTACACTTCGCATCTAAAATATTTTTGCAGTGCTCAATCTTATAATAACATAAAATAAAAGGTTGTGTTTTGCGCTCTCTCTCGCACACCAGTCAGCTCCTCACCCGCTGCTGTAAACTCACGTCCTCACACACGCTCGCAGATATCTGCACTGGAATATTCCTGGATCTGTCTAAAGTTATTTGTTTGAGGACGACGATAAATCTTTGAGGTAATTAACGTTACCTAACATTAAATGTATCCACTGCATTACACTACTCCACACACAATTTATCATCATCAGTGTACAAGAGTAAACAGATAATATTACTGCCAAAGTTAGCAACATGATGATTAACGTAAATTAACGTTAGCGTTACTAGGTTTATTGGCATAACGTTACACTGCTTACAGCTTCACTAGCTAGCTATTTAGCAGTCTGAGGTGATGCTAAAAGATAAAAGGCTGAAACTGACATTGACAATTGACACTGACATCCCTAATTTTTACCCTGTTTTTCAGAATGAGCATACAAAAATATTTTAAGAGATGTCAAACCCCAGATGAGATTATAGCCAATCGCTTTTGGCGAGGCAGGCCTTGGCTCTCTTTGTGAACAGCTGTCAATTAAACCCCAGCTGGGGGTGAAGAGCATCGTGTAAAAGGGGAAGAATTAGGGGTGCTGTTTCTCACAATTCAATTTATTTAAAAGTTTCCTAAAGCAGCTTTAAGAGAGCACAAAATTGTTTACAAGAGCACAACACTAACCTCTTAATATTGCTCTCAATGTGCACCAGATGGAAATATTTAACTTTAAAATGTATAAAATTTTCTTACAGGGGAGCATGCCCCCGGACACCCCTAGAGGATCGGAGGTCTACCCCCCAGTCCTGTGGGAAACACTGTATATATATATATATATATATATATATATATATATATATATATATATATAATAATTGTATTTTTTTAAGCATAAACCACTTTACATTTATCTTGTTTTGAAAAAATTAGGAGATATTTTTTAAAAGAAAACAAGCCAAAACACTCAGTGCAGTGTTTTAAAATGAATATGAGACTCAAGAACATGCATTTAAATGGTAATGTTTACAGCTATGTCCAATCTCCTTTCATTATGAAACCACAGTTGGGTGGTTTGGTTGCGAGCCAATCAAAATGGCCCCTGAGGATGTTCAAGCGAGAGAACAGCTGGGTGATGATGGGAAATAAGTATGTGATATTGAGATGAACGGAACATATATCACATGATGGTATTTGCAGGAAACAACACATACCAAACAACCAAGAATGATGAGGTCCCCATTCACTTCCTTTGAAAGTGCCTCACTGTAACTTTTTGCTTTGTAGCTTTTTGTTTTAGCGACAGGTCAAAGTTCTGCCACTTTTACTGAACATGGAATATTCTTTAATGGAACTGTACTTAGTATAACTAATTATACTATATATATATATATATATATATATATATATATATATATATATATATATATACTAATAAATGGCACCAGTCTGCATGTTTCCATTTATAAACACAAACAAGTGACATCATAATGCCAGGCACAAGTGACAGAATTCACTCTGCAGCTGCAATTCTTTTCACTTACGTATCTGAATCAACTTATTAGTATGCTGTGCAGCCTCTGCCGGTTGGACTAATTGGCTCTGAATGAAGGACCATACACGAGTGAAGAGAGCAAACAAACAAATACGGCACACCAACTAAATCTTCTCCCTGGGATTGTGTGCCTGAGTGTAAGTGATGCAGTAACAGTGCCCTTTTAATTTTCCTTGACATATTTTGACATTACAGGGATGCTGAGAAGTTTCATTATAAACATGTAAAACTTACAATTTATCATCAATCTATCATACATTTCACACTGTCCTCAAATACTTAACTACCTGAATTGAAATACCTACAAAGCAACAGCATTCCAAGAGTTTGTTAAAGAGCTGATGTTTAATAATAATAATAATAATAAAAAAAACATTACTTATTGTTGATGCCTACCTTACATCCGAACATCAGTGACAAAGTGTTGTCATGGCACGCAACCTTACAGTGGCAGAGCATTGGGTTGAAACAGTCGGGGTTCCTCACTATAGGAGACATTCCTTTAGCAGCAGGAGTGCTGCACTCGTGCTACGAGCACTGACGTAGAAAGAGAAAAAGCACAGGCTGCCTGCAAGAGAATCTTCACTCCTGACTGAGCAAGAGTTCGCCTCACACACACACACACACACACTTATACATGCTCACCAAACACACATAAGCGTGACTAGGATGCAGCCAGTGTTTAGATCTCAACTCTCTCCCTCTTTCTACTCTGGTGTGAGTCAGAGTGTATTTCACAACTATGCACGCTTAAACCTCTTAATCTATCCCATCACTGTTATTTGAAAATAAGACATTCGAAGAGAGCTGTAATTAGCAATGATTTTGACTCATTCACCCATTCACACACCAATGATGGCAGAGCTGCCATGCAAGGCGCTAGCCTGCCATTGGGAGCAACTTGGGGTTCAGCACTTCGGCATGTGGAGTCATGTGGGCCAGGATTCGAACCGCCAACACACTCTACCACCTGAGCCCCTAGTTCTATGGAATGAGATCTACTTTTTCATCATGTTATTGCAGCAAGATCTACCATGTACAATAAAGTTTATACATTATCACAATACCAAAATGTCAGTAATCGTTAGTGAAATTTTACGATTCTCAATACCAGATTTAATACCACAACAAATACGTTAATTATGGAAGAATGGTTTCAAGTTCTTAAGTAATTATTCAAGACTAGTAAACAGTCAGTAATAAAATAACAATAAAAAACGAAATTAATAGAAATAGATAAAAAATTATAAATTAAGAAAATGATTTGACTGGTACCGTTTATTTGAAGTACAGTTCCATTAAAGGAATATTCCATGTTCAGTAAAAGTACAATTGGTAGAACTTTGACCTCTCGCTAAAAAAAATGTGAGGCTCTTTCAACGGAAGTGAATGGGGACCTCATCATTCTGAGTTGTTTGGTGTGTGTTGTTTCCTGCAAATACCATCATGTGATATATGTTCCATTCATCTCAATATCACATACTTATGAAAAATACAAATTAAGAAATTCAGTGCTTTTTTAACAGTTTTAGGCTATCAAATATTCAAGTAAACATTCAGTTTAAATAAAATGCAACAAAAAACTGCTACTGCTCTTCACTGTATGATTATAACATTAATACTTTTTAAAGCTACTAAAGTTACCCAGTCAAGAGCAGTGAGTGTTTTCTCATTTTCTTGTTCTGATTGTTTGGTTATTATAATGACTCGCTAGACGGCAGCAGGTCTATTAGCTTACATTTATACTATACACGTCTAACATTTTAATACAAATATTTCTCCTCTGTTTACGTTCACTTTAAACATCACTCGCTGTGTTTACATGAATACCTCACCAAGTCGGGCATTTTGGCAGAATTTTAAATGTATTTGACCATTTAGGCATGCATTAGCACAAGCATTTTTGGAACACATGCACATGTTCAGCACACACATACCGCCTGTCAATCAAACAGGGCACAGCTGTTACTAGCTCGCTAGCGAATTATAAAATGATGTGCTCTGGATTACTTTCAACAGCAGAATAAAATATAAACTTTCTAATAAGTGACACAGGCCTAGGCTATCACAAATATAGCCGGTTATTTTTTCGTTATTTACGTTTTAATCAATCAGTTTGTCCAGTCGGGCAAGTAAAATTCTCTTTCACCTGCCCCTACAAAAATCTCAGCCGGACATCTATTAACCTTTATATTCTTTACCCTGTTAAAATGGACCAATTTCCTTACTAGTTATTGCTGACATTGTGCTAATGTAGCTGGTTGACCAGCATAGACAAACTGTTTCCAGCAAAACTGAGCTAGTCAGCTCAACTTGGCTAAGTGAAGCAGAGGGTGTTCAGTATATTAACTTCAACGACAGCAGATGTGTTCATCGACAAATTACCACAACAACTGAAAGAGATGAATCGGAGATGAGGAAGACTGTTTACAAGCCTGCACAGCAAACTGCCAAACCCAGACTGAGTGCAGGCTGGCACTGTGTCTATGTGTGTGTGCTTGCTCCAGCAGGAAAACTAAAGTGAGGTGTGCTAGGCTAATAGAAATCGCACTGCAGGTGAACAATTACATGTTAGATTCTCAGTGGTTGAACTTATGCAGCAAACAGTGATCCAGGTAAAAACCTTTAAAAAAAATAATAACACAAAAATCTATTTTTTGTTGTTACAAACCCGTATGACTTGAAACAGAGAAGGATAAATAAAAAAAAATGTTCTTGATGTTCTTTTTGGGCTATCAAGCTCAAAAAAGGACAAACATAGCATCAAAAATGTAATCCACGCAAAGTGAATGTATGCCTTCAGAAGACTTGGAATGTGATGCACAAGTTGCACGGACTACTTTTAAGACACATTTGGGTCCTATAAGCTTTCAAATAAATTATTATCTACTGCTGTTTATACTGAAATCAAAGGACCGAACATCCTTTAAAACAACTCCTTTTATATTCCACAGAAGAAAGAAAGACAAGCAGGTTTGAAACGACATGAGGGTGGGTGA
The DNA here is from genome assembly GCA_032164185.1 of Moxostoma hubbsi. Taxonomy (NCBI): domain Eukaryota; kingdom Metazoa; phylum Chordata; class Actinopteri; order Cypriniformes; family Catostomidae; genus Moxostoma; species Moxostoma hubbsi. Next base: position 14,751,128 of record JAVLUX010000038.1, read on the forward strand.
ATAATGACAGTATTTTTATTTTGGGGTGAACTATATCTTTAATATGCTGTTGTTGTGGGTAGTATTAGGTCTTGGCATGTGCCACTTGACCTATCTGACAAATGAAACAGAAGAGACACTTGTACAAACATCAGTGTGAAAAATCCACCTCAAACCTGTGATCACAGCTACTGTAAGAGCGAAGCAGCTCTGTGCTTTTCATTCTGTTTTAATGAAGACTGAATCTAATTAACATTAATCCATAGCCAAACACACAAAGTACACAGTGAGTGGATCCTCACAAAAGCCCTGGGCCTTTGGGAGGTACAGAATACACAATATCCTGTGTGTGTATGTGTACAGAGTGTGTCGTGTGGCCACGTGCAAGTTCCTGTATGTGATGGGCAATGACACCCCGGGAAGGAGCCTAAATGCACACACACACACACACAGCCATGATCCAGTACTAAAGCTACTAACTCTTATCTAAAAAAAATTAATAAAACAACATGAAATCAGGATTTTCCTTGCTTGAATAATCATTACCAAAACAATTATACAATTATAAATAAATAAATCAAAACATTAAAAGACAGCATAAAAATTCTACAGTGCAGTCATTAAACACAACATATCCTGGATGCATTATAAGTTCATTCTATTTTCGGAATTTACTCAACTATGCATGACATTCCTAGATCGGATCAGCCTTGATGTGAACTGACGGCTTGGTAAATGGCCAGAAAGCGAATCGTCATCCACATGGTTGGCACAAGGAAATTAAATCTGGCTTTGGTCAGCAAAATATTGCTCACCGTTTAAAACCAATCCATCCATATGCTGATCTTTTCTTTTTTCTTCTGTAACAAGCATCTGATTCAGCTCAACATGCATTATTGTATGGATGTCAATCACCAAACATCACAGGAAGTGAGGTCTAAATGAACTGTAACCTACTTATTAATAATAAGTAATGTACAATATCGATACTTCCGGTATAAAGTTATGGCATACATAATTAAAGGGATAGTTCACAAAATTTTTATTTAGTCATTATTTATTCAACCTTGTGTTGTTATAACCCTATATGACTTTCTTTTTCTCAACACAGAAGGAAAAATTGTGAAAAAATGTCAGTGATGTCATTCAATGGCAGTTTTGCACAAAAAAATGCAAAAGTATAATTCAGAAGACTAATAAATTATTCCACGAGACACATGATTGTTATGAAAGCATTTGATAAGGTTTGGTGAGAAACAAACCAAAATCGAATGTATTATTGTTCACTGACCGTTGATCTCCTGTGCGCGTTCATGATAGGGCACGTGTGTCACGGTCCTGTCACTCTGTCTGTCTGGGTTTTTGTCTGACAGGACCGTGACATCATCGTCCCATGTCTGTTTTGTGTTTCACTGTCTGTCTTTGTGTGAGCACACCGTATTGGTTGTATTCCCTGCCATGCGCTCGTTAGTCTGTCTTGTTTCATGTCCGGAGTGTTGGGGCTGCTGTTCAGTTTTGGTGGACCAGGGGTGGCTGTTCAGTTTTGGTGGACATGGGGTTGAAGTTGCGTTTTGGTGGACCAGGTGTTTGGTGCTCGGAGGGGGCGGAAGACTGCGAGTGAAGCCGGGTGAGGGGTGCTTAAGTGCGGGTGGTGCGCCGGGTATGGAGATCCCCCCCCCCCCCCCCCCCCCCCCCCCGCAGGTGGGGGTTGTCATTGAGTGTGGTTGAGGCCGGAGGGAGTGAGGGGTAGGCGGTGAGGACGAGTGCAGTGGTGAGGGTGGCTGTGGCTGGAGGTGGGGGGCGTCATTGAGTGTGGTTGAGGCCAGAGGGAGTGAGGAGTTGCGGTGAGGAAGAGTGCAGTGGTGAGGGTGGCTGTCCCTGGAGGTGGGGGGCATCAGTGAGAGTGCTTGAGGCCAAGTGGAGTGAGGGGCGGCGGATTGGAAGAGTGCAGTGGTGAGGGTGGCTGTGGCTGGAGGTGGGGGGCATCAGTGAGAGTGCTTGAGGCCGAGTGGAGTGAGGGGCGGCGGATTGGAAGAGTGCAGTGGTGAGGGTGGCTGTGGCTAGAGGTGGGGGGCTTTAGTAAGAGTGCTTGAGGCCGAGGTCGATCCTCCTTGTTTGCCCATTTTAATTTTATTAGTCACACCTGTCCTGTCTTGTTAACCTGTTGATTTCTCTCCCTATTTTATTCTTGTTCCAGTCAGTGTTAATTAACTTTCCTCATTCTGTCGGTCCTGTTACTCTCTGCCCCAGCCTGGATTCCCTTTTCCCCTATGGGGTAGTTTAATTTGTTTTTCCCCCTTGTGGGAGTTTATGTTAGTTTTTGTTTTTTATAAATAAATCACCTTTTTAACTCTACTTTTGGGTCCTGCCTCTGCATTCTGTGACAAAGAGAGCAACAGTTCATGCAGCCCTCTCGTGACATTGGAGCGTTCAAGCGTAAACTCATTTGTTTATCTAAAAACAGGTCCACCACAGCGATAGTGACAAAAGAACACAACACAGCTGCACACAAAATAGAGAACAGAACTTTCTAAACATGTCTGAAGAGTTTGTAGTCGAAGAATTTATGCATTTCTATGCCCAGCCTAATTTTATTATTTTTTTAAAGATAAAGATATTTTAAATATATGCATACATTTTCAAGTGTGGTTTAAGGGTCTAAATACATTTTGGGGTCTCTGTATATCATTTACCCAGTTATTCTGCCAAGAAAAACTTTAGCCTACTGAGACCCCACGTCGTCCACATCTCAGTTCAGGAGACTATATGCTGTTATTTCGCCACACCCAGTCATGTGACAAAACAACATGGCGCCAAGTTGAGTTTGTATTTGGGAGAAATGTCATTAAATTGAGTTTTTATGTTTAAACCTGTTTGAGTCAAAAGATTTGCTTGGTATTATTTAAAATTTCACAACTTAGTCTCGCTGTCCACATATACATATATACATATATCTAAAAATGTATGTATATATATATATATATATATATATATATATATGTATATATATATATATATATACATTTTTAGAAAAAAAAAGAAAATTGTCAAAAAAAAAAAAAAAAATTGTTTTCTTTTTGCATTAATGTAAAAAATACATTACGGTAAAGAATGTACATATTCAATATATAATCTGTAGATGCTGTCCATTCATCCAGACAATATGAAGATGGACTGCAATGACTTGAGCACCAGTCAAAGACTTTTCCAGCACTTTTCAGATAATCCTGATGCTCAAACTGCAGCTGCAAGGTTTGGATGATGAGAAGTTTTTTTTACTTTAAAGGGTCTGGAGAGGCATTCCTTGCTCTCTGAGGACGGCGTCCATATGTTGCATTTGACAGTGCATACAGTCATAGCAGACAGCCTCAGTGGAGTTTGAGCATGAGCTGCCAGTGTACTTAAGAATCAGAGTAGACTAGAAATTAATTTAAAGTTTAATTGCTTTTTAAAGGCTGTTTAATTACACTGGCCAATTAAATTTGAGCTTTGAGACATCTCCTCGGAGTAACATAAAAGAAGATTTAGGACGACTTCTTTAAGCTGGGCCCAATGATAATGATTCCCCTACAAAAACACATACTCATACTTGTTTGTCCTAAGTTTGACTTTATTTAATTGAATATCCTCTGGTATTTTGTCATGGAAGGAAAATAAAGCCACTTTTCACTCTGAGTGTGACTGGCTGGTTTCAGATGTTTTTTGTCATTGCTAAAGTGGGTAGATTCATCTCAGATGGTCTAAGAGACTGTTCAAGCAGGCTAGGCTGGCCTGACTTTTGGGCACTTTTGGAAATGTTTGGAAAACATATGGCATACCAGTTACACTAGACAGGCCAGCTTGGCCAGGCTGGGAGACCAGCTAGATCATCTTAAACCAGTCAAGACCAGCAAACTACACTTAAATGGTTTAAGTTACTTTTTTATTTATTTATTTATGTTTAGCAGGGTGCAAAGAAATCTCATTGGTTCTCTTCCTTTACAACAAACCTTATTGTTTACCACATTGCCTTTCAGGTAATTGTATAATGGATAAATATAATGACTTCATTAACTGCATATCTATTGAAGAAATATTAAAAATGTAAATAAAATATTTACCCGAAAAAATAAAATTTGTATAAATGAACAAATCTTACAGTCAGCATCCAACACTTTTGGATAGCTGTTAAAAGGGAATGAATAGTAACCAAATAGCAAACAAATTTGGAATGGAACGGATTAGAGTCAAGATATGGATCTCAATGAAAAGTAATGCTAAAAATACTCTTGCTGGTTTACAAACTGTAAGCATGGTTTTGGGTTATATAAGCCTGCAGCATGGGTTTACTCACACAACATGGAAAACCTAATTAAGATCCCCATGTATAATCTCTTTCTCTCTAAAAAACAGCCAGTAGCACTGGGCTAATCACTCTATTAATCATGGCAACACTGTTCATAATCACACACAGCAAATCTCAAATAAAACAAAACTGTGTAGGGACAACTCACACCTGGACAAATTTTGTCTCGAAGCAGTAGAGTGCTCTTTTGACAGAGGAGGAAGAGCTGCGATGAGACAGATTGAAGTTTATTTGGAGTTTATTTATACTTGCTTAGGCCAGCATGAATTTCCACTGCACTTCTAGTGCTGGTTTAGCTGGTGAACCAGTATAGCCATGCTGTGTGCCAGCAGAAAAAAAGCTGGGTTACTAGGTGGAGAGCTCCAGAACTCCAATTGAGTTGAATGTAATTTTGTCCTGCCTTGTGGCAGAGTCCAGGTTGCACACAAACCATAATAAGCAATGGAGGCCAACGGTAGCTAAAGGACACACAACAGGAGCCCAGCATCCCTCCCACTGTCTCTCTGTGGCTGCGATTTAAAAATAGAACCACGATTTCACAAAAATTTATGAACAAACAACACGTAAGCTCTATGACCATAGTTGTGAGAGCATGGTGAGAAAAGGAGCATCTTTGCCCCAAAACATCCTCCTCATTTCCTTTCACCCTGTTTGAGGGCCTCAAGGGCTGAGTGAAGAGCACAATCAGCGAAAAACTAAACTAAAGTGCTTACTGCATGTTTCAGTGTGGGGGTCATGAACCCCCCCATATTCAGCATCTCCATCAATTAGTCCTGACAGTGAAATGTCAATCATTTAATCATTAGATATTGTGAATTAGGGAACAGTGACTCCAGAGGAAGGACAGACCTAACAGCTTACAGTTTCACGGTCTGCCGATTAAATAAATGTTTCATTTTATATTATTTATTGGCCCTAATGATGTCACTTTGCATTCAGGGATGGGCTGAAATTTCAGTCGATGAAAATTTCTGGTTAAACGGTCAAAATGTAGAAAATGGCATTTTTGGGTTTTAGCCGGAAAAAAAAAATAGGCTGAAATCTTGGCTGGAAATATGAACTGAAATCTACTTTTGCAGACCCAATAACTGAAATTTTGACATGGAGAAAAAGCAAATTATTCAGGTTTAAACATTTTGAATGACTTCATTAACTGCATATCTATTAAACAAATATTACAGTCAGCAGCCAATACTTTTGGATAGCTATAACAAGGGAATGAATAGTAAGTTGGTAGAGAATAAGCCGAAAACATCCCCAGAAAAGGTTTAAACTTAGAGCTCAGGTTAGCAGTTTGGATCAGAGCCTTTTTCTCAGTGAATCATACAGTGAATCAGCCGTCAATGAGTTCACAACTGACTACAGGATTACAAGACAATTAAAAAATGCAATTGCCGATGATCTACTGTTGGTGAATTATTGAACATTTTGTTATATGAAAATGTTAACATTGTATTGTTTATATTGTAATACACTGTAATTATTGTAAAAGTGCATATTTTGTTGGATCTGTTTGTTAGAGCACCTGGGAGCACAGACTGGGTTTACTGGGCTGGCTAAAGTAAATGTGAATCATTGTGAGTTTCCATCCACTATGTCATGTGCATTATCTTTAGGGAGCCTGTCTTGTCATGATTGTGTATTATCTCCTAAAAAGGGCTGAAATGGCTGCTATGCCCATACGCCGCCAGCCTATGTATACCTGGGAGTGCCCGCATTCAAAACTGTTTTGACGCATTGTGAAGACCTACTGTAATGACCAGCTTTGGGTTATATGATTCCAAATGTCAAGGACTAGGTTCGGAGAATTGTGAGCGAAGGTTGGACCTTTCGTTCAGCCAGTCACATCTAGCAATCGCACATTCATAATATGAGCAAAACTGGCCAAAACCCGTCATCGTTTTGCAAATCAATCACATAGTGATTGGGCGGTGGGATTGTTCGTTGTTCAAGCCAAAAAGGGTTTTCAAGCAGGGGATCACCAAACAAGATCACGCAGCCTTAAAGCCCAGGGCACTCCCGGGCAGTCAAGGGCCCCCTGGTAGTGAAGGGCCCCTGGGCACTGCCGCCATTTGCATAGTAACAACAACCACAAACATTTTTCGTTTTTGTTAAACAAGAACAATTTAACCACAACTTTCTTGGTATATATAATATATTCAACTTAGTTGAAAAGATTCGCCCGATTCATGGTTCTCCAAAGTGTCCAGAGGATGCGCACTTCAGAATTACGGCAGATGTAGTAGGTCATCTAGGTATTTCTTGTCTACTGTTTTTTTACTATGAAGGATTTGTATTCAGAAATAAAACTCAACTGACATACTGCTTTTAGCATACTATACAGGTATATAAGGGAAGTATACATATTTGGTGGCAGGCATAGTGTTACTCATACATTTGTAATCTTTTTTGATCCAGTTAGTAGACATTAGTGAAGAAGTTTGTTTTGAAGGTGTGCAGTATATAACACTTGAGTGTGTGTGTGTGCGTGTGTGTGGATTTGGGTAGTTTATGAGAAAATAGTTTCTGGTTACAAACTGGTAATTATAAGTGTTTTATGCTATAAATGTGGTTTATGAGGACATTTCTAGTGTCCCCATAATTCAAATAGCTTAAAAACGAAACAATGTTTTATTGTAAATGTAAAAATGCAGAAGTTTTTTGTGAGGGTTAGGTTTAGGGTTAGGGTTAGGGGATATAATGTATAGTTCATACAGTATAAAAATCATTATGTCTATGGAGAATCCTCATAATGATAGCTACACCAACGTGTGTGTGTGTATGTGTGTGTGTGTGTGTGTGTGTGTGTGTGTATGTGCATCTGAGATACATACTGAGAGACAGGAACAGACCCTGCATCTGTTAGCTGCTCATGTTTACCACTCTAACAAGGCACAGTAAGGAGGTAACATGAGCACTCTCTCTCAGACACACACACTCACACACCTCACACACAGAGACAGTCTGGGTCCAAGCAGCAGTGTAGCCAAGCCGAAACACGAGAGCCCAAGTGAACAATGGCGTTATTCTGAGAGGCAGAGATGGCAGACGGATGAAGGACGTACTCAGAGATCCTGACTGGAGTTGATCAACAGAGACCGTGTGAACACAGATTGGGAACATGTTCAACTCACATAATCTCAATCCATTTCATGTTGTTCTCGCGCTTTCTTCTTTTCTGTCTTGTTTGTATTATCATCAAAAGGTATTGCTCACTCTGTCCCAGTGAAAGCATGTGGGGGTGTTCAGCTAAGCAACGGTGTACCTTAAGGTTTTAAGGTACACAGTTTTTTGTTGTGTGTTTGCCACAACACAACATTATAAGGGCGCCTATACACTAGAGAAAATTCTAATGGAGAGTTCAACATATATGAATGTGTTTTAACAAGGCTCCAGATTGCAAGTATGGTTGCAAATAAGACAAAAATATATAACTGCAACGATAATTAAAAATCTAGTTGCCATTGGCAACAGTTTGTGTGCGTTCACACAACCACAGCCCAAGCCATACTGTCTGATTCGAGGAAAAATGACACTTTTTAACCAGGTCGTTTTAATTAATCAGCTGAAAAGATCCCCAGAAAAGGTTTAAACACAGGACCTCTGGTTAGCAGTTTGAATCAGAGTCACTTTCTCAGTGAATCATACAGTGAATCAGCCGTCAATGAGTTCACAACTGACTACAGGATTAGAAGACAATTAAAACATGCAGTTGCCGATGATCTACTGTTGGTGAACTCATTTTGTTAGGAGCACAGACATTTCAAAATAATGAGTCCTCGTAGTATTTCGGCCTTGTTTAAAAATAAATAAATAAATAAATACAAATCAGGTTATTATTGGTATTTTGGTAGCACAATAATCTACAAACTTGTAGTCTCTGTGTCTGGGTCGCTCTCTCAGAGTAAGAAGAGACTAAGAATTTTTTTTTACAAATCATGTTTCTGAACAACCATCTAAATCAAGCAATTTTGTAATTTTGGCAATTAAAAACAGCCATTTGGCTCTTGAATGTTTCAATGGATCTATAGGCATCTTTTTTTTTTTTGTCTGGAGCCCTGTTCAAAGACATTTAAGAAGCCGTGCCAGTTTAAAATCAAGTACATTCAATTGGATTCCCAAAAGCAACTTGAACCAGCTGTCTGAAATTTTCATTGGTTGATGGCCACATTCACACAGTAGTGGAATACTGTTTTCAGTCCTGTATTTGAGGGCTTAATACGGTTACATTCACAGACAGTTTTTTTTTGGAGAGTGACAACCAAATTCAACAACAGAAATGACACCCACACATTTTCAGGACTCACAACCACATTTTCGGCAAACCCGTGCTATGTAAACAGAACTGTGCTGGACAACTTGTTATACAATGTGAGAGCCAAACTGCACTGTACACATGCATGTTTGAGTAAATCATAAGGGATGAAGATGTAGATACAGTATGAGCTGAGTGTCATCCTAAGATCCAGCCGTTGTCTTCCACCGGAGCTGTTCGTGGGTGCCACCCACACGACACAAATGTTGCACTCTGCACTTGGTTAAAAAGCACTCAAAGCCGCTTTCAGTTCATTAAGATCTGATGGATGAACTTGTGCCTCAATTCGACTCATTTATTTAATAACGCAGCGCCAGTTAGCCGGTAAGACATGCCGGTGTTATGGATATCGCCATCTTTGATATTAACTTTAGTTACTGTCACTACAGTTACATGTGTTAGAATACAGGCTTGACTTCAGTTGTTTATTCATAAAGACAGTATTCAAGTCACTGTGAAAGCTGTTGAATGAACAGCATATTTCAAGACTCACACCTGTAAGTTAATACGGTTGACAATCCCAAACACTGACTGTATGAACATAGTCAATGTGGCCTCATTCTAAATGCATTTTCTCTCTACATCGTAATGATGCACCATCCCCTTTGCCATCAGTTTCTAGCATTCTCTGACATAGCATAACTTATCGCGAGTAAACAGCATCTTGAGTGGAAGTGTCGTCATCCCCAGCTAAAGCAAACACGAAAGAAATCATCAAGCACCGGTGCGTCAGACCTGACCACTAATGCTGGTCTTTGCACATGAGCTTCAAACATGTTGGTGCGGCTATCCTTATTAGGACTCTCCATAGACATAATGATTTTTATACTGTACGAACTATAGATTCTATCCCCTAAACCTAACCCAATCCCCTAACTACCAGTTACCTAAAAAAACAGTTAACCTAAAAAAAGTCCTCGTAAACCACCCAAACCCACCCACCCATATGCACACACGCACAGTATACAGGCTTAGCATAAAGCCACATGTTTACCAGGAAGTTTGCCCTTTCAGTAGTGAACTGCAGCCAAGTGCACATACAGTGGATAGTACACTCAAAAATGACAATTCAGAGAAACAAAAATCATTTACTCACCCACTTTTTGTGTTCCATGAAAGAAAGAAAATCATTCAGGTTTGGAATAAAATGAGGGTGAGTAAATGATGACATAATTTACATGTGTGGTTCACATTAAATCAAGCAGGACGCTAAGAGGATGCTATTTGTGTATAACGCAGAACAAGTGTGAGAGTATACAACACAGGAAAAACAGAGCGAGAACATCTGAATGATGATAGACAGAGAGAGAAAGAGAGTAATTAAGAGGAATGATATCAAGTGCACATGTCAGGAAGATGGAACACAAAGTGGGAGGTCACAGATAAACATAGTAAGACAAAGTAAAAGAGCAACAGAGAGAGAAAGAGAGTTGAAAAATAACATGGCAAAGAAAGAACTGGAAAGAAAGAGACGACATAAGCTTGCAGGGCGAGTCACGATGCTGCAGTTATTTCCAACTTAGTCTGACAAAGCCTTAAAATGTTTACGACACTCAACAATTTGATTATCGAAAATTCATTTAATCACGCTAGTCTTATAGTACTCTCCATATACACACACACACACACACACACACACACACACACACACACACACACACACACACACACTTAATCTATAAAGTCTTTTCTTACCTCTGTGCTCCTCTCTCTCTTTTTCTGCATGCTTCTCTTTAAGTGTGTGTGTGCGAGTGTATGTGTGTGTGAAAGTGCGTTTGACTGAATGTTCAGTCAGACAGAAGAGAGGCTTGCATGCTGTGGAGTGGCTTCCTTTTCTCTGGGCAGCCTCAGAGACTTTGTTCATCGTTTTTCTGTGTGTGTGTGTGTGTGTGTGTGTGTGTGTGTGTGTGTGCCAATAATGTGGGGAGGCCCTGAATCACTTCCCCACCGCTGCATCCAGCATTCTGCGGCACTCAGCTAGTGTACTGCAGGGAGTGCAGCCAAGCAGGAACCAAGAGAGGAGGAGCCACAGAACACACACGGACAAATTGCACTGCAACACAGTTTCCACTCAGGAAAACGGCAGTTGACAGGTATAAGAACAAAAGCTTTTATGGCTTATATGACTCAGTAAAGTGAAGTGTCAAGCTCTGAGTGTTAACTGTATTTACATAATAAGCTGTGCTAAGGCAAGTATTACTTTTACTACTGCTCATAGGCTACATTGGAGTTAGGGATTTCAACAAACCCCTAACCCTACATATAATACTTTGTCACAGAACCTGTCTTGAATTGTTTGCGCTATAGATGTGTTACCTCAAATCATGTGGCATGTTGAGGAGAGATGTGCTATTACATTTCTAAGCAATCAAACATCAAACTTTTCCGATAGAAATTGATGGAGGGATGGGCACAATGTCATAGTGACTGGGGGGGTTCTATATATATATATATATATATATATATATATATATATATATATATGTTATATTGTTACAAGTATTTGCATTGCAAGTGCTAAAACGTTACTGTCGCTCAAGAGTTCCAGTAACCTAGGATCAAACACATTATGTTGACTTATTGACAAGCGGCAACTCCTATCAGTAATTTCAGTAAGTGTTTCACAGAAGTGTTTTGGTTGAGCACATGAGACTGGAGTCGCAAAAATTATTTAATCCATGCATGCTTTTTGTGTTTAGAATTAAATGTTTCTGTTTTTGATCATCAACTGACTGTAAAGAACAGAAGGGGTATTAAAAAATACACAATTCAATGAAAAATTAATTGCATGGATCTTATCTTAGGACACACATTACACGGAAGTCAAACCAAACGTTTACTCAAAGTGTAGTGAAAAGATCTCTGTGCTGAACTTCTTCGCCTCTATACTACTCAATCACTGGTGAGTGAAATATCACCAGCAGTGGCTAATCACAGGCATTTTTAAACATATAGAACAAAATTTGGTCACATATGTGAGTGCTTTACTTGTGCATAGATTAAAAGATTGATCTTGTGTATTTGTGAAGAATCTATATCGAAATCGTTCAAATGAAGGTCGTGATTAATTGTAAAATGTAAATGTTTACCCAGCCCTACTAAAAAACACTCAGAACACCTTGGCAAGCACATAGCAACATCCTGGCAACATCCAAGCATGGTGGTGGTAACTTTTCTCTAAGCAAGCACCACTCATATTTTCTTTAGAAAATGTAAAAAAAAAAATGATATCTAGTTACTGTATATTATTCCATAGACCAATACTTTGGCATCGTCACCACCTACGTCACAAATGGACGTGGTGGCAAAAAGACTGCCACAAACAGTCAACCAAACCTGTAGTTGGCTGAGTAAACGGTGCTCAAAAAGATAGCTGTTACCTTAAAATTGTCTGGTTAAGATAAATTAAATGTTGGGCTTCACAGTTGGCTGTCAAAATCGCAATGACAAAAACCAAGGGCTATCCAAACCTAGCTAGCTTTGAACCCGAAGGATAATTTTATTTTAAATGATCTTTTAGCAATATTTAGAGGAGATAGCTAGCACTAGCTTTCTAATCTGTCAAATCTAACACAACAGTTGAAAGCCAGCTTTCTGCCACCATTTACTGCGCATACACTGCAATATTTGAAAAACTATGGGACTGGTCTAATGGTTAACTGTTATGGGATGATTGGGTGTGTGTGTGTGTGTGTGTGTGTGTGTGTGTGTGTGTGTGCTAATAGAGCCTGACAGGCTTGCTTGCGCAATTAATATGTGTATGTGTTAAAGTGACAGACAGCATGTGAGTTTGTGTATGATAACTGCAGCAGTTTTAATAAAGCTGTAATGGCTGGTGGTGACTCTAAAGATGCCAGCACTAACTAATGAGAACACACGGGAAACCACGCAAATCCACTCACACATACACGCACACGCACACACACACACATACTCACTCACTCACACACACACACACACACACACACACACAATGAACAGACACAAGCATAAGGAAACACAAGCATGTATTCTTTTAAGAAAGCTCCAGGGAAAACTGACAAGACTTTCACAATACACAACAAAGACATCAATGATCAACACCACTGCCTGACTGCTTGTTAAAAGCAGATGAAATCCTGAGCAAAAACACCATGAGCAAAATCCTAAATCCAAAACACTAAATCCATCCAAACATGAAGAAATGTTAAAGGTACTAATGGCTGAAGCCAGTGTTATTAGCCAGTGTCTTTACTATTCCATCTTAATATGTAGGAATAACTATAAGCAAGGTATTAGTAGGTTGATTTCCTCGAAAAGTGTAAACGTTTTGGCTCTGGAGCGCTTTCCAAAATTGTTCAGTTTTTGTTTTGTTTTTTGAGTGGTCCTGTCAGCTTGAAATTGGCTCAACCAGTGGAGAGAGTTTGGGGCAGGACTACCTTTTTTCGAAAAATGGCAAACTAGGGTGTATTCAGAAATTTGCTAGAAAATGTTTATTTTTTAATTCCACTTGGTGACGCTAGTGTCGTAGAAATTACACACTTCTGCTTAAATTAAAACCGAATGAAAACATATTCATTCACTGAAATAAAACAAAAAACTGACACAATTATAAAACTAAACAAAAATACATGTTCATGGCTCAAAAATGAATTGAGATAAAAATAACTACAAATTAACTACATTTGTAGTTTCAGATTTTGATGAACTTTTGCAATAACTGTTATTGAACATGAAAATGCCACTATCAATAACACTAGCCTTGAGAAATGTAAGAGTGTTAAATATATTTAAATGATATCAGTTAACACGTTGATTTTGGCAGTCCGACAACTAAACATACTGAAAAATTAAAGACAAAACAACAATAAATATTATCTTCAAGAACACACTGCAGGTCCAGGATGGAGAAGATGGCATTGTGCACCACACAAACTGTGCCACCCTGCTGAAGCTAACTCTCTGTAAGCATTGCTGCATTCATCACTAGAACTGTATGAGACTTCTGTGTGAAATATTCATGGCTACATGACTCAAAGCATGCTCTACATTTTTAACTGATGGGTCAGGACTGTTTGGGTACCTCCCTCTCTCCCTCTCTCTCTGAATTCACATGGAAAAAAGCCCCGCCTCTGATCCCCAGCTGCACACACATTAGTTAAAAACCAAAATCTAGAGCATGACTGTGCACAATGTCTGTTTCTGTTCAGTTAGTGTTTCCTTTATGTGAAAGGGTAAAGAACTACTGTAAATCTAACTTTATTTCTGGGTCATATTCTTGCAAGATAGGATATGCAAAATTGCCATCAGATGGCTCTTCAAGCCACATATAGTAAATTCTAATACTGTGAATAATTGAGCTGGCATTACTCTCACTTGTAGTCTTACTGCCTAAAAGTAGATTTTGTGGTGAATAGCACACTTTCTCTGTAGCAACTTAAGAGTGTGAATCAGAAAATCATGGCTGGGTTGCAAAAATAATATTGTGATTCTTTGTTTAGTGTGTTGTGATGGAAAACTGTGATATATTGTGTGTGTGTGTTTGTGTGTGTGTGTGTTTGTGTGTATGTGTGTGTGTGTGTGTGTGTTTACTTGTTTCTTATTCGTCTTCATTGGACTTTGGTGAGTTTTGTAGAATTTATTGTTTTAGTAACTCAAGAATATCAATTCAGTATCTTGAGATATCTATTCTATCATTTAATTATTATTATTTTTATTTTTTTCAAGAATGACGACTGTCCCACAGTTGTGGCTTCATATCAACCACGCCAAACAATTTAAAGGGGTCATTTTATTATCTTCTTTGAGGTCCACAGATAATGTTAGTAAAGTTTTTTTTAAGCACAAAAACAATCATAATTTAGTAATATATGATCATTTTCCACACTGTCTCTGGGCCTCTGTCTGAAACGCTTAGTTGTGGCCTATAAATTCCCTTTTTTTAAACTTCAATGTAAATGGCCACTGTTATGATACAACCATATTTGAAACTCAATCAAGCTCAACAACATTATAAAACTAAATTTCAGGGCTTACACATAACGCACATCCAACACAATGCATCCAGATATATTGAACTGTTCCTTTACTGTACAGTAAGCACAGCAGCGACATGAACTATTATTGAAATATTCATGAATTAAACAGTTTACTCATGATTTTGCAATTGGGTCAAATAGAGTTTTTAACTGCTCCATCCTTCAATAACAATCCTGTGCAAAGCTTGAATCGTATTATGATTCACAAGCAATCCACGCTGATATGAGCTGAAAAACCACACATACATACTGTAGTCCAAAAGCACAACGAAGACGCACACACATAAAGTATCATTGTGCACATCGCCGGAAATGCATCAAAACAGTCAAAGACGTCCATCTAGTGCATGTTTACATACACCAACAATTAAAAATAGTGCAGATGGGCAAAAAAATAGTTTATTGAGCAGATTGTGCTGAAAACAGAACGGCAAAAAGAATGGCAAAGACGTCTGTCAAGTACATGTTTATACACAAAAAATAATTAAAAATAATCCAGATGTGTCCCCTTTAGTGTTTAGGAATAGTCAGGCCACACTAGGCCTATTTGTCCTGCTCTCTCTCTCTCAGAGTATGAACAGTGCACCATCATGCAATTGTGTGATGATGTAATGTAGGCATTGATGTTTTTCGCTGTAAAGGCTGTCATGAATTAATGAGACCACCAGTGGTGTAGGGAAGTTGCAGAAGTAGAGAATGAGGCATTTATGCAGCTTGGTTTCACTGAATACTTTTATTGCATAGGGCATTAAGTTTTGAGTTTGAATTTTTTTTTATAGTAGAATAACCTCTTATATGTCAAAATATTAAGGACAATTTGATTCCTCATGACATGACCCCTTTAATTTTAAGTACTTATTAACCAAGTTGACAGAAGTGTCAAAGAAGAGCATGCTTGAGGTGAAATATGAGGGAAGTGATGTTTGGAAAAGATTGAAAGGAAATTTGTGAAGTATTTTTATTGTGCATCATCAAGCAACACATCCAGCTGTCATTTTGCCAAATTATGCAAAAAAAGTGTGAAAATATGATCTAATGTTGTGTATTTAGGATACATAAAATGTTAGCTATGAAATTAGCCTTAGCTAGACAAAGGAGTTGACTATTTAATCTAAAAAATTGCAAATAAAAAAATACATAAAAACATTCAAAATGTAATTTCCATTACCTTCATTTCCACCATGGAAATATATTAAATACAAAAAATTATTTGTGATGCGGTGGAAATGACACTGTAGCGGAAATTTTAATGACTTTTAGAATGTTTTTGCTTTTTTTAGTCATTGTGTTTGTGTGCACACTTAGTCTATAAATCTCTCTCTGATTCTGACTCAGAGACAAGACAATCTGACAATTCAGATTTTACTGATTCATGATGCTTCACGAGGAGCAGGTCAGTTGTGTGCAGGAGTGTTGATGGAGGAGAGAGTTTTGGGTAATGTTACAGAAGACTGTTGGCCTGTAGCTCTTAGATCCCTAGTACTATAGACAGATCAAGTGTGTTTTTATACAGCCCACTAATACAAGATAGAAAAAGAGAGAGGAAAGGCAAGCCAGAGCTCAGTTTCTAGTTACACACACATCCACCCACATCCACACTCTCACACACTGGCTTCTACACACACTGGCATCAATCTCTTCCCACACACACAGCCACACATTCGCACCCCCTCACACTCCCACACGTGCATTGACACACACACACACACACACACACACACACACACACACACACACACACACACATAAAACAGCATCAGACCCACTGCAAAATATTACTATGATTGCTCAGGGACAAAATCGTCTATACTATTTCACTTCTATCTTTTCCAAGCCAGTGTCCACCCATGCATCCTCAGCATCATGTTTACTGCCAGCCTGATGCAAATCCATTTAAAGCTGCAGAGGGAAGAAGAGCGTTACCTCCTCCACACTAAGCAGCAATTTCACGACATCAGAAAACCCGGACAAGCCCCCACGAAGCCTTCTCTATAAACGCCAATTGAGAATAGCTGCAGCCCAAGTCTTATTTGATTAATCTCAACTCACACCATTGTTTCAAATCTTCTAAGAGCCTGTTCATACCAAACGTGTTCCACACCCATGCACACAATTTTGAAAAAAAAACAACGAAATGCAGCTCAACAGTCACAAATGTCTTGTGCATGTGTTCATAGAAAAAAAAACTACAGAAAAACTGTTTGGTGTGGACGGCCCCTAAGAATTTCTGCTTGCCCTCTGTACTTTTCAACAAAGTTTGGGTGTAGAGAGGAGACTGTCAAAGGCTCAACCTCCACCCTGCATTATTAGAACAGAGAGAGAGAGAGAGAGAGAGAGAGAGAGAGAGAGAGAGAGAGAGAGAGAGAGAGAGAGAGAGAGAGAATGACAGGTGCAGTAACGGTTTCTTGCATATTAAACACCTCTCACTCCAAAGCGACAACACTCAAGAAAAAAAAAATGCATCAAAGAGAGGATGGATGTCGACGAGAGAAAGGTATAGAGCTATTAACCACAATTTACTTGCCTCAAGTACAAAAGACAAAATGAAGCCAGAGCTTAAAAAAAAAAAGAAATATGACATGCAGCTGGGTAAATGACTGAAAGATTCCCAAAACAATACAGGAAATAAATACTCCTGGAGCTGGTCATGTGTAAGGGATCTTCAGACTGTACGCGTTCTTGCACAAAAAAATACAGCGGAACAAATTGGAGGTACCTTGAGATGCTTGTTTAAAAGTTGACATTCTTTTTAACCTGACATGGCATCTAAAAAAATGTGGCACCCTACATGAGATGCTGAAAAAACAGAGAACAACGGTCAAAGACATCCGTTTAGACATGTTCACATAGAAAAACTATGGAAAAATGCGTGGACAGATGCAAAAACTCATTTGGTGTGAACGGTCCCTAAGGCATATACAGTAGCTGCAAAGTTTCTATGGAGGGGAGTGAGATAGAGAGAGCTATAGAGATAGTTGCAATGAGGTAAGAAAGCCTGACTTCACCTCAAACTCGCAATACACTGATAAACTCATCTAACTTCTCTTCATATTAAATCATTTTTGTAAAACTATTATCGTAATCTGAGGCAATGGGGTAAAATTACTAACCGGGTGATTTTCACAAAACCGGTAAAGAAAATGTCCTTGTCATATTTAACTCCAAATCAATACAAATAAAATACAACATTATATTTTGCATAAAGTAAATGAAGCGTACATTAAGGACCATTAAGGATTTTTGCATTGTGACATTATTTTCAGGCCACTTAGGCACATTTTCGCAATGTGTCTGCATGCTTAACTTTTACTATTACTATTGTTTTCAACGATGATTCTCATTACCGTAACAAAGTAATTTTTAATGCATTATGGTGCATTACAATAACAATGATTATATTCATTTAAATTAAAACAGCAAAATTGAAAGGCAGCACCAAGGGAATAATAACGTGCTCTGTAAATATTTCTATACTTAAAATTTCAATGATACAGTATTTGTTTTGCATCGCAGTAATGAGAATTGTGGGTAAAATATGACTGTCATGACAATGTAAAAAATACGTTTCTATATTATTTCTTACTTGTTTTTCATTATGGACTAAAATATGACTTGGACATTTTCTTGACAGTTTGCGTAAGAATCACCCAAAGACAATTATTAAACGCACAAACCATTAAAACTATAAAACTTACTAATCATTACATATATTGTATAAAACTATTTCTTTTCCACACATTTGACAAAATTTCATGCATATTTACACTTTTGATAAGGCTGTCAAAATACTTTTTCTTAGCTACACTTCAATGCTACTGGATACACCTCTTGTGTTACTTTCAGAAAATCACAGCATGAACAAATGTATGTGAAAATAATCTTAGTCAATTGCAATAGAAAAATATCCCACTGTGGCAGTTCACAGATGTCACAACCACCTGTGTGGCCACATGGAATAATCGTACATCCCCATGTGACTCACACACTTACACATGCTCGCTGCAAGTCTCTTACCTTCAAATTGCTCCTCAGTGCACAATAACATGCAAAAAACATTGCAGGTATTATGCGGCATAAGGATCGGTGTGGCAGCAAAGCTTCTTAAGGAAAAGGAAATCAAGAAGAGGAAGAAAAGAGAGAGATGCCAATGAGAGGCGGATCACATCCCTCGATGGGCGATCCCAGTACAGCATTGCTCGTTTAAGGTTACGAGTTACCGTACTGGTCTCTCTGGACTTGGGACTCCTACAGACATACGGTCGACAGGCATAGAGGGGGACATACACTACGGTTTGTTGCTGGATAAGGCATTTCAGCTTACGACAGAAAGAAGTACATACTGCCAAACAGTGGATTCTCTCTCTCTCTCTCTCTCTCTCTCTCCATCTCATTCTCTTTCACTTTATCTCCCTTTCTCTCTTTAAACAGATGAAATGGTAAAAGGGATAGTTCACCCAAATGAACATTCCTTCATCATTTGCTCTCATGTTGTTCCAAACCTGTATGCCTTTCTTTCTTCCATGGATCACAAAAGGAGACGTTAAGACAGAATGTCGGTCTCACTTTCATTGTACGAAAAATAAATATATATATAAAAAAATAAATGCAATGAAAGTGAATGGTGACTGGGGCTGTCATTCTGCTTAACACCACCTTATGTGTTCCATGGAAGAAAGAAAGTCATACAGGTTTGAAGGGTGAGTAAATGACAACAGAATATATATTTTTGGGGGGTGGTTTATAAACCCAGTGCTGTTATATAACAATTTTCAAGAATCTTTCTCTAAGGTGGAAAAGATGCATTCATTAGGCTAAAAAAAGCAACATAGCTCTAAGCAGCGTGCCTGTCGTTTCAATCACGATTTTAAAAAGCAATATGCTTTAGGGGGTCTTTATGTGAGTGTTTGATCCTTTATATGAATAGTGTATGTCAAAACACACTGTGTCCAATGGGGTAAACACTGGGTGATGAACAATGCATAATTTATGTGCAGGAATTGCAAATCAGAAATGAACTTTAATGGTGGAACCTTAAAAAACATCTGCATCATGTTTCTAATACCACAAGTCACACCTGCAACTGAACTTTTTTATGAATTACATGATAAACACGATCAAATATGATCAAATATGTCAACACTTTTTTCTATCTTGATTACTACTGCTAAGGTCAATGTGTACTAGTGTTAATTTTGTCACCTATTTTTAATTTAGTCTTAGTCTTAGTCTTATGCCAAATGTCCTTGTTAGTTTTAGTCATATTTAGTCATTCACGTATCTTTTTTTGTTAGTCAAGTTTTAGTCGACTAAAAGTCTCGTCATTTTAGTCTAGTTTTAGTCAAAAGAAAACTCAATATATCTTAGTCAAGTTTCAAAACATTTTAGTCTTTTTTTAAATAAATTATTTCTGAGATTAATTCTGAGATAACCATTTCAGTCAAATGATGTTTCACACATCTCAAATATTGGTTAAATGTCATAATTACCTGACAAAATACACTTGTTGAATGATTTGTTGAATTCACTTTGTTAAACGTGTCTGGTTTTCTGATTTAAGAGACACATTCACAAATGATGAACTTGTTCTGAAGAGTATTTTATTAAGCAAATAAGTTACATAAAATATATATAACCTGCATAATGTATGTGCCACAACACCATAGCTAACTGGTTAATTTACAGCATAGATGCCTAAAATCAGCATTAGCTTATGAGACGTATATTTAAGTTAACTTCCCTGAATGTGTGGGTGGTTAGCCTTTAGATGTCGCTTAAGGTCGGTGGTGTTTTTCCCCGATATTTTTTGTCCGCAGTGCTTCCTGTCAGTTATAATGACACATTCTGACTTTTTGTCAATATCATTGTACCTAAAATGCGACCAAATATCGAGCCTCTTCCTTCTACCTAGCATGTCGTCGGCGCTCGTCGCGTGTTCGCCACTGTCTATGATTGTTGTGTTCTTGCTCCATGTAGTTTCGTGTTGCAGCCACAGGAGTATGAGACCTGTAACCGTTACTTGAGCAACAGCGCGAACTCATTCGGAATATTTTGAAGGTGTAACAGCTGAATATTCTATCTCATGATGAAAAAGTAGAGACGATTGTATACGAAAATGAAGAGAGATTTTATCTTAGTTTTTATTTTATGCAAAACATTTTAGTCTCGTCTTTTTTCGTCAACAATAATGCATGTTAATTTAGTCTTAGTCAGCGTTTTTGGACATTGGTGCAGTCTCGTCATCGTCTCGTCTTAGTCATGGAAAAAAAGGTCGTTGACGAACATATTTAGTCTCGTCTCGTCTGACGAAATTAACACTAATGTGTACAACTTTTAGAGAGAGACCGATAATCGTTATGACCGATATTTACACTTTTCCATTTCACCAGTTATCGGTTCTTTAATATAAGGGTTACCGATATAAATTCCACATAGTGAAAGGCAAATTGTGTCTATGATTCCAAAATAATTGTTAGTTCTTTAGGGGCACCTATTGTATTCATTAGTGTTCTTATTATTCTTCTAATTCTGCCATTGAAGTCTATGGCAGCCCATAGGACCATACATAGGAAAGTTATTACATTTGGCACACTGATAGAGTGAACTGTAATGTACCAAAATTTGGGGTTTCGAACTCCAACGCTAACTCTAGCACCACCAACAGTTCAAAGTTGCACTTTTGTTTATGCTAATAACATTTGAACCGTGAATCCTTGGCTCATGTCGAGTTGAATAGACACACTTGTTTCAATTTCTGTCTTTTTGATAGACCAAACCATTCTCGAATAACGCTTCAATGAATTTGAAAGCGAGCACGCCAAAATGGACTTGAGGCTGTATTTTCGCAATGCTTAGGCATATTGACACCAAACTTGGTATATGTCTTGACTTGACATCATGACTTGAGTGTACCTGCACAGTTTCAGCACAGTGCCACCTAGTGATCAGGAGATATGTCAAATGAATTTTCTTCTGAATAGTTTGACCTAAAATCATGAGCCTGATCTCTAAAGATTCCTTGGGGTATTCCGAGTTGAACGATACCAAATGTTCTTATGTCGGCCATTTCGAATTTTGACATAAAATGGTTCAAATGCATTGGCAAACGGTTACAAAACTTGGTATGCATCATCAGGACTATGTTCCAGCGCCACCTTGTGGTCAAAAATTATAACAAAATGATTAAAAATGCATGTAACGTTTGATGAATTGTACCTATTGTCCTGTTACTGCTCTCCAAAGATTCCGTGGGTCATGCCGAGTACGGTGATAGCAAATTTGCCATGGTCAGCCATACTTCCTGTCCACCATTTTGAATTTCATTGAAAACCTACTTTTTCGAACTCCTAGGTCTTAAGTCCGATTCGCACAAAATTTGCTGTGTATTATCTAGGAAAACTCACGACAAAAATTTATCAAAAGCTTTTCAAATCACAAAACGGATCTCGAATAGCACACCAATGAATTTGATGGCAAGTTGCCAAAAAGCATCTGAGGACGTATCCCTGCAACACTTTGCCGTATTTTCATGAAACTTTGTGTGTATCATAATGACCACACCTTGACCTCACCATGTAAATATGCTTTTTGTTGATTGCGCGACCTATTGTCAACATTTTATAATTTGTTGTATTATAATTTTTGCAATTCTACCAGTGTTTTTTATTGTTTATTTTATTTTCATTTAACATGTCGAACCTTGAGGCAGATGGGCTACAACAGTAGAAGACCATGTAGGGCATTTATTAGGACCATAGTGTTTCTAATAAAGTGCTCGGTGAGTGTATTTACTATTAAATTGTATATGCCAATAAAAGAGTTACTTTTTAGTTTTTTTGACTGCAATATTACAGTGAATAAAAGCAGGAGAAGAAAATAAATGATTAAAAATTATGCATAGTGGTTATCAGACACTTAACCTGCAGAAACTAAAGCGCTGGCATTAATGATGTTTTTCGGCATTGTTTATCTGCTACGAACAAACATGGCAATTCTGCTATGCTGTGTCTCTGAGGTTAAAAAATAAAAAGTAGTCCGTATCATAAAAAAAAAAAAAACATATAAATCTCTAATTACTTACTCCTTATACTGTATGTGCATGTCATTTCCCCCTATACCAGACATCACAACTGTTGACCACTGTCCCGGCATATAACTACCACAAGAGGGCAGAAGTCTAACTCACTATAATTCAATTCATTTTTTTTTTCATTCTCTCTCTCTGCATTCCTGGTGGGACAAAAGTTACAAGAATACATTAGTAATGTGGGCAGTTTGTTACATTATCACTAACTGTCATTTTGTGAGACAAAAACCAGGATTTCAATTAAACATCAAATAAGCAAGTGTCTAAATCACTTCAGTGTGAATGTGTTAATTCAGTTCAGATCTCTATAGATGAGTGCCACTATAGTAAAGTGAAATGATCAGAGGAGAGACACAGGCTCATGACTTAGTCAGTAAGAGTCCTTGAAAAGAGTGAGTGTGCTTCAGAATCTGAATTACATTCTCAAAACCCCAAGAATAAAACATTGGTTAAAAAGTAGAAAGTCATCCTTCATCATAAAAGAGGATTGCTCATCTGATCCACACAAAACAACTAAAAAGGAGATTAGTGTGCATTTCATTTGTAAGCTTTAGTTCACTTCTGTCCCTAAAAACCCTTAATACCATGATAACTGAAAAAAAAATGTAAACAAAATACCAAGGTAACTATAGCTACCTATATTTATCTACTATATCTAACTATATTTTTTACCATAGTTACTACAATTGTTACCAGGGCCATCCCTTTAAATCACACCTATTTTAATTAGGGGTGGGTACAAATATTGATTTTCAGATGCATTGCAATCTTCGTTTGAACTATCTCAATAATCGATTCTTAAATCCCAAGATAAATGTTTTATTCTATGTGCAACCCTCTACTACAACAAAGAAATTGCTTGCATTAGCAAGCTCATCTACAGATACTTTTTACAAAAATGATGGCTTTTTAAAAGAGACAGTGCCAGTTTATAACATGTGTTCAACAAATCAATGTAAATACCTGTAAACAGTACTAATTATGTCATTAAACAATAACCATATAACAAAATATAATATATGCAATATATAGTATTATATTTAATAGATGAATACGTGGATTTGTTCATTTTTAAGCAGCAAAAATGTGAGCAAAATAATGAAATAAAATATAATTAGTAAAATTAATATTTTCGTAATGTACCTAGTTAGAAGGTCCCGTGTATAATTAACAGCATTAGTTTGGAGATCATTTTTTTTAATATGTAAGCAAAAAGAACATTATAGCTGAAATATACTCATATGAGTAGATATCATATCGAATTGTATCGAAATCGGAATCTAATTGAATTGAGAGCTTTTGAATTGGAATCAGATTGAATCAGGAAATGTTTATCTATACCTAGAAATATAGTATTTGTACATACATATATATATATATATATATATATATATATATATATATATATATATATATATATATATATATATATATATATATATATATATATATTAAAATAAAGTAGTGACCATAACTAACCTGAGACAGGGAATGCTTTATATATATATATATATATATATATATATAAAGCATTCCCTGTCTCAGGTTAGTTATGGTCACTACTTTATTTTAAGAATGTGAAATGTCAGAATAATAGTAAAGAGAATGATTTATTTCAGCTTTTATTTCTTTCATCACACTCCCAGTGGGTCAGAAGTTTACATACACTTTGTTAGTATTTGGTAGCATTGCTTTTAAATTGTTCATCTTGAGTCAAACGTTTTGAGTTGCCTTCCAAAAGCTTCTCACAATAAGAATTTTGGCCATTTAAGCCATTTTGCCCATAAAATAAATTTTTGCCCAAAAATCAATGTGTGTGTGTGTGTGTGTGTGTGTGTGTGTGTGTGTGTATACCAAAGTGGCATTCAACTGATCTCAATGTGTAGTCAGGATATTAATAACGTGAAAAATTACTATTACAACTTGAAAAACATTTTTTTTTAGAACTACTTCAAAGAGTTCTTATAAAAAAATCCTCCACGTACAGCAATGACAGATTTGCAGATCCTTGGCATTCCAGCTGTCAGTTTGTCCAGATGCTCAGGTGACATTTCACCCCACGCTTCCTGTAGCACTTGCCATAGATGTGGCTGTCTTGTCGGGCACTTCTCACGCACCTTACAGTCTAGCCAATCCCACAAAAGCTCAATGGGGTTAAGATCCATAACACTCTTTTCCAATTATCTGTTGTCCAATGTCTGTTTCTTTGTCCATTTTAACCTTTTCTTTTTGTTTTTCTGTTTCAAAAGTAGCTTTTTCTTTGCAATTCTTCCCATAAGGCCTGCACCCCTGAGTCTTCTCTTTACTGATGTACATGAAACTGGTGTTGAGCAGGTAGAATTCAATGAAGCTGTCAGCTGAGGACATGTGAGGCATCTAATTCTCAAACTAGAGACTCTGATGCACTTATCGTCTTGTTTAGTTGTACATCTGGCCTTCCACATCTCTTTCTGTCCTTGTTAGAGCTAGTTGTCCTTTGTCTTTGAAGACTGTAGTGTACACCTTTGAATTAAAACTTCAGTTTTGTTTGGCAATTTCAAGCATTGTATAGCATTCATTCCTCAAAACAATGATTGACTGACGAGTTTCTAGAGAAGTATGTTTCTTTCTTGCCATTTTTGACCTAATATTGACCTTAAGACATGCCAGTTTAAAACAAACACAATGTTAAGCTTCATTTAATGAACCAAATAGCTTTCAACTGTGTTTTATATAATGGCAAGGGATTTTCTAATACCAAATTTGCAATTTAGCATGAATACTCAAGGATAAGGTTGGAGTGATGGCTAGATTTAGATTTGATCAAAAATGACTTATTACTTAAATATAATTGTGCCAACATATTCATTTATTTAATTATAAAACTAAAGTTTTATAAATAAAAAAAGGTTTTTGAAATGTATGACTTGGACCGAATAATTAAGAAAATCAGTCACTAAGTGCCCAGCATATAGATGGGAACTCCCTCAATAATGTAACTACTGTTTAAGAAGTTGGTTGAGAAATTCCAAGAGTACATTTCTGCAAAATCTAGTCAAAGTGTGGCCACTTTGAAAATGCTAAAATATAACATAGTTTTGATTTATTTTGGATTTTTATAGTCACAACATAATTCCCATATTTCCATTTGTTTTATTCCATAGTTGTGATGACTTCACAGTTATTCTAAAATGTGAAAAAATAAATAAATAAAATAAAGAATGAGTAAGTGACCCTAAACTTTTGAGCGGTAGTATATTTTATATATATATATATATATATATATATATATATATATATATATATATATATGCAGACCAAATGCAGAGGGAATGAAAATGAAAACAGTTTTTATTGAAACACAAATTAATGCAATAATGAACTGATCACTGAAAACCCGATCCTGGTTGCAGAGAGGTGAGTGACGATGATAGCAGTGATGAACTGGGACACCTGGATGAGGAACGCTTGTGAGGTGTTATATATATATATATACAGTATCTCACAAAATTGAGTACACCCCTCACATTTTTGTAAATATTTGATTATATCTTTTCATGTGACAAAACTGAAGAAATGGCACTTTGCTACAATGAAAAGTAGCGAGTGTACAGCTTGTATAACAGTGTAAATTTGCTGTCCCCTCAAAATAACTTAACACACAGCCATTAATATCTAAACCTCTGGCAACAAAAGTGAGTACACCCCTATGTGAAAATGTCCAAATTGGGACCAATTAGCCATTCTCCCTCCCCGGTGTCATGTGACTCGTTAGTGTTACAAGGTCTCAGGTGTGAATGGGGAGCAGGTGTGTTAAATTTGGTGTCATCGCTCTCACACTCCCTCAAACTGGTCACTGGAAGTTCAAAATGGCACCTCATGGCAAAGAACTCTCTGAGGATCTGAAAAAAAAGAATTGTTGCTCTACATAAAGATGGCCTAGGCTATAAGAAGATTGCCAAGACCCTGACACTGAGCTGCAGCATGGTGGCCAAGACCATACAGCGGTTTAACAGGACAGGTTCCACTCAGAACAGGCCTCGCCATGGTCGACCAAAGAAGTTGAGTGCACGTGCTCAGCATCATATCCAGAGGTTGTCTTTGGGAAATAGACGTATGAGTGCTGCCAGCAATGCTGCAGAGGTTGAAGGGGTGGGGGGGTCAGCCTTTCAGTGCTCAGACCATACGCTGCAAACTGCATCAAATTGGTCTGCATGACTGTCGTCCCAGAAGGAAGCCTCTTCTAAAGATGATGCACAAAAACAGTTTGCTGAAGACAAGCAGACTAAGGACACGGATTACTGGAACCATGTCCTATGGTCTGATGAGACCAAGATAAACTTATTTGGTTCAGATGGTGTCAAGCGTACAAAGACAAGTGTGTCTTGGCTACAGTCAAGCATGGTGGTGGGAGTGTGGTGGGAGTGTCATGGTCTGGGGCTGCATGAGTGCTGCCGGCACTGGGGAGCTACAGTTCATTGAGGGAACCATGAATACCAACATGTACTGTGACATACTGAAGCAGAGCATGATCCCCTCCCTTCGAAGACTGGGCCACAGGGCAGTATTCCAGCATGATAACGACCCCAAACACACCTCCAAGACAACCACTGCCTTACTAAAGAAGCTGAGGGTGAAGGTGATGGACCGGCCAAGCATGTCTCTAGAACTAAACCCTATTTAGCATCTGTGGGACATCCTCAAACAGAAGGTGGAGGAGCACAAGGTCTCTAACATCCACCAGCTATGTAATGTAATCATGGAGGAGTGGAAGAGAAGCTCTGGTGAACTCCATGCTCAAGAGGGTTAAAGCAGTGCTGGAAAATAATGGTGGCCACACAAAATTTTGACATTTTGAGCCCAATTTGGACATTTTCACATAGGGGTGTACTCACTTTTGTTGCCAGAGGTTTAGACATTAACAGCGTTAATGTGTTGAGTTATTTTGAGGGGACAGGAAATTTACACTGTTATACAAGCTGTACACTCACTACTTTACCTTGTAGCAAAGTGTAATTTCTTCGGTGTTGTCACATGAAAAGATATAATCAAATATTTACAAAAATGTGAGGGGTGTACTCACTTTTTTAAGATACTGTGTGTATATATATATATATTGAGAGAGAGAGAGAGAGAGAGAGAGAGAGAGAGAGAGAGACTGTAGAGTATACTGTATATATTTTAGGGGGGAACTTTTGTTACTGTATTCACTGTATTGTTCCAAATATTCAAAATGTCCTATACTGTATTGAAAAGCAAAGTATGTTCTGATATCCAGCTGGAAGAGAACTGGTGTGTGTATGTCAATATGTGTGTAAATCAGAGTGCCAGTTCAGAGCTGGATGGCATTGTGAAGCGCGGGCGAGTGCCAGCATATAGTAGGAGGTATCTGAGACACTTTAGAGAATATATTTTTGGTGCCAGCCTCCCTGTTACCAGGGAAACTAGTTTTTCTGTGGTTAGCAGCTTTACAGTATAGATGAGATTACAAGAAAATGAGAGGGAGATAAAAAGAGAGAGGGAGAGAGATCGAAAATGAGGGGGTGACAAGAGAAAGGGAGTACCAAGGCAGAAGACTGAGGGGGTGGAGAAAGAGAGGAGGTGTGAGGGAGAGCGGAGGCAACTGAACCCACAAATAAGCCACTGGGAAATGCAGCTTTAGAAACCAAAATAGCTTTTGTGTTAGATAGAATACCAGATAGAGTTTTTGAAGAGGACTTTTCACAAATGAAATCTTCTCCATCCTTGCTGTGAACTAACATTCAGCCTTAGACCGATATAGTCACAGAAAGACACACTGGAAAAATATGGATAAGCTTGAACCGTGAACAGGACGAGAGATGAGCAGGCAAAGCTGCACTGAAGCCAAAACACTTTAACAAGCACAAATATATCTCTTCCCAGAGGCAGCTCCTGCTGAAAGAATGAGTCATACACTCTTGCTCATGCATGCACACAAAAATTAATAAACACAAGCTTTTTCATTCTGCTCCAGTAAAACAGATACAACCACATAATTGGGTGCCACAAAGGTCACATTTAAGGATAGCTGCGAGTCCAAATGGCTCTGGACCACCATTCTTTTTTAAGCTACTTTTTATTGATAGTACAAGAAAGGATGTGGAGAAAAGAGAAATTAAGAGAAAAAAAAAATTCCTTATGTGAGCACCTCAGCTCAAGGTGTTAGAGAATGTGTGCTATCCACTTAGACAGCTCTGACACATCAGGATGCTTAATTTTTTTTAACGATATAAAAAATATGAAAACATATTTACACACACACACACACACACACACACACACACACACACACACACACACACACATTTACATATATACACTGAACAGCCACAACATTAAAAATCACCTGCCTAATATTGTGTAGGTCCCCCTCGTGCCGCCAAAACAGCACCAACCCACATCTCAGAATAGCATTCTGATGCAATTCTACTCACCACAATTGTACAGAGGTGTTATATATATACACACACACACACACACACACACACACACACACACACACTAAGTGCTAGCAGAATTATCTGGGATCTCTCTGGACATCTTGATGTCAATTAGAGGATCAGCCAGTGTTTAGTGCTTTTGTGCATTTTAAGTAACTCCATAGCTGCACATAAACTCTCAAAAAGCCTAAATAAACTTCTATGGTGCCCAAGTCCCTCTGCATCAGTGGACATATACTCATACAAGCTGTCTGAAAATGGTTTTCACCATGGACAAGCAACTAATATGGATTTCTGTCATAATCTTCTCGCCCTCTTTTGTTTGACTTTATTTTTTACGTGTAACAGTAAAGCGAATGGTGACAAAAGTCAACATCCTGCCAAACATTCTCTTTCATTGCATCTTTTTTCTTCTATACAATGAAAGTGTATGGTAACTGAGGCAGTCCCTAACATTCTGCCTAACATTCTGCCTAACATTCTGCCTAACATTTTGCCTAACATTCTGCCTAACCTCTCATTTGTGTTCTACAAAAGTAAATCATTCAGGTTTGGAACTACAAGGGCTTAAGTAAATAATTTTAGGGTGAACTTTCCCATTAAGTGCCTCCAAACTGAAATAATCCAAATAATCTTCTTATAGCTTTCAAGCCCCTTGCATCAGTGAACATAGACACACAATAGTTGTCTGATGGTTCACACTTCATAAAGTTAAAATAAAATCTTCTCTATCCCACAGGCTTTGTGGCTAGTCCGGATATTATCAATGCAATAGTGCTAATTCAGTAAACAGCATTCTGTTGTGCCATGTTTCAAGGCAATCTGTCTAACACATGAATTAGTCACAGCTCACAATTCATTTAGTAATACCAAGCTTTAGCAAAGATGGGCTGATAGTGCCGGCTGTGTATGCCCGGGGGCAAAGAAGAGAGTTAAGGACATGTGATAGCCATATTGTAGCTGGTTACAGGGTGAGAGGGCAAAATTTGTCATGCCTTGTGTCTCTGCATACTTGAGCTGATACCATACCTGTAGCTTGGTGCAAAGTGTGTACACACACACACACACACACACACACACACAAATACAATATTAGTGGCCCCTGGCAAACATCAGCATCAACATCATGGTGCGGGGCACGCAGAGTGAAGGGGTGTTCACACAAACAGAGATCTACAACAACAGAGTGACTAAGAGTCATTATTTTCAATGACAATTGACAATTTCCGGCAACACAAGTGACATTATGGTCCTAATAAAGT
The DNA here is from genome assembly GCA_032164185.1 of Moxostoma hubbsi. Taxonomy (NCBI): domain Eukaryota; kingdom Metazoa; phylum Chordata; class Actinopteri; order Cypriniformes; family Catostomidae; genus Moxostoma; species Moxostoma hubbsi. The sequence continues at coordinate 14,781,569 of JAVLUX010000038.1, forward strand.
GCCAGACATGGTCTTCTGCTGTTGTAGCCCACCCGACTCAAGGTTAGACGTGTTGTGCATTCTGAGATGCTATTCTTCTCACTACAATTTTACAGAGTGGTTATCTGAGTTACTGTAGACTTTCTATCAGCTCGATCTAGTCTGACCATTCTTTGTTGTCCTCTCTCATCAACATGGTATTTCTGTCCACAGAACTGCTGCTCACTGGATGTTTTTTGTTTTTGACACCCTCCAGAGAAAACTCTAGAGACTATTGTGTGTGAAAATCCCAGGAGATCAGAAGTTACAGAAATACTCAAACCAGCCCATCTGGCATCCACAATTTAAGCTCCTCACCCGTATATGCTTGGTTTTATGCATTGCACTTTTGCCACAAAATTGGCTGATTAGATAATCACATGACTAAGTAGGTGTTCAGGTGTTCCTACTAAAGCGCTCAGTGAGTATAAATAATGCACTGCTGCACTTTATATGAAAATACAATTTATACATTTTCCCCACCTGAAGGTAAATTTTTCAAAAAATGATTCCTTGTCAAATCCAGCTGCATGAACGCCTACTACCGACCAACAGTGTCATATATGAATGGGGCATAACAGCGAACAATTATTCCCAAAATTGCAACCAAATTCAACTATATTTATTCAACTACAAGTTATCTTTGCTTTTGCATACATGTCCCATGATATCTAAACACAGATGTCCCTCATCATCATCTAATGCTGTCTAAGCCAACAACGCCACTGCAGCTATCTGTGAGGGTGCAGATTATGCACGAGATTCACTCTTTTCATAAGCATGTTGCATGTTAAACCCAGAATGCTTTCTTCTTCCACTTCCTGCGAAGTGACAACATTAATCCTTGGGCTTAAGTAAAGTCTGAAATACAAAGAACGCTAAACCCTTGACAGACGCAATCATTTTCAAAATGCTGACAGTGAGGAACCTGCAAGGAAGAAGAAGAGCAGTTCAAGCTTCACTGCTCGAGTCAATTTAGAATTGGGTTTATTCTCCTCTGTTTTATTCTGTGAGCCGTCTTACCTTCGGGTGTGAGGGGATGAAAACAAGATAGCAGCATAATTTTTCATGTTGATTAAAGTAGCACATGGATTTAAGCAGTGCTAATTTAAGCACAATATTAACATCTCTATCTAATAATACTGTGTGGTACTTACTGTATTAACCCCTTGTTCTTATGAAGCTGTTTTGGCATGAAGCCATGAGAGAATGTGTGTTTTTACCATAGTGAAAGTGATAGTGTACCTGGAAATTAAAATTATATTTCCCCTTAAAATATTCTTAGTTCAGTGCATTTAAATACATTTATGCTATGTTTGGTATGAATTTGTAAATTGTTTAATTACTGTTAATGGATTACTGTAAATAACTTAAGTTCATTAAAACTACTTGTTGTGAATTGTGGGATATTTCTGACATTTGGAATTATTTTTATTTATTTTAAATCAAGCCAAATCATAACACGCTGCATAAACAAGTTGCCTACAAAACAAACTATTTGGGGTGAACACCATGAGATCTAATTATATCCAACACTGGTCCAAGATATAAACACAAGTCACTTTGTAGTTGGGCTGCACGAAAGCCAGCACAGCATTGGTTGCTCTTCTTTATGCTCTACTAATTACATACGCAGCATTTCCCTGTAGATGTTTTTTTTCCAAAGGTTTAACAGCTCCGTATAATAAGGTATCATTCCATATTTAATGGAACAAAATTGCTTTCCGTATTTAGCGTCACACACCCAAACATCTGAGAATGTTTCACAAACATGAGAGAAACTGACCTGAAACACAGACACGTGATCTGTGTAAGATATAGGTTGGTAAACGTTACAAGGACACAGAAACGGCTGGGGGAAAGATCAATGAAATCCACTGCACATATTCTGTTGTGATTTCTGTCAGAAGCAGGAGAATATTGCCAAACATATAGCATTCATAGAGCAAGATAACTGTGTAACACGGGGTTAGGATGGGCAAGGAGGAGGCGAGAACCGGCTTGTCAATATAAATAATATTTTAATGAAAACTTAAACAAAAGCACAAAAACACACACACAACGGACATGTCCGTGATTGAGCTCTCTCTCTCGAACCGTCGTCACCAGCCGCCTTTATCCCTCGCGCGCCCCATCAGGCTGATTGGGGACCGGGCGTGCAACATTCCAGCCCGGCCCCGCCCCCTCCACTCCACACCCAGCGTTACCTCAGGCCGGGGGCCACCGGCATGACGTACACCCCCCCATCTTTCCCTGGGTAGGGGCGTGCTTTACGATCTGTCTGCCGGCTGGTTATCCCCGCCTTCCTCGACCTGGGAGGAGACAGGAGGGGAAAACAACAACAACAAAAAAAATAGGCGAGGGAAAAGGCTAACACGGCGCAAAAGAGCGAGAGAGAGAAAAGGCTCACTCACCGGTTCTATGATGTACCATCGCGTGGTCCTCGAACACTCCTCCATACTCTCCGGCGGACGACAGCCACTCCTCTCCGGGCGAACCGGAGTCAACCTCTGACCCCCAGCGGACAGAACGCCCCTCCGTTTCCTGGCGACGAGTGGAGACATTCCACTGGCCCTGGCAGCGGCCCTACCGCTCCGGGCGGTTGGGGAGTTTCTTCCCTCCTCCCCTCGCAGACGGCAGTCTTCCCTCGACCCCTTCGCGTCTCTGGGGACGGCAGGGCACTCCTCCGCCCCCGGCAGCGGCTCCTTCGCTCCAGGCAGTCGGGGAATCCAGTCCCCACTTGCCATGCGGACGGCGGCTGTTTCCTGCATCCAGGCGGTCGGGCTACTCCGTCACCCGGCAGAAGGCAGCGGCGCTCCCCGGGGTGGACGTCAGTGTCGAGGACTCTGCGATGGGCATCCCTCCTCCTTCCCGGGTTTCGGCACCAATGTAACACGGGGTTATGATGGGCAAGGAGGAGGCAAGAACCGGCTTGTCAATATAAATAATATTTTAATGAAAACTTAAACAAAAGCACAAACAAACACACAACGGACATGTCCGGGATTGAGCTCTCTCTCTCGAACCGTCGTCACCGGCCGCCTTTATCCCTCGCGCGCCCCATCAGGCCGATTGGGGACCGGGCGTGCAACATTCCAGCCCGGCCCCGCCCCTCTCCAATCCACAAACTGTTTTTTCACCATTGTGGTTCTAAAACACCAGCAAACACATCCATTCATGACATGACATTACATTGCATATGTAAGAACTCGTTCTGGAAAAGAGACTGTGAGAAATGACGGAGAGAAAAATCTTTAGCAAAAGTATAGTACAGGTTTCATTAAAATCTTCATGTGATTTTTTTACATTTCCCTTGTGATAAACACTATTTATTGTCAGAACAACAACACTGTAATCCAAGGAGAAAACTTTTTTAAAAAAATTTTTCTCCCATATAAATCTATTATAATGCATAATTCCTTAAGCAGTACTAAGACATTGGACAAGGAAGGCCAAATCAATTTTATGTAATATTCAGTGCATATATACACTCACCTAAAGGATTATTAGGAATACCTGTTCAATTTCTCATTAATGCAATTATCTAATCAACCAATCACATGGCAGTTGCTTCAATGCATTTAGGGGTGTGGTCCTGGTCAAGACAATCTCCTGAACTCCAAACTGAATGTCAGAATGGGAAAGAAAGGTGATTTAAGCAATTTTGAGCGTGGCATGGTTGCTGGTGCCAGACGGGCCGGTCTGAGTATTTCACAATCTGCTCAGTTACTGGGATTTTCACGCACAACCATTTCTAGGGTTTACAAAGAATGGTGTGAAAAGGGAAAAACATCCAGTATGCGGCAGTCCTGTGGGCGAAAATGCCTTGTTGATGATAGAGGTCAGAGGAGAATGGGCCGACTGATTCAAGCTGATAGAAGAGCAACTTTGACTGAAATAACCACTCGTTACAACCGAGGTATGCAGCAAAGCATTTGTGAAGCCACAACACGCACAACCTTGAGGCGGATGGGCTACAACAGCAGAAGACCCCACCGGGTACCACTCATCTCCACTACAAATAGGAAAAAGAGGCTACAATTTGCAAGAACTCACCAAAATTGGACAGTTGAAGACTGGAAAAATGTTGCCTGGTCTGATGAGTCTCGATTTCTGTTGAGACATTCAGATGGTAGAGTCAGAATTTGGCGTAAACAGAATGAGAACATGGATCCATCATGCCTTGTTACCACTGTGCAGGCTGGTGGTGGTGGTGTAATGGTGTGGGGGATGTTTTCTTGGCACACTTTAGGCCCCTTAGTGCCAATTGGGCATCGTTTAAATGCCACGGCCTACCTGAGCATTGTTTCTGACCATGTCCATCCCTTTATGGCCACCATGTACCCATCCGCTGATGGCTACTTCCAGCAGGATAATGCACCATGTCACAAAGTTCGAATCATTTCAAATTGGTTTCTTGAACATGACAATGAGTTCACTGTACTAAAATGGCCCCCACAGTCACCAGATCTCAACCCAATAGAGCATCTTTGGGATGTGGTGGAACGGGAGCTTCGTGCCCTGGATGTGCATCCCACAAATCTCCATCAACTGCAAGATGCTATCCTATCAATATGGGCCAACATTTCTAAAGAATGCTTTCAGCACCTTGTTGAATCAATGCCACGTAGAATTAAGGCAGTTCTGAAGGCGAAAGGGGGTCAAACACAGTATTAGTATGGTGTTCCTAATAATCCTTTAGGTGAGTGTATGTATATATATATATACTATTCTTAACACATTAGTCAACAAACTTATGACCCCAATTTTAAACAGAAAGCTGGTTTGTTGAGCTTTAAAAAAACAGAAAAGGCTTAAGCTTAGCTTAATTATGGGGAAGAAAATGATTGACAGAAAAAACAATTGTCTTACTTTATTGATTGCAGCTTCGTTATTTAGACAAAAAGTAGTGTTTATTAAAATTGAAGATTGATGTTGGGTTCTTCCTGGTCTTTGTATTTTAATTAGGGGCCTTCACACCGACGGGTTTTAGCATCAATTCCTGCTGTTTTTCAATTGTTTTCCTATGTAAACAAGCTCAAGGTGGACCTCTTTATCTGTTACGCAGTGATCGTGCTGGAGCCCTGCTGAAAAATAAATTGTCCTGTATTTAGAGCTGGAATGACCCATATTTGGCTGGTAGAAAGTTGGCTTTCCTAGCTCCGGATAAAGGCCTAAATAAAAGACAATGTGACACAGAGCTTGGCAAAACCAAATTTCAGTCAGACTTAGAAATAAGAGATGCCAAGTGAAAATTAAATGTCACATCTCTGTTAAAAGTCCAGAAAAGTGAAAATAGAAACAGACTAGAGGTTCAAATGCTTTTTGATGGCCATTTACATGGTCAGGTGGGCACAAATTGTCTCACTGGATCCAATGCAGGTGTGAATGAAGAGTAAGTGTCGCAAAATGCTATTTCACAAGCTTCACTTTAGTGAAACTTGCCAATTACTCAGTTAGGAGTCTTTTGTGTCTTTAAAAGTAAATGCGTCCAACCCCTGTGTAGCTAAGAGGCCTGTGTAAATTTCTTCACAATGTTTCTATTCACAGCTTGTCAAAACTGATCCCTCTGATACATTAAAGCATGTCTGGGTCTTATTCTCTGTCACTGCATCCCTAGGATTTGTAGTTCGCCTAAGATTTTTGACAGATGAACAGTTTTTTTTATTTTAGTTTTTTCACTAAGGTTTTCTATTGGTGATATTTCTCCTGTTCGCACACATTCCTGAAATTCTTGACACAGGAGAACTCTGCAAGTTGAAGAACAAACATTGATGATTGGTTAAAAATAATCATGGGTGTGGTTTGGACGAGAAGTTCTTTATTTATTTATTTATTTATTTATTTATAACAAACTAGTGTAAACAGGTTTTGTTTACCTAGGTTGCTTTACTATGTTCAGGACAGGCTTAACCCTAAAAATTTTAGCAACTTTTAACTTGTCAAGCTACAGTTCAAAGTAGGTTCCCCAACACTGTTATAAAAGCAATAGTACTAAACTATTTCCTCCGCTATGCGCATGTGGTTTTCAATTTTCCCTGTATACAAAAAGCAGATTTTGTCACAATGAAGAGCTTGACTTAATAACACTGAACAACCACTCTGCTTGTACTTTGCACTCAGTTCTAAATACAACAGCACAGATTAAATTCAAAGAGGTCTATCATTGCTGTCACGTCTCTTGCTCTGACAGTGTCAATACTTTTCTAAGAGCACATTAGTGTGACTGATCTAAGAATGTGTCCTGACTGGTACAAGAGATCAGACATGGCCTAAAAGGCTTTTCTCAGGTCACCTTATCTCATCTGATAACAACCGCACTGAACACTTCTTGGGGGTATTCTGCCAGAGGTGTATAGTAATGAAGTACAAGTACTTTGTAACAGTACTTAAGTTGGACTTTTACTTTCACTACATTTTGAAGAGAAAACTGATACTTTTACTCCAATAAATTTCTCCAGACCCTTTCGTTACTGTGGCACGGTGGAGGGCGGGACCGGGGCGTGATTACGCACGCCCGGTCACGTATTAGGCTAATTAAGCCGTCAAGAGGGATAAAGGCCACTCGCGGACGGCGATGCAAGAGAGAGAGAGATCATTGAAGGATAAGTCCGTTGTCTTCTGTGTTTGTCTTTTGAGTTTTACATTAAACCTTTAGTTTATATGTCAAGCCGGTTTCTCGCCTCTTCCTTGCCCATGAACGTGAACTGTGTTACAGTTACTTTTGCGACATAACAGCAAAATTTATCCAAAGATGCGATGCCATCGATACAATGTGTAAAGTTTGATGTTTCTTTTTTTAACGCTCTCATGCCAGCCACTTCCGTACGAATTTCCGTCATGCGATGCAGTAACCTAAGATATTCATCTTTATAAGCACTAAATACGCTTCTCATGATGTGGGACACGGATGTGTGAGGAGTGATTTAAGTGATTGAAGTTGCACTCTGAGCAGATTCTGGGGCGGCTCACGTGTGATTAAATCGGACTTATCTCAATATGGTGGTGCATGCGACATATTTGAATTCTGCATGAGAATTTTCTCTTTTAATGCATTTTGGAGCAATTCAACCATGGCAAATGGCTAAAGAGCCCCGATATAGTGAACATTGCTCACTGAGTCTTGCTGCATTGACATCACTTACAAGACTTTACATATCTTTACATCAGCACCATTACTAACTTTATCCAATATAAATTGGAACAGATTTTTTAAATACAACCGTGGAAGATTGCAAAAACAAACGAATACATGTAACGGGATTACGTAATTAAAATACAAAAAATATAAGTAACTGTATTCCACTACAGTTACAATTTAAATAATTGGTATTTAGAATACAGTTACATTCAAAAAGTATTTTGATTACTGAAGAGATTACTTTGCATTTTATTTTCATTTGTCATATTGTTATGGACTGTAGTGTTCATTTACAAACTACTCATCCCATAAATATGATCATTCTAATATTACTTGAATGCACCATTAAAGGGATCGTTCGTTTAAAAATGAAAATGATCTCATAATTTTCTCACCCTCATTCAATCCTAGATGACTTTATTATTCTTTTTCACAAACAAAAAAAATATTTCAGAAGAATAGCACTGTTATGTAGGTCAAATCAATGTAAGTGAATAGTGGGCAGATCTTTAAAGCTCCAAAAAGCTCATAAATGCAGCATAAGAGTAATCCAGAAGACTACAGGTGGTTTCATCAATGTCTTCTGAATGAATCCAATGAATTGGTTTTGGGTGAGAATAGACAAAAATATAACTCCTTTTTTGACAATAAAACTTGACATTAGAAATCTCCTTGGTGATCAGGATTTCAAGCTCGAATACACTTCCTATAGCACCATCTAAGGCTCTGCACATGCGTCAAGCACTAGAATGTGAAATCAAGCTTGAAATCATGATCGGCCCAAGAGATTGCAATAGCAAGATATACAGTGAAAATTAGCTAAAATTTGCTTTGTTCTCACCCAAAATCAACTGAATCGCTTCAGAGGACATGGATGTAGCCACTGTAGTAGTATGGATAACTTTATGCTCCCTTAATGTACTTCTTATAGCTTGAAATGTCTGGCCACCATTCACTTGTATTGAATTGACCTATAGAGCTGAAACGCTCTTCTAAAATCTGTTTATGTTCTGCAGATGAAAGAAAGTCATACACATCTGAGATAGCATGAGGTTGAGTAAATGATGAGCACCACCAATCAAATAAGTTGGATTTAATTAACTGTTCCGTAATTTATGCAATTTGCTAGTACTTTTGATACTTAAGTAAATTTGAAATTATTTACTTTAATACTTTCACTTAAGTCGTTTTCTCATGAGCTACTTTAACTTTTAATTGAGTCATTTGCCATGAAGGTATATTTACTTTTTCTCAAGTATGACAAATGGATACTTTATACTTTTAACACTTGATAAAGTGAGAATAAACAAATCTTCTTTCTGCAATATATTTCAATAGCCTAACTGTAAGGTATTTTTGGTTGCCAAGCATTGTATCAATTTGGCACATCAAAGGAGAAGTTCACTTTCTCTGTTTTTACTCTCCCTTAAGTTGTTCCAAATCCATATGACTTTCTGTCATCTGCAGAACACGAAAGGAGACATTTTAAATAATGTACTGGTTGCCCTTTTCCATACAATTGCAATAAATGGGACAGGAGCTTTCCAGCTTCTGAAGGACTTAAAAGCACCATAAAAGTTTTATTAAAGTAGTCCATATGACTTGCGATCTACATTTCAAGACTTCTAAAGCTGTATGAACTATTTGTATGATACTTTTAAGCTTCAGTCCCCATTCACTGTATTTTCATGGAAACCATTCAAAATATCTTCTTTTGACTTCAATGGAGAAAAAAATCATTCAGGTTTGGAAGGACATGAGGGGGAGTAAAGTGTGTCTTTTTTACCATAGTTACAAAGTGGCTCCTCCAATCGTAACTTTCCATTTTATAACAATATATATATATATATATATATATATATATATATATATATAACTGTGTAAAGCTTGATGGTTTTCTCTAAGTCTTCACAGGATACTTCTAGACAGCTGCAATTCTGACAGTGCTGTTCTAATCCTGATGGACATGCAACTGGACATGCAACACAGTGACATTAACTCACAGCGTGTGTGATGTTGCATGACTCTAAAGTGCCTGGAGCACAGTTGCAGAACAGACACATTCATTAACATACATCACACACTTCAGAGCACAAATCTCTATCTAAGTGCTCAAAATAACTGTATACACAGCAGAGCCCCATCTGAGGGGCCCCAAAGACTGCTACTGCCACTGTACGTTCAGTAGATCCCCATTATTACCTCATTAGGCCTCTTCAAACACATCTCTTCAAAAACTCCTCAGGGTTGGGTAATCATATCACTTTATGTGAGGTGTCAGTGGGAGAACTGGGGCAGTTTCACCCACAAAACTGCCAGACTGCAGTTATTGCAGATTGCAGACTGAGTTATTTCCCATAAAACTATGGGGAAGCAACTTTCTTGGATATCCTATGCTATAGCATGGATTATGTGTCCTGTAGGACTGCCGTGAGTGGGCCTTGTTTTTTAAGTAACCATATTTGTATAAAAGGCTCTCCAAATAAGGGACTTTTATTGCAGGACTTTTATGATAAGAGTTGTAATTCCTTAACCTCCGGTAGAAGGCACCTTTGCGTTAGTTTGCTTTGGCTGAGCCATTGTGTTATATGGAGAGGACTGCAGTGGTGCGGATGAAAGTTTTCTCTGCCTGTTATCTGGATGTTCGTTGGTGATTTGGTGGTTCAAAGTGTTAGTACATGACCATAAAGTAAGTGTTATTTGGTGTCTTTATGTTTAACCTGTATTGGAAGTAATGGAAGTATTAGATAACTTTATGCACTTTCTCGGGCATGTCCGGACATGCCGCGATTCATGTATGATCGCTTGATCTGTGATGTATACGGTGTTAAATTTTACAGTTTAATTTGTGATCTGCCTTTAACCTGTTACAATGATACTACAGAAGAGTTAATCTGTATTATATTCTGTTGAATGAGGTTTATTTGTACAAACAGTTTTTTGTGTACGTTGATTTGGGTTTATTGATAATAACATATCTATATTCGAGTCATTCCTTGGAAGAACCTATAATTATGTGGACCTCTTAATTGAGTTCTTTCTGTTATTTAAATGTGAAAGTGAATATGTTTGGATAGAACATTGACAGTAATCAAAATATGAACCCATTTATACTGTTTTGAATGTAACATGTCTGAATGTTGTTTTTCAGACTGTGAATCTTCTGTGATTTAATACACTTTGAAAAGGAAGCTCCCGTCTCCTCATTATTCGTGTCCTGACCGACACACAGGGGTGTTTACTGCTAATAGAAGTAGAGTCAGCACCTAATAGTCCAACAGCCTCTCCAACAAAATTGGTCCTTCGAGCCGGATACAGTATTCATTCCTGCCATCATGGAGTTAGATGAAGAGAATAGGGGAGCAACCAGACCTAAGCGCCAAATACGACCACCAGTTCGACTCCAGGATTATGAAGTGCAACATGTCGGGGGCAGACCTGTGACTGGAAATGTTATATTACCTCCCTGGGAGACACCCAGTAATGTGACACCTCCCCAGTCATTATGGAACTATACTGACAATCGCCATGGTGATGCAGCTCATCACACAGTCTCATGTGTAGCATCACCAAGCTTCAGCTATTCCGAATATGCTAAACAATTACCTCAATCATCCTCCTCAGCCCAGTGGAACAGTTATCCTGCACCTGAGCACCCTAATAATCTCCAAGCCATCCGTAGAGAGAATGCCAAACTGCTTCAGTCGCAGGAATCCTTCCGTGCTGACCTGCTGGAGTTGAAAGAAGTACGTACAGAGTTCAAAGAACTAGTTAAAGTTGCCCAAGTACTTCGAGCAGACCTTCGAACAGACCTTTATACCGCTAAAAGCCATACCAGTTCTCCCTGCCACATCGATCAGTATGAGCCAGCTATATCAGCCGATGATAAAGCGTTTCTTGAACCTCCACCCTGGCCTGAACCCGCAGTAGACCTTAGGAAGGGTATAGGGGCTCTAAAGTTATCAGACCCTGGTACTGCTACATACCATGAGGTATCAGGGAGTCTGAGAGACTCTCAAGCTCCATCTTTACTTGAATACCGTCATTCTCAATGTTACTCTCAGAACCCAAGCAGGCTGCCACCGCCTCCAACATCTGAAGAGCTCCAAGAGTTATTATCTCCAGCTGAGCAGCCCTCATATCTGAGACCTTCACAGGCCCATATCCCAGCATATTACCCTCAACTTAGGTCTAGGCCTGCCCAGGCAAGTCGTACAGTCCCTGCGCTTAAAGTAAAGTCAAACACAGCACCTGTAGCACATACATTAGCCTCAGAACATGTGTACAGAGGGCCTGCACCTACCATACCAAAGTTCAGTCGGCCAGATCCAAGTGAGTTTGCCAGACTCCGAATAGCCTTAGAAAACCTGCTTCCTTCAGATAGTACAGAACTTTTCAAATATCAGATATTGGTTGACCACTTAAAATTTGATGAAGCTAAGCTTATAGCGGATGCCTATTTGAATTCTTGCAGCCCCTTTACTGATACTATGGTGGCCCTTCATGAGAAGTTTGGTCAACCTCATCAGATTGCTCTGAGGAAAATTGCTTGTGTCCTGGAAGGCCCCGAGGTGAAGCGTGGGGATACAGCTGCATTCCAGAAGTTTGCTCTTCAAGTACAGTCGCTAGTGGGCTTGTTAAGAACTTTGGGACCTGAAGGGGATATTGAACTGAATTGCGGGTCTCATGTAGCACGCCTCTTAAGTAAGCTTCCTTCCGACCAACGAGCTGAGTTCCGCCGCCACATGTTCCGGCAACCGGGAATTGCACCTACTTTACATGACCTCTCTAACTGGCTCCGCTATGAATCCTGGTGTCATAGTTTTGATGTAGAGACTGCCTCAAAAGCAGTTCAAGACCAACCAAAATCTAGGTCTGAACATAGTAAGAGAACTGTCACTATTCTTCATGCGGTTGGAGAAGCTCAAAATGTAGCTTCCCTGTCAACTCAAAAAGGTACTACCCAACAGACTAAGTCAGTCAAAGTGAAACGATTCTGTCCCTTCTGTGATAGTACAGAGCATTATTTGAGTCAATGCAACGCATTTGCCAAACTCACCACTGATCAACACAAGGAATGGATCCGAAGCAACAACCGTTGCTGGCGTTGTGCCAGGTCCCATCATGCTGCTCAGTGTGACCTAAAAAAGCCTTGTAACCTGTGTCAGGGTAAACACCTTCGCCCTCTCCATGAGGTAAATGTCCGTACATCACATGAGGACTCGGCCAGTGCTGAAAGGAGTTGCCTTACTAGTTCCTCTTCTGATAGATTGTACCTGGATAAACCTGTTGCTGGGAGCCGAGTTATGCTTAAAATAGTTCCTGTGCACATTCAGTATGAAGACCGCAGTTTAGAAACCTTCGCCCTTCTGGATGACGGCTCTGAAAGAACCATCCTGCTTCCAACTGCTGCCAAAGCCCTAGGCATACAGGGTAAGCCTGAAAATCTCCCATTGCGTACAGTGCGAGATGACATTCAAGTTATTCATGGACTCTCTATATCCTTTAAAGTTGCACCAACCCATAAGCCTCAGACCAGTTACAAGATCGAACACGCCTTTACAGCAGACTGTCTCAACTTGTCACGTCAGTCCTATCCTGTGGATCAATTGCAAAGGAAGTATAAACACTTACGAGGCCTTCCTATCCTGCCCTTTAAAGATGCTCAGCCTCTACTTCTTATTGGATCAGATCAGCCTCATCTTATCACTCCAATTGAGTCTGTTAGATTAGGATCCCCTGGTGGACCTGCTGCTGTCCACACACACCTGGGCTGGACCTTCCAGGGCCCTGTATCCTTCATGGGGCGTCCTTTATCCTCTCCACAATGTCTGCTGACCTCCGTTGGTTCACCAGAAGATGAGCTTTTCAAGAATGTCCAGAGACTATGGCAGGTGGAGACTGTTCCTCACAGGGATGAGAAAGAAGTGACTCGGTCCAAGCAAGATCAGGAGGCTTTAAAGCTGCTTGAAGCAAAGACCATCCATACGGAAGTTGAAGGAGTAACCAGACTGGTAACACCCTTATTACGACATAAAGATATGCCACAATTATATGCCCCTGTAGACTCTGTTATGCCTAACCTTCGCAGTAACGAGAGACGTTTGCTGAAGGACCCAGTGAAAGCGGAAGCCTATCGGGCAGAAATGGAGAAGCTCATACGGACAGGAGCTATTCAGGAAGTTACCAAACCAGCAGTAGACTCTGATATATGTTGGTATATACCTCATCACCTTGTCAGTCATAATGGGAAATCTCGCCTGGTTTTCAACTGTTCCCACCAATACCATGGGCAGAGTCTCAACCAGTACCTGTTGCCTGGTCCTACCCTTGGTGCATCATTGTTAGGTGTACTCCTTAGGTTCAGAGAGCATCCAGTTGCAGTAAGTGGCGACATCAAAGCGATGTTTCATCAGGTCCGCCTCCTTCCAGAAGATTGTCCATTACTACGATTCCTCTGGCGTGATCTGAATGTAAATAAGCCCCCTAAAGTCTTTGAATGGCAAGTATTACCCTTCGGTACTACTTGCAGTCCGTGCTGTGCCACTTATGCTCTGCAGCGTCATGTAAATGAGCACCACCTGGCAGATGAGTCCATCCAGTTCTCAGTAGGGAGATGTTTTTATGTGGATAACTGCCTGCAGAGTCTGTGCACTACTGATGGAGCTAAACACTTAGTCGACAAACTGAGAGAGATACTAGCACAAGCTGGATTTGAGATACGCCAGTGGGCCAGCAATGTTCCCAGTGTTCTGAGTCACTTACCTCCCGAAGCCCGATCAGAGAGCTTGGAACTTTGGTTGGCTCAAGATAAAGCTGACACACCAGAGTCCACCTTAGGCCTAAGCTGGAACTGGCAGATGGATACCCTTGCATACAAGCACCGACCTGTTGTGTATGAGACTCCCACACTGAGAAATATCTACAAGGTAGTTGCCACTCAATATGACCCTCTGGGATTACTTTTACCTTACACTACCCGTGCAAAGAATATTATCAAGCAGCTATGGGGCAAACAGCGGTGTTGGGACGACCCAAACTTACCATCAGGGCTTTTGCAAGCATGGCATGTCTGGGAGAACGAACTTCACTCACTAACAAATGTCACTGTTCCTAGAGCATATGTCCCTCCTGAGGTCGATCAAGATGGTGTTAAGTATGAAGTCCACATATTCTCTGATGCTTCAGAACAAACTTATGGAGCTGTGGCATACTTGAGGACAATTGACAAGAGAGGCCAAGTGTTCCTGTCTTTCATTGTAGCTCGATCTCGAGTGACCCCCAAACGATCACATTCCATTCCTAGATTGGAACTTTGTGGAGCTCTTGTGGCAGCACAGTTGGCTAAATTGCTAGAAAGGGAACTGACCTTGCTGGTGGAGAGTACAGTGTTGTGGACCGACTCTACCACGGTTCTAACCTGGCTGAACTCAGAATCCTGCCACTATAAAGTCTTTGTGGGAAACAGAATAGCCGAAATTCAGGAGCTAACAGAGAAATGCTCCTGGCGTTATGTGGATTCAGCGAATAATCCCGCTGATGACCTCACTAGAGGTAAGCCTCTGAATGCCCTCACCAAACAGAACAGATGGTCTCATGGGCCTACCTTCTTACTTCAAGATCCAGTTACCTGGCCTGTGATGCCAAAATCCAACCTAACAGATGATCACACTGAATTACGGAAGTCTACCTTCTGCGGAGCTTCCACAGTGTCCTCTCAATCCAGCAATCCTGATGTTTGGAATTACCATACCTGGCAGGAACTCCTTAATGCAACTGCCAAAGAAATCCAAGTAAACCCTACCTCTAATTATTATCCTAATGCGGATGATTATCACAAGGCAGAGATCCTTATACTTAAGCGGGCTCAGCAGGAGTCCTTTCCCGATGACTATCAACGCTTAGTAGCTGGGAAATCAGTGTCTTCAGGCAGTCGCCTTCTTACTTTAGCCCCTGAGATCAATGAATCCAGTGATTTAATCAGAGTTGGAGGTCGACTAAGGAGGGCGGAGGACATTGAAAAATCTGCTGTACACCCCATTGTTTTGGATGCTTCTCATCCTGTCACACGGCTGATGATTCAGCACTATGATAACAAGTTGCATCATTCAGGACCTGAGCGAGTGTTTGCAGAAATGCGGCGCTATTATTGGATCCTCCGTGGCCGTGAAGCCATTCGTCGATACCAGCGTACATGTCCAGAGTGCCAACGTTGGAGAGCACGGCCAACCATCCCTAAAATGTCAGACCTACCCTCAGCCCGTCTCCGCCTCTACAAACCTGCCTTTCATACCTGTGGAGTAGACTGCTTTGGGCCAATGCTGATAAAGATTGGGAGACGCACAGAAAAGCGCTGGGGAATAATCTTCAAGTGCTTAACGACCAGAGCAGTGCACCTGGACCTCCTCAGTAGCATGAGTGCTGATTCTTTCCTAATGGCTCTGAGGAGATTTATCACACGACGAGGTACTCCTGCAGAGCTGTGGTCAGACCAAGGAACAAACTTCAGAGGAGGCAAGAGAGAACTGTATGAAGCTTTTGCAGCGATGGCTCCAGATTTACAGAAACGGCTTGCTAGTCAAAGAATCCACTTTCACTTTAACCCCCCATCAGCCCCGCACTTCGGAGGAGTGTGGGAGAGGGAGATACGATCTGTAAAGTCTGCTCTCTATACTGTCTTGGGAGTCCAGGCAGTTCCAGAAGAGGTCCTCCTAACAGTACTGTTGGAGGTAGAGGCCATTCTGAACTCGAAACCTTTAGGGTATGTGTCCTCTGATGTTAGAGACAGTGATCCAGTGACACCAAATAGTTTGCTCATGGGACGGCCAGATGGTTCCTTACCACCGGTAATTTACCCAGAGTCTGAATTGTTGAGTCGCCGACGATGGAGGCATTCACAAGTCTTGGCTGATAACTTCTGGTCGAGGTTTATCCGAAACTATCTCCCCAACCTCCAGACACGGCAAAAGTGGCAAGCTTCCCCCCCTGACTTAGCAGAGGAAATGGTTGTCATGGTGGTAGATCCACAAATGCCTAGAGCCCTATGGCCTATTGGACATGTTATCAAGACCCACCGCAGTCCAGATGGACATGTCAGATCTGCTGATGTGGATATTAAAGGGCAAATCTACACTCGACCAGTAGCACGACTGGTTATCCTACCAGCTTTGCCAGATAACGGAAATAGTCCTACAAGCCCAAACTGAATTAAGTCGCCTTTTAGTAGGAGCAAAGCTGCTTAACAGCTTTGGGGGCGGCTGTATAAAAGGCTCTCCAAATAAGGGACTTTTATTGCAGGACTTTTATGATAAGAGTTGTAATTCCTTAACCTCCGGTAGAAGGCACCTTTGCGTTAGTTTGCTTTGGCTGAGCCATTGTGTTATATGGAGAGGACTGCAGTGGTGCGGATGAAAGTTTTCTCTGCCTGTTATCTGGATGTTCGTTGGTGATTTGGTGGTTCAAAGTGTTAGTACATGACCATAAAGTAAGTGTTATTTGGTGTCTTTATGTTTAACCTGTATTGGAAGTAATGGAAGTATTAGATAACTTTATGCACTTTCTCGGGCATGTCCGGACATGCCGCGATTCATGTATGATCGCTTGATCTGTGATGTATACGGTGTTAAATTTTACAGTTTAATTTGTGATCTGCCTTTAACCTGTTACAATGATACTACAGAAGAGTTAATCTGTATTATATTCTGTTGAATGAGGTTTATTTGTACAAACAGTTTTTTGTGTACGTTGATTTGGGTTTATTGATAATAACATATCTATATTCGAGTCATTCCTTGGAAGAACCTATAATTATGTGGACCTCTTAATTGAGTTCTTTCTGTTATTTAAATGTGAAAGTGAATATGTTTGGATAGAACATTGACAGTAATCAAAATATGAACCCATTTATACTGTTTTGAATGTAACATGTCTGAATGTTGTTTTTCAGACTGTGAATCTTCTGTGATTTAATACACTTTGAAAAGGAAGCTCCCGTCTCCTCATTATTCGTGTCCTGACCGACACACAGGGGTGTTTACTGCTAATAGAAGTAGAGTCAGCACCTAATAGTCCAACAGCCTCTCCAACAATATTGAAGTCAACACAAAAAGAAAATCTCAACCTATATTACATCTGTAATGTTACAGATTTCAAAGCAAAACATGATATTCAACATGAAACAAATGACTTGACTTCATCCATCGAAAATGGAATCATGAAAATGATGTGCTCCATGCCAGAATGGAGTGAGACACAGACCCGAATGCAAGTTTGCAGGCAATGAGGGCTGTAGCGGTTGCAGTTTTTTCAGAATGTCAAAATCTGTTAATATGGCTAAACCTGAATATTTAACATGACTAAATATCACTAAACAGGTGCACAATTAAATGCTTCAGTCCTACCTTGGCTGAAAGCTTTTCAATTATGAGATTTTTGACATTAAAAAAACACTGTACTATTTTATTTGGACCTCACTGGGGTTATGATGTTTTCAGCCACACTGAATACACGTTTAGAAGCAGTGTCAATCTCGTCAACTAAATTACTGACAAAAATGTAGCAGATGATTTTTGATTCAGGATGGAAATATGCATCATGGGGATAGGCAGACATTTCTACAAAAAAAATGTATGTATACCTGTTGATTGTTATACATCATATACAACTTAAATTACAACTTGCTTTACAAATCACTTTTGGCGCCACTCTGTGGACATTTAACTCAGAAACTAGAGCTCACACATGCCCAAACATTTAACAACGCTTTCAGCTTTGGCCTCTTGGGGCAATGGTTCAAAATACGGTAAGAACGGACTGAAGTCAGCTGAACTTTCGACCTAGTGTCGCCAAACTCACAGTAAGGTCAGTCTGGAGGTGACATCAGGCTAAAAGGAAAGACGCTTTTGAAGTATACGTAAGTCCCCATTATCTTGCTCTCCCGCTGATCAGCTGACTCAGCACCAGCCGTGCACCCTCATGGCCCTGCCACACCCTCCTCCTTGTCACACTCATCCCCCACCTGATTCAGGCCGGGGCACCATACGGACTGACCTATACCCACCCACCCTCCCATCTCTGGAGGGGAGACGTTCCACTTCCAACCGTTCCACCAGCCAGTGGTCCACCCTGCCTCCTGGGAACCTGGTGGAGAGATGAGAGGAGGGAAAGGGGAGAGGGTAAGGGCAAGCAGAAGACACAGAGAGAGAGGAGAGGGAGAGAAAAACTTGTTTGCTGGTCCCCGGACACGCTGTCACCTGGTCCTCAACCACTCCTCCGCCCTCTGGCAAACACCAGCCACTCCTCTCCTGGCGGATGGAAAGGCTCCTCCCCTTCCTGGCAGATGGCAGCGATTTCTCCGAGTCCCGCCAGCCAGTAGCAACTCCTCCGTTCCCCGGCGGATGGCAGCGGCAAGGACTCCACGACAGCTCATCCCTCCTCCTTCCTGGGTTTCAGCACCATTGTATCGGGGTAAGGTGGACAAGGAGGAGGCGGGAACTGGCTGTACAGCAACGTAAACTTGAATGACAATCTCAAATTAAATCTGCCGTCTCCGGCTCCCCTTTAACTCGCTCTCCAGCTGAACAACTGACTCAGCGCCGGCTGTGCACCCTCATGCCTGGCCATGCCCTCCTCCTCGTCACAACATGTTTTTCATCAGAGTAACATGCATGGAACGATCATGCACAATAACACCAATAACATTTATTAATAAAGTCAGCAGTGTCATTTTAATTTAATGTTGACTTTGAATCATTATTGTCTGTAGCCTTTTCCTGACCTCCTGCTCTCTAAGCTAGATTTAACTCTCTTGTTTCATGCATGGCCTTATGTTACTGCATTGCTCCCTGGGAATATCTGCTGTACAGCACTCACTGCTCATCTTTAGCAACGGTGCATCTTCAAGTGCAAGGAAAGGATCATGGTGGGTGCTCAGAGAATCAGGAAGGCTTTTCTATAATCCTAAACTCAGCAGTCCTGCAATGCTCCTCAGACCATGAAGCCATCACACAATAACACCATGACTTATAACATTGTGTTAATGCAGTAACTCCAAATGTTGCACAATACAAAGATTGTTGGCAAAACATTTTGAGAGGGAAAAATGTCTATCTAGAGGACATATTTCACAAAAGACTTACACTAAATCCATTATGGCATTACCTTTTATTACCTTCTAGGAACAGAGATAACCCTTTGCTCCAAACAAGTGTAAGTAAATAATAGGTCTATGCAACATAAGCATGTGCCGGCATTATCATTATAGCCACGGTTTGTGTTTGGATTTGGATAGAGAAAAGAATGTTGGACAATTCTGGCTCTAAACTAACATAACCAGGCTTCTGAACCAACTCAACTAGCAAGACTTCCAGCATCACCAGAAAGACCATGTTTTTTGCTGAAAAACAACTTGAGTAATATTGAGTAAACCAGCAGTAATCAGCATGAACCAGCCTGGAAATCTATTTTGGTCTAAGCTGGGTTTGGGGGTGGGGGGTTCAGCTGGGAATAACGAACCAAACCGAACATTATAAAAATCCTTCAGTTAATTTTTTTTTTTTTTTTTTTTACATTTAAATGGTTCTGAGTAAGAACAGGTTCTTGATTCCCCACCCAAGTTTTGACAGACGTTTCTCTTCGATATTTCATCATTCAGAAAGTCAGCTACAATCCTACACAGAAACCTTGTGATAAAGTGCTAAAACTCACCAAAGCCTGTGGGCAACGTATATTTAAAATGTTACACCTCTGCCTGAATGAATGAACAGAAAAACTGCAGATTTATTCAGCTCCATCTAAAGATAATGTAAGACAAAGTCGAGTGACCTTGTGGGCCAGAAAAAAAAAATGAGCGTTTCCTAAGTAGGTGAACAATGGATCCCACGCTGTCCAGCGGAGGAGAGGAGGGTGAGGAAGGGTTTGCTCTGCTGGAGTGGAGGCAGAGATTGTCATTATATCAAATTTGACAACACCACTAAAAACAGCAGCGGTGGGGGACTTAAAACACACACACGCATTCAAGGCAGCATCAGCTTTCAGCATGTGTGTGGGATGTTGCTCTCTCAGCTGTAACCTACTGAGTGCATCCTGCAAACTATTACGTAACATTAACTACCCAGAAAGAGTGGAGGCAGTCACAGAAAGAGAGAAAGAGAGAGAGAGAGAGAGAGAGAGAGAGAGAGAGAGAGAGAGAGAGAGAGAGAGAGAGAGAGAAAGAGGCAGATACTGTATATAGTTGCATGTTTTGCAGTAGAGGGAGGGCGAGGAGGGCGTTGGATGTGCTTGAATACTTCACAGTGACTTGAAATAGAAAGAACTCAAAACACAAAATATTTACAGCCAGTGTGAAAAAAAAAGAAATGTTTCCAGTGATGATACTGAGTACAATATCTCTCAGCGTGTACAATATAATTGTATCTTGTGAGGGAGGATATTTCCTCCAGAGGATCATTTTCTCTCAGCGACTGTCACTTTCCTGGTGATATGATGATACATTTAAGGCCTTTTGAATTTGCATTTTTATGCCATCATCCAATTCTAAATATCCATGCTAACTGTGGAAAAAAGGAGGTCTCTTGTTGGACACACTGAGTTGTGGCACTCATGTGGACAAAACAAGTTGGCTCACAACATTTCCCGATCTCGTTCATCCATCTCCTCCCAATCATTAATGTCCACTCTCCTGGTTTTATAAATAAAATATATATATACATAATATATATAAATAAATATATATATATATATATATATATATATATATATATATATATATATATATATATATATATATATATATAAATGCGCACACACACACAGGCGGACAAAAGTTTGGGATAAGGAAATTGGTACTTTAAGTCATCAAAGTGGCATTCAACTGATCACAAAGTATAGTCAGGACATTACTGATGTAAAAAACAGCACCATCACTATTTGAAAAAAGTCTTTTTTTTAATCAAATCTAGACAGGCCCTATTTCCAGAAGCCATCCCTCCAACACATTATCCTTGAGCTAAATTGCTAATTTGGTGCTAGAAAATCACTAGCCAGTATATCAAACATGGTTGAAAGCTATTTGATTTATTAAATGAAACTTAACATTGTGTTTGTTTTTGTTTTTGAGTTGCCAAAGTATGCAATAGACTGACATGCCTCAAGGTCACTATTTGGTCATAAATGGCAAAAAAGAAACAGCTTTCTCTGCAGACTCATCAGTCAGTCATTGTTTTGAGGATTGAAGGCTATACAATGCAAGATTTTATACAAAGGTTTACACTACAGTCTTCAAAGACAAAGGACAATTGGCTCTAATAAGGACAGAAAGAGATGTGGAAGACCAGATGTACAACTAAACAAGAGGATAAGTATATCAGAGTCTCTAGTTTGAGAAATAGACACCTCACATGTCCTCAGCTGACGTCTTCATTGAATTCTACTCACTCATCTCCAGTTTTATGTACTATAGTCAACCATATTTATCTCCACGTTAGAACCGCTTGTGCTAACTTGGACTGCTACATTAACAATGGTCAACAAAAGGCTGGATTTGCTTCAAAGCTAAGGATCAAGGATGGATCGACACAAACTCTCTGTGACCCAACATCAGATTTGAAAGTCATAAGTTTTGGACTTTATACTTTTTTAATGTTTGCACTTTAGCTTTCTGAATTTGCACAAAAATTGCTTGTTGTGAAAACATTGTGCTTTATGTAATGTAGCAACTAGTCCCTAACTACCTTATTCCATAACAATGAAGCTTTAGCTTTATTTCAGTTAAGCTATAAACTGATTGGAGTCCTCCACAGTCCTGCTTGACTGGTCATGCAATAAAGATTTTCCATGAAATAAAACCGGTCATTATTTCAAAAACGATTATGAAAGGATAGTGGTATTTTTGACAACTATATCTCTTTTTCATATTTCATAACTCAATCTTTGTTATGCACAATAAAGATGATTGACTTAGTGTGTTCTCCAAGTTATTCATAATTTTTTAACTGTTTAAGTTCTCCTGCATTGTTGTCACCAGGGGGTATCCATGGTACCAGCAGTAAAGGCACCCACTTCCAGCTCATTTACATTTAAAGTTACAGACACTAAAATAGCCCATTTGGAACAGGCCCACAAATCATGGGTATAAAGGTGTGGTAGAATAAACTATCTGTGAGGTATTTTGAGCTGAAACTTGACAGACACATTCTGGGGACACCTGAGACTTATATTACATTGTGTAAAAAGGGGCATAACATGTCCCCTTTAAGTCAGCACCAATGGGCTGGAGAGAAAGACTCCTCACTGCATTCCAGAGGTATATTTGTTCTTTGCATCTAATCTTTCCAATCATCTTTCTCTTTTTCTTTCTCTCCAAGATAAATACTATCCATTTCTTCCTCTACACAGAGGGGTTCACCCTGTGGAGACTGAACAATACTTCCCAGGATACCACGGATCAGCCAGATCTCAGTCAACAGCATCATTACACTGCAAAATTGCTACAAAGCCTGATGGTGCTCATTTTTACCTTAAAGCATAGAGTTTCCCTACAGAGTTAGCTGTTTGCTTGAGCTACTGATCTCTTTGAACACTGTGTGTTCAGTGCAAATTGGATTAACAGTAAAAATAACGTATTTGCTTTCAGGGCTTTGGTGGAGAACTGGCAAAACTGGGAAAAAAACTGTGGTCAGTTATGATATGGAACTGTGTAAATATGCTTTATCTATTGGCTGAATGGCAAAAAAATATTTTTATATAGCATTTGTTTAAATAAGTATATTATATTGAATTGTATTGTATTATAAAAGACCTTGCTCTTTAGATAGTCAACCACTAGGGCTCAGATTTCAAATTAATTAGGTGGAAGAAATATTCTAAAGAAAACTCTAGCCACTTGGAGCAAAAAATAAATAAATAAACACCTTCTTTCATGAGGCATGAATCATGATTTAAAGTCCAACTTAAAATAATGACTATGTGGGTGACAGTAGTTCCACAGTTCAGAACAAAAATACCACAGTCACAGTTGGGACTAAAAGCTAGTCTTTATAATCAAAGCACTGAATGTATCTAAAAATATATAAATTATACATGTTATCTGTGATTCAAGCTGAGTTCATTCTAAGTTCATACTAAATATCTACAGAAAGCAACAACAGAATGAAAATAGACTGTGTGCATTATACAAGATTATTATATTAACAACATTAAATATTTTACTATAAGCCTCTAAGTATTAATCCTGGGGAAAGTCATTCTGGCACCTGTTCTTGGTCTGAAAAATGTGTTTATTCACACTGCAAGAGCTTTCCTGTAATCTGTGTTCGCATTCACACACATCCCAACACAATCGTAAAGACCAAATTGACATCACGGCATGACGTCTAATGAAAAGCGTCTTGGGTTTACTGATGGCCGTTTCTTTTCTCTCCAGAAGCCCGCTCTTTCTTCATCTTGTAACAAATATATTGTGGACGGTACAACTAACTGACGGTTAACTAATCGTCTGTGCAGATGGCGAGTATCTCCCTCGTCACTGTATGCGATTTGCATGATAGCCAATTTTATTGGTTTTATTCCTGCAGTTCGGCCTACTATTATAAATAGCTCATAAGGTTTGTTCCATGTTAATTGTTTTTGTGTTATTGCCTGCAGTCTACCAACTGAAATGCCTCCCAAAGACAATAAAGATTGAAAGTGAAAGTGATAACTGTCAAAAATATAATAATAATAATTAATTAATTTAAGGTATTAAGGAGCATTGCAATATTATTAATATTAAATAATAGAAAAATTATATTTAAAGAAAAAAAAACAAATAATTTTAAGTGATACTGACCTGCAACAGTCATTACAGTCAGTAATTGCATTTGTAATTTAGTTTGATTCTCAACGGGCCTTACTTCCTTAAAATAAATCAAATGAACTACAAGGTAAAACTATAAATTGTTCTTCATACATTAGCATTTATTACAACAATTATTATTCACTTTTCTTTTTTCTTTTTTTGAACTAGTGCTGCCATTTTTTTCTGTATGCCTAAAGCACTTTTTAAACTTTTCAAATAAAAATAATTAGTAACATACACACTGTATATTCTAACTGTTTCGCTGCGATTAAGCATTGTGAAGCATCGAGGCAAATGTCATCTTTTCTGTCATGATTTCTACAAGCTGTACATTTTTAAATAAAAGTTATTTTTGGAGAAAAACAGAAATGTTTCATTGGGAACCTAATGTCCTGGAAAATAGCAATAAATTAATTTTCTGTATCGTTATGTTCTTGCCAACAGTTGGCCTGTTGTAAATTTGCAAGTGCTGTGGTGAGCTATACCTAAAAAGCTATTGAGTCATTTCAAAACTGGAAAAAGTGTTGGCTACATTATCTGGTTGTGTTTCTTATATAAGGGGGTCTTTAGCCTACCTACCATATTTTTAATTCAGCAGTGCACAAACTAAAACCTTTATGAATACAGCATGTACTTTTTTCTCCGTTGTGACATGGAGGAGGGTGGGGCCAGGCCGTGAGTCACACGGCCGGCACCCAAATCGGGCTAATCAGCCGAGGAGAGGGATAAGGACGAGCCGGATTTAGTGAATGACAGCTGCGTGTGGCTCTCTCTCTCCTGAACTGCTGCATCCGGCTCGGCCTTATCCGTCTCCTCGGCTGATTAGCACCTTCTTTCATCACAATTTACAAACTGGGTAACCATAATTATTATTTTTAAATACTCAAAAGTATTCCTACATCGCGGACTTAAACCGCACCATATATGAGGCGGAAATAAATTCCGACATTCGGTGTGTTGCACTCTGAATGAAAAATTTATTTATTTTTTCACACCATGTTGGTGAAGCTGTAAATGGAGCCTGTTGTTTTTTTTATTTTTTATTATAATTTAACTAATATTTACAATAGAAATGTTAATTTATTTTCTGTAAATTTAAAAAGAAATCCTGAGTCAAACAATGGGGTGAATGAAAAACAATGGCAGCAGTTTATGACAGCCATATGTTTTTTACATGGTGAAACAGTTCAGTCTCTTTTGCACAAAAACTCTCTCCTTCGCTTGATAAATACATCATCATTACGACACAAACCCTTCACGGTAACACCTCTGAATTCATTTACACAGACATGTCCAGAGATTGACTCAATATTATTACTAGTGTTTGATACTAGGATAAAATTTTCAGACACTCCAGCACCGGCTTGTGTCCACACAGAAGGCTCCCCCGGCATTGATCCCGCCAATATCAGAGCCCAGTGTGAATGAGGTTTTATTGATCACTTATCACAGCTTAATTAATTAATTTTTATAACACAGAAACACTTAAGCTTCAAATGGCTTCAAATCTGCTCTTTAGACACATAAACATGATGGTATTGCTTACACTAACACAATATCTACCAAAAAATACCATGGTAATACCATGTTTTTTGGACATGTTCCATGGTACAGTATATAAACATGGCAATCATTCAGTACCATGGTCTTATCATCTGCTTCCATCACTGTACCCTAGTAGTGCAAGAGTACTTTTTTGAAGAAATATAGAGAGAGGAATACTGAAAGGTTCACTAAATGGAATTTCCAAAATAACAACAGGTTTCCCCCTGTCTTCCATTGGTTGGACAAACAGATAGATCTGTCCTAAACTCACATAACTGATTGAGCCAGTGTGGTATGAAGGGCTGATTTTGATGATCTGAATCAGGTTTTTATAGACACAGAATACACATGAAACTCAATGACCATCAAAATCAGCATTAAGACACATTTCATTCAGCTGTAGCAGCTCCACATTTGGAATTCACTGCACAGAGCCAAGCTGCCCACATTACCATCATTACAAGGGCACTTCCAGCATACGGTTAACAAAGCATGCAAATACAAACATTAATATTTCAGCTGTTTAGGATGCTGAATCGCAGATGCAATACTGATCATGAATCAGAGAGAGAGAGAGATAATGGTAGCTGTCTAAATAAAAGATACAAACCAACCTTCTCGCTCTCTCTCATTCATTCAGACTAAAATGAGCGAGCTTAGAAAGCCCACAGAGAACATTGAACTGAACAGTAACCCAGAGATCAAATCACTTATTCTATATATTTAGAAGCTTGTAAGCAGAGCAGCTCTGTTCCGGTCATATAAACCCCATTTGCCCAAGTAGGACTGACAGACTTGCACTCCTAACCCTCTAATGCCCCTCAAAGGGGTTCTCATCCAGATACAGTATCTGCACCAACCAAGGCAGGAAAATCTGATAAAACCATGGACAATTTGTTGATGGAATGACCATCGATAATGTATTCCACTAGCGCTGAAGTTTCTAATCCAATACAGCTCCAGGGAACTAAAGCCTTGTTACCTATAGAGAGACTCATTATCTATGTGTGAGCCTAACTGAAGTTTGAGACAAGTTTACGCATTTACGGCTCAACAGAGTCGTGATTGAGTCTGTTCAGTGCGCGATACAACACAAGGACATTCTGCACTCTGAACATACTGTTTGAAAGAAACAGAAAGACAATACAACAAGTATAAACCTCTATAGCTGACACGTACACACAAACACGCACAAATCTGGAATAACAAAAAAGCTTCTTCCCTGTCATACTCTTGCAAATCTCATCGGCATTCTCGTGCTTCTTACCTTAGTTGTGACAATACACAGACAATCCATATTGAGCCAAAAAGCTCAAGCTACTTTCCCCTTCATCAGCAACACATTAACAAAGACAGAGAGATAAAAGAGAAGAGAGAGAGATTGAAAAAGAGTGGAAGACTAAGCCACTGTGAATGAAAGGCACGGCTGGAGCTAGCGTTGACAAATGTGCAAGTCCTCTCTGTGTACAGGCATGGTCTTGCTGTAGTCCTACAACCCGGTGCCTGTTAGCGCTATCCGCATCTCAGCCGCATGGCTGGGGCTCAGACTGCTGCCTCTGTTGCTGCTGAGATCACAGAGCATCCCTCCTCCTCTGGAGCTCGCCACGCACACGCACACACACACACACACACACACACACACTACATTCGCAGATGGGAGCCAATGCTGAAGATTCCCTACTAGCACAGATTGTCTACACTAAGGCATAGGAAAATATGCATGAAAATCATACAGTCTCTATTGAGTTTTTCCATTTAGATTGTCTCTCTTTTGGCTATCTGTGGTAAAGCTAAACAAATTCTAAGCCAGTTGTGCAGGGAAATGAAGTGTAGGAGTGAACCTCAAGCTTTTCTGGGCATTTTGAAGGTTTTAAAAAGGAGTAAGCAAGTTCATGACATTGAAAACATCAATCATAGTTTATTTTGGGGTGTCTTGGAAAACCGATGAACCTCGAGAACAAGGCGAGCAATAGATTCTGGGTGATTTAGACCAACAAGGCAATGTGTTTAATCCAGAAGTAGATTTTTGAGCATTTAAATATAATATATTAAAAAATCCTTCCATTAGGATTAAAAATCATATGCTTTCTTAATATACTCAAAAATATCTTAAAATAGTGTAATAAAATCTTTGAATATTGTAACTATTATAAATTCAGAATAGTTTTAAGTATTTAATTAAAATGAACAATGAGTATGAACCTGAAAAACTAAGTAACAAATTTCATACGTTCTAAACAATGCAGCTTGTCAATGGCAAAGCAACTACATTTGCTCTTGCATTAATTGAACTATTTTAATACACGTGCATTGTAAAGTTAAGCATATTTAACCTTGTGCGACCCTGCATACACCTGCGTGGAAGTTGTATTTTGGCTTCACTCTACGCAACGCAGAATTTAAATAAATTTAAGCTAACTGATCTCAGTTCAGAAGACTCTGTGCTGTCAGTAAAGGGTTAAACTTTCTTGTGACAAAACAACATGGTGCCAATCACAGCAGAGTTTGTCTTTGGGAGAAATGCCAACAAAACTACATCTGGTAAGAAACCGTATTAAGTTTTTACATTGAAACCTTTTTGAGTCAAAAGATTAAAATCTCTAGTTTTATACGATTTTTTTAATTTGAGTGTTTTATCACGTAATGCTGCTAAAAAAAATACACTAATGTGTACAAAAGCACTAGATTTTCATTAGATGTCCTATATATACTGTACATATTCACATTGAGAAAAATTGCTTTCAGAGGCTTTATATGGAGTTATGATGAAATTAAGGTGCATTTCGAACTGTTCTGAGACCAGTGTAGACAGACAGCATACTGGAGGTAAAGGCATTCCCTAAGGGAGCAAGGGAGCATGCTATAGCTTTCCTATACAGCTAAGTGCATTCAATCCATGCTTCCTATAAAAAGTAACGTTTCAGGCTGCAGATGATATTTGGACCACTCAATATGGTTGGCAGACAAGGGACAATGGTAAGTCACATTCCTTCTTTTATTGTGAGCAATTCATTGATGCAAGTTTTTCTAAAGAATTGTTTGTCTTAATAATCTTTCTTTAAAATGTAATAACTTGCTCCCCTTCAGAAACAAATTTCATTCTCATCTGACATAACAGATCCTTCTTATTTTACAACCCTTCTTTTGAACTAACCGGCTACTTTCCGGTATGTAACATTTTCATTTAATTTAATTCATTTTCATGATCCCATCAATTCCCAATAGATAAAATCAAGCCCCTTCCTACTTTTTTTTCTCATTGAATATACTGTTTTACTCAGAAATGTGTCACATTACTTGTTAACATTAAAAATGCGTACTCCTTAATTTATGATTTTAAAGAAGTAGTTCAACATCTTTAGTTGTTCCTGGAACAACATTTATGTCAAAGAAACACAGCCCTAACCCTAATCCAACCCCTAACCATAACCTACCCTTAAAACTATAGGGAAAGGAATAGGTTGATGAGAATGGTGTACTAGCCTATTACTCTACCCCTTACCGTACCCAAAATATAACCCTCAAATCTAATTGATCGAATGATGAATAAGTATGTTGCTCCAGGAACAAGTGCTTCTTGCCAAATTAATGGCCGTTAAAAAAAAGAAAGAAAAAAGTACACTATTGATTTGCTGAGTGCATTTGCTGGATAAAGCAGCCCGTAACACACCCAGACAAATACACACTCTCACTCCATCTTTTCACTCCGTTTATTTCTGCTGCTAATATCACAGAATAATGTATATCAGTCCTTTCTTATCAAAGCCTTTGTAAAGGGAAATCACCTTAACTAAATGAAGCTAAAGTTCAATTTAATATGGCTAGTCAATAATGCATTTTTTTTTACTATAGTCACGACTCTATGCAAACTATGTAGAGAAAGTAAAAAAAAAAGATGTGCAATAACTGATAAGGACTTACATTACATCTCAACCTTTGTCTGCCATTAAAACAGACTAACAGAAGGAGGAGTATATAAGGAGGGATATGAATATTTATTCTCTCCTACTCAGGTCACAGAAAGAAAACCGCAGCAGAGCAGAGATTGGCACATCAGGCCTAATGCATCATCATATCAAATCTGTACTTTATATCAATACTTTCCTTGATCATTTAAATTAATAAACAGATAGGAGGAGAGGACTGTCTACTGCGGTCATATAATAACTACCGTGAAATATGTGTGTGCTGTTGTCAAATGAATAAAACAGTCATGAGAAGAAAGTAGCAGGAGTGATTTTAACCTTTTAAGATAGGGGCTCATCAGCACCTATTAGACAATGAGATGTTGTGGTCCGAACTTGCTCAACTGAATGTATTTTTACAAACCAATTAAAGTTGAACATTTTTTTTTCAATTACTAACTAGTATACAGTATATTTGCAGTATATATATGTATTATTGACTCCAGTGGTTAAATCTAAATCTATAGCGATAAAATATGTGTGGGTGAGATATTTCAGAATCAGAATCAGAATGAGCTTTATTGCCAAGCAGGGCTGGACTGGTAATCTGGCATACCGGGCATTTTCCCGGTGGGCCAACGCACTTTGGGGCCGATCAGGGGCGGACTGGCCATTGGCCATTGGTTGGTGGGTCAGCCGTGAAATATGCCGAATGGACGTGATAAGTAGGTACAAATACAAATCTGTTATATACAGTGCAAGGGAATGAAATGGCAGAAGAAGTTGGATAAATATAAAAAAGACCGAACTGTGTATTGCACAAAATTATTGCTCAATGGGGCAGTTTTAACTGTTCATGAGATGGATAGCCTGAAGGAAAAAAAACTGTTCCTGTGCCAGACTGATTTAAGTCCTTTTTTCCTCTAAATCTCCAATTTCACTTTCAAATGTGAGAGTGAAAATACACTGGCACTACATGTGACTTTCAGATGTAAAAGTGAATGTGAAAGGGGATATTTATAGTAAAAAAGGACTTAAACATTGATCTGTTTCTCAACCACACCTATCATATAGTTCCTGAAGATATAGATTTAACCAGTGGAGCATTAGAGTAAGTAATAATGAGAACATTTTTCTCCTTATACTGTCTCTGGTCCTGTGAATCCTTAAATAACAGTGCCCCAATTTCCCAGTGTTTGCCACT
Organism: Moxostoma hubbsi; assembly: GCA_032164185.1. Lineage (NCBI taxonomy): Eukaryota > Metazoa > Chordata > Actinopteri > Cypriniformes > Catostomidae > Moxostoma > Moxostoma hubbsi. The sequence continues at coordinate 14,812,216 of JAVLUX010000038.1, forward strand.
GATTAGAAGGAAAGATAATACTTATGCAATGGACTTTAAAGATTTGTAACGACTGGTAAGGTGAGGATACAGAGTGAAATAACCTTACATACTTACTGCACCCACTGTTTTCAGTAAACAATAAGAGAGATCACATAGTCCAATATTTTTTAAGGTTGCTGAGACGATCCCAGATGTGGATGCTAACAGAGTTAAACACAGATTTTTAGTCATTTCTAATTTTTTTTAATTTACTTTTTATTAAATGACCCCAGACTTGGACGAGAAGCAAGTATGCTGTACAAAAATAGGTTTTAAAATACTCTAGTAAACAAGGTGTAAACAGCTAACATGATTTAAACAAATGGAGAGCCCTATTCCATAGTGAGCCAGCAACTAAAGTTTATTTTCAGTTTGGCCAAATAATAAAGTTTTGTTGTTCATGCTCTATACAGGCTTCCAAATCTTATCTAATTACTGTGTAAGGATTTATATATATATATATATATATATATATATATATATATATATATATATACACTCAAAATTGCACTCAAAAAGAACACTTTCTCGCCAATGAAATATTTTACAGCTGAGCATAATTAGAAAAATTATAATCACTATAGAATTGTTTTCAGTTGTTCATCATCACTGGATAAGAATGTATACAAATAATATTATAGATTCCACTCACAAAGAGCAATTTCAAGCAAATAAATTATTTTCAACTAGAAAAAATTTATACTCACTACAGATATTTCCATGACCTTTCAACAGCTTCAGCTTCATCAGATTTGATTAATTTCTATGACTTTTCCAGACCTGTAAATCACAATTTTATCATTCCATAATATTTGCAGCTTCTCATAACCATTGGAACCCTGTCTATCTGTTCAAACACAGAAAACCTTTTTCCACATACAAGCGTCTTCAAACAGTTGAAATTACATTTGGATATCCAAATGATGACCTGCGGAAACTCAAGCACAGAGCAGCAGTTCTTATGTGGCCACAGACATTCACTGACCAATGCCTCCGTCCCCCTTTCCAAAATAAAATGCTTTTGTCTACCCAGACCAGCTCTTTCTCTAATTCTCTCATTCTTACCTGCTGTCTACACACTGCCTTCCCCTCCAGCTCCAACTCCTTGTAAAACAACACACTTATCACAGCTTTCATTCTGCATCCAGCAGCACAATGGCCACTGCACCCACTACATCTCTCTCTCTGTCACAGACACGCACAGTCTCTAAGCTCTTCAGCTGATGGGTCTCAAAGCCGCTTTGATCACATTATGAGGCCTGAGTGCTTTAATTTCCTCTCCGCAACACTTTTCCACAGACGCAGGGGAATAATTAAGAAACGGGGTCAACAGGACATCGAGACAGAGGCTCTTCCGCACAAACGTTTGTTTCTACAAAACAAGGCTCCTTACATCCATAAAAAGCTATGATCTTTCACTAGTCTAAGACCGCAATGATGGTATATGCACTTAATTACATAATTTCACCAGTTTAAGGATCCATTCACACAGAATGTCTTTTTTTAAACATTTGCATTTTTTCAATTGTTTTTCTTTGCAAACATGCATTAGATGGAAGTCTTTGACTGTCATGCTGCATCACCCTTTTTTATTTCTTTAGTTTTACCCCAAGCGTCTCACGCAGTAGCGACACTTTTTTAGAACTCGTGCCAGATTAAAAAGAATGTAAACTTTAAAAATGTGTCTCGAGACGTCCACATCTTCTATACATTGCTAGCTTTTTTTAGCACAAGAACATGTTTTTGCAAGTCTGTACTGTATGTAAACACACTAAACGGACATCTTTGACCATTGGGTTGCATATTGCTGTTTTTACAGCATCACATGAAGGAGTTTCATATTTTTTAGATACCTTGACAAGTTAAAAAAAAAAAAAAATCAATTATATTAATTGTGCTACATCTGGCTTTTTAAAAGCAAGAATATGTTCAATCTGAATGGCTCTTTACTGTCTACCCCTAATGTTTCTTCTGAAGGTGGAGTATGCTCCATTTAGCCTCAGAGCACCTTTGACCAAGTAGAAAGAACTAACCTGCTATCCATGCTACATGCTTTTTATATGAGGACACCAGATTACTTAAAGACAAACCTCTTGGATAATCAAAATTAAGTAGCTTATGAGACTCTTTGACTCTGTTTTAGTAGGACACACCAACACTCAAACGTGTGAGTGTGTGTGTGTGTGTGTGTGTGTGTGTGTGTGTGTGTGTGTAACACCTGGGGCACAGTTAACAGGCAGCACACCTGTGTATGCAGTACTGCTCTCTCATGTGAACGGTACAGAAAGACAGCATCTGGAAGAGCCACGGGTCCTCTGTGCAAACAAGTGCATATGTAAGAGTGAGACAACCTGTGCAGCAAATGTTGCAAATGTGCTCATGAATATGCCCGAGTGCCCCACTTGAGAAACAAAGGAAGAGAGAGGGGTCGCAGATTCATTAGTTCTTAGTTCATCCTCTGTTAGGCTGTCTCTTGCAGTCAGGACTCTATTATTCCAGCTATATCTGGGTTTGTCTTTGTGTCTGCCTATAATTGGCTCTGCCCTCTTTCCAAACAGATAAAAGACACATATGTCTCAAACTCAGAGCCCTTGTATGGCCTTGAGAAAATTTGGGTCAATCATAACACATATTTTCTAAAGAAGGGCTTGTATTTTTACAAAACATTACTTAACTCAAACTGACCCAAGGTCAGTGCCTTTACAGTGGGGTCCAAATGTCCACACTGACAACCTGGGATTCAAAATCTAATTTAAAGCTGTAAATAAAAGGAGTTGGAATTTGAAAATATTTAAACTATTAAAAATTCAAACTAGAAGCATATTCCTCAGACTTTTGGACCACACTGTACATTGTACTATACGACACGCTGCGGCCAAGCATATCAAGTACATGAAAGCATGTCAGTTGGCTGAAACAGGTATCCCTTTGCAATGCACTCTATCTCAGAAATAGTTTTTTTTAGAATCTAAGTGTATGTTCTTGTATGCATATGTGCTATTCACTGCTGTGTAGGCCGAAATGCTGAGAGCATTGGAGCTGGTTGACTTAGACAGTGGTGGCAATTATTGGAGATCAACACGCCTCCAAGACGGGAGCTGTACAAGGCAGTATAAAACTCCACACACACACACACACACACTCATACACAAAAAGAGCCCAATCTTCGATCCTAACCTCCCACTAATATGTAGACAAAATGCAGACAAAAGCATCCAGACTTAAGACAACGGTCTCAATTTAAAGCTCTATTCCAATATAGCAAAACACATTTTAGTAGTGAAATTGAATTTAAGAGTGGTTCATTATTCAGTTACAGATGCTAGATTATTGCTTTCCAAATATCCAAACAAACAGAGTGCATGTCCTTATAGCAAATGGAGAGAACATGTTTTAAGGTTAAGGACTAAACAAATATGATCCACCTTCAGTGGTATGACTGAAATTAACAGTTTTTTGCCAAGCAAATATTTAAATGAGGTGACAGAATATCTTAATTTGGAGTTCCTATTTCCGTTTATCATATTTAAAGTCTTGGTAGAGCCTGACGTTCCCATGCCAATTAGTGTGTGGGTAATTAAGAAACCTTTCTCTAGGAGAGCAAGAGTCACTCCCTCACACAGCTGTCACCGATGAGCTCTACTGTACATATAACTTCAATCCTGCAGTTCAACACTGCAGCAAGCTTTCTCATCCTTTTCTTGTAAGAAAACATTGAATAAACCAACTTAAGTCTAATTAAGCTGGACAGACTTTATACAAGGATCATACACTCACTGGGCACTATATTAAAAAGTTCCCAACATGGTCTTCTGCTGTTGGAACCCATCCGCCTCAAATTTTGACGTGTTGTGCATTCTGAGGTTGTTATTCTGCTCATTACAATTGTACAGAGTGGTTATCCGAGTTAACGTAGACTTTCTGTCAGCTTGAACCAGTCTGACCATTCTCCGTTGACCTCTCTCATCAACAAGGCATTTCCATCTGTAGAACTGCCACTCACTGGATGTTTGTTTTAGTTTTTGGCACCATTCTGAGTAAACTCTAAAGACTGTTGTTTGTGAAAATCAGCAGTTACAGAAATACTCAAACCAGCCCATCTGGCAGCAACAACCATGATAAGGTCGCAATGAGATCACATTTCACAGCTCCTGACCCGTATCTGCATGAATTTGTGTTTTCTTTAAGACTTCCCTGCAATACTCACTAAGTTAATTAGTGTATTTATAACAGTGTGATATTATTTAACATGAATCAGCCCTTGAACTGAGAGTCAGGCGTCCATGCATGTGTTGATGCTGATAACCCATCTCAAAACCTCTAATTCTTTTATCAGCACACAATTCTTGCACTTGTGATGATGCAGCGGCATCTATCAACAGTCTAATGCATCTCTCACAATGCATATTAAACATCCAGAGCAGGGATGGGAAAACCGCCAATGAGAGGGTGTGGATGCAGATTATCATATGGCAATATTTACACAGTCTCAAAACTATACAGAAGGTGAGAAGTGTGTATTTCACCTCTGTATTAGTGTTTTCTATGGTTGGCTCCTCCACTGTCAGCTCCATGTGGCTTTCTTCTCCCAACTGTAGACAGAAAGAGACACACACATTCAGCTGTTGTCAAGATCTCAAATGTCTGGTACAACACCAGTTTTTCAAACAGACAAAACCTCCAACTGATTATCAGTTAAGCAGAGTGCCATTACACTGAATATCAGCATGACTGTGATTCATTCATAGGCACTAGGTTGTAGGCAATCACAACCGTGGTAATATTCAGTACAACAGCATGATTGCGAGTGAGATCAAATGTTTATACAACAGTTCTATAAAGAAGAAGTTAATATCGAGTAACAATGTCCCATAATCGTAAGTACCAGTTTTAGAACTTGTTTACAGTGTGCACGTACTAATATTCATTTGATATTACTTGGTATTTATGTAGAGAGCATTTAACGTTTGAAGTCATGGAATTAAGTTAAAATTCAGCTTTTGAAAGTCTGTCCACAAATAATGTATAAGGCCACAAGGCCAGACACTTCCCTCTGAAATTCATAAAATAAAAAAAATTAAAAAAAACACTTATATAACAGTGCGCAATAACAGCCAGCCGTACCAGCACACACACTCACTTACACATATTCACACACCCAGAAATCGATTACATAGAGGCTCCACTGATGCAGAGTCTTTGTAACAATGTGGGTTTATTCTCTCAAGATTTATTGCTGTGTTATATTGATGGGGATATCCAGTACTATAATAGAAAACAGGACTGTCCTTGCTCTTTTGAAATGAGAGAGTTTACTGTTCTATGTATACATGCATAATGCTCAAAAGGCAAAACTCCCTACACAGTCCTCCTAGACTATTTATAAAACTAAGCTGCAAGTTCAAGTTCTTTATAAAGCTTCATGGCTATGATTGTTATCAGCCAATCGAAATAGAGGTCATTTAAGTATAGAAATGCTTCATGTAAAGTATCAAAAGCAGTCTGTTTGATTTTAAGAGTTAGAGAGAGGGTGGAAAATGGTCATGAAAAACTAAATTCTGAATATTTTTGCTGCAAAAAAACCTTACCAACATTAAAAGTGTACCTCGAGGAAAAATAACATGCTACAAAAGTGTAGAATATGGCCACTTCATTAATGGACCCTTTTCACATTTCCCATTAGTAAACTATAGCAGGGGAAACATTTACAGCGGTAAAAAGGAAATCACAGCAAATTTTATTTTTGACTTTTATGTTTCCATGACTTTCCAAAAGGGGAATAAAAAATTAAGAGCGGTGGACTACGGCAGTCAGAAGAAAGATGCCAAATTTACAGCTGAACAGAAACGTCATTGCAGCGTTGAGAGAGCTGAAAGGGTCTATTAATATCTAAAACTTGCATTCGAGAAACCTGTTGACGTTTCCATAAAAAACATGAATGGAGTGGAACTTTGCAGGTGATTTCATTGTGGCCCACCAATTAGTTTTGGTGGTGACTCAATCATGGCTAATCTCTGACTACTGAAGTAATCCGTCTGCCTCTACACCAACTGAGATATATTTAATTACATGCGGACATGCTTGACCTGGATCACAGTTTGCGCAAACACTCATAGGACAGCATTCAAATTAAACACAATCAGATTACAGTGTGATCTTGAAAACTTTTAGCTCTGCCGTCAAATAGCCAGTTTAATTGTGTTTAATTATAAAGAGTGTTTTTCTCAACTCTGGGGCATTTTTGGGCTGCCGCCTGCAATTTTTCACACTCAAATTTAAAAGCTCATCATTCACACAAACTGTGGACATATTGCCAGAAATTGCTCATTTTTCAATGGTGGTGCTGTAACAAATTTTAGCCCTCACTAATTTTCAGTTATATTGTTTCATTGAATATCTTGGTCTCTGAGTGGACTAGAAGCTCAATCTAGGTGTCATTAGAAAGCTGAGATCATCCCCTTTGCATCAATAACATATCTCTGATGTGGCATATTTTGTTCTGAACATCTAAGATATAAAATTGGATTATTCACACAAGCAAGACTACAGACAAGTAAACAATAGCTCATTTTGTAGAAAAATGCCTAAAGTAAGAGCAGTTTTTAGCAATGTGGGGCTAACAGCAGCAGTGATTGCCACATAAAAGAGACATTTTTATTTGATGTCTTACAGAAATCATATTTCACTTTGTGATTCTTTTGGAATTTGTAGGAATTGTGTTAGGCTTTCAAACGATACCCCATATGTCTGACATATGTATCCAGAGACTTGAACACTCACTTGAGTAACTTTTTAGGAGAAAAAAAAATACTTTTAGAGTAGGTTTAAAAGTGGGTACTTCTTACTCTCACTCAAGTAAATTTCTAATTACATTTTTTAACTTTTACTTCTTTTCAATGGGCACATTACTGGGTTTAATTTAAATTAATGCATAATTTATTGAGATATTATTAAATGGGACTTTTACGAAAGCAGAAGTTCACACAGAGGTGAGCCCTGCTGTCACAGACTGTCAATCAAGTCATCAATGTTGCAGCCTCAAACTCTTCAAAGTGAAACATTTTCTTCGCTCCACACAGTGAAAAAAAAAATTTTTTCGTCATGCAACGCCTTCATTTAACATTGTAAATGTATTAATGGAAAGGAGGAGGTGAGAACCGGCTTGACAAAAGAAATTATATTTAATTAAGAACTTAATAAATTAATAAACCAAAAGACACAAACACACACATATGACGGACAGCTGCCCTTAAACTCTCTTTCTGTCGCACCACCGTCCGCAGTCGGCCTTTATCCCTATCGGAGGCTTGATTAGCCCGATAAGTGGTCGGTTGTGTAGAATCACAACCAGCCCTCTGCCCAGTCACAAACACCAAGACAAAAGGATATTTCAAGATTAAAATTACAGCTTCAATTTAAGGCAGCACGCTGAGGTAAGTTTTGAATCTAATGCTAACTCTGTTTAATGTGATGGTAATTTTCAGGGTGATTCTGTAAGTGGACTCTTATGACATAATATTTTAAGTGTACATTTTTAAAGCAGTGCAGCAATATATCAGTGCTCTTCGTCCCACATGTCATGAGCAGTATTTATGCATTTACCACGCACCGTCACGGGGGTACTGTAAACTATCGCAGTTAAATCCATAAATCCATGTAAACATCCAAGTTAAGTGTAAATAAATGTCTTGGCTCTGCTGTTCGCGTGATTGATAACTGGAGCGTGAACAGACAGCATTTCTGCATGTGCATAGCGAGGTCCACGGGGGGGGGGGGGGGGGGGGCATGAGATGTGCGGGCACGAGGCGATCATATGTGGAAGAGAGTGGATGTGTCCAAAGTCGTTCTCTCATTCACTATTTCCTATATAGTGAATGGTATTTAGTGCACTATATCTCAGCAGTGAGTGAATTAAATGAGTGAGTGAATTTGGGCTCAGACGTATACACCAAGCGTCGGAGCTCTGGGGCTGTCACAGAAACATCACATATGAACTTTTAAAAAACTTGGGCCTTACTTGTTATTCTTATTACATAATATATTAATACAATAAATCTTCATTCCGTTTGTCATTTTAACATATATTGTATGTTAATATAAAGAGTAAACACATTTGATCAAACAAAGAGTACATTTTAAAATGTATCTCTATGTTTTGCCTTTCTATATGGTATTATGTTATTTTAATCAAGTAATGATTTGTCAAAAAGTAATTTGATTCATTCAGCATGAAATAAAACATTGCAGTAGTGAAGGAAGTAGTAAACTCCCAGCTGGTACATCTAACCAGTGATGGATTGTGGGCAATTAACAGTTGTTGTGTGTACATCAAATCTACACTCAAAATTAGAGTGCATTGTGGGTAGTAATGAGTGAACAAAAGTTAGGAAAGAGTGGCTTACTCAGAATTCAGACAATCCTACAAAATGGATACGGACACTCGAAATAGTGCACTATATAGTGGATCGGGGCAGTTTCTAACACAGCAAGTGTTCCTTGACCGGGGTTGGTGCCTTTTGCTCCAGGCTGCATACTCTGCATTTAGAGAGTGGAGGTACTGCTGTACAGAACTAATGATCTTAATTCTTTCGACACTGAAAATTGTAACTACACTGAAATAAGAATCCACGCAGGACTTTAAAAGCTACGAGATAGCGAAAGAATGCATTAAAAAAGCATGATCTTGCTTTGGTTTATATTTCAGCATTATATATAATGTTTACGATTTCACCATAATAATTACTAGAAATGTTTCCAAACCTCTCTTATTGAAAAATTCATCCAGATCTGACAAGAGCCCTTAAAGGGTGGTTCACCCAAAAATGTAAATTCTCATTATTTACTCACCCTCATGCCACCCCTGATGTGTATGACTTTCTTTCATCTGCTGAACTCCAATGAAGATTTTTCGAATAATTTCTCAGCTCTGTACGTCCATAAATGCAAGTGAATGGATGTCTACATTTTATAGTTAAACAAAATCACATAAATCAGCATAAAAGTAAACCATAAGATTCCAGTGATTAAATCAGTATCTCCAGAAGTGGTGTGATAGAAACAGATCACCTTCACATTCTTCTTCTTGTGTTTTTGGTGATTCACATTCTCTGCATATCACCCCTGCTCTCTAGTTAAAAAAGACAAATATTGATCTGTTTCTCACCCACACCTATTGTATCATTTCTGAAGATATATATTTAACTACTGGAGTCTTATGGATTACTTTTGTGCTGCATGTATGTGCTTTTTGGAGCATAAAGATACAAATCTTTATTTGTGTTCGGCAGAAGAAAGGAAGTCATACGCATCTGAGATGGCATGAGGTTGAGTATATGATGAGAGAATTTTCATTTTTGGGTAAACTATCCCTTTAAAGTGTTAGCTCAGTCATAATTTAAAATTCTGTCATCATATCCCTAATGTTGTTCAAACAAAAAATATGTTAGACAGAATGTTAGGGACTTACAGTCTCGCTCATCATTCATTTTCAAAATATGGAGCGAAAAAATTCACTGAAATTGTATAGTGACTCAGGCAAAAATTCTGTCTTAAATCTAATTCGTGTTGCATGGAAGAAAGTCATACTGTAACGCTGGGTTCTTGGAGTGGAAGAGATGCAGGAGTAGATACTTTTCAAACTTTTAATAGTAAAAGCAGGAGTTACAAACTACAAAGCTAAACATCACAAACTAACAACACAACGTAACGTAACGTAACACTTCAACCTTACAACATAACACTTTAAGGACTAACAAAGAAATTAACAAAACAGGAGGGTATATATACAAACAATGACTGATGATGGAATGTAGGACAGGTGAGGAGAATTGGAAACAGATGGAAGTGATGAGGGCAGTGGATTCTGGGAGATGTAGTCCGGAGGAAAACTTTAAAATAAGTGTCCTTGAAGAACATAAGGGAGACAGACTGTGACACATACGGGTTTGGAACAACATGATGGTAAATGATGACAGAATTTCCAATAATAATAATAATAATAATAATAATTCTGTAATACATGTTCAATATGTATTATGTAATGGAATATAGGGGTGTCCATTATGTAATCTGTGAAAGTAAAAAGTTACTCACTACTTGAGTACTCTTTTAATTGGATACTTTATTACTCTTACTCAAGTAGTTATTTATGTTAGTACTTTTACTTGAGTACAGTTTTTGGCTACTCTAATTTGCATTGTATCATTGTTGTGTTGTTCCTAGGCTGCCTGCCAAGACCAATTCTAATGTATTCCTCCATAAAGTAGTAATTCTAACTTGAATAAGCAATTCTGATCTGATCTAAAACTTATAATTAAGTAAGATAATTATTTAAGTCTTGTTTTACTAACCATATTTAAACTTTGATAACAGTAAAACTACAGCACACCAAATATTTTGAAAGTGCATGGAGTTTTGTATATTTTATTATATGAAAATTGTACTAACTTGGTTTGCAGTCATTAATCACAGAAAATCTCTAGTACATAGTACAATTTTATCAGTAGGTGTTTAATTGACATGTTTTATGCCTTGTGTGAGCGCTGATGTGTCAGCAGTCCTGTGCAGCACTGCGGAACTCACCAGCATCTGAGAGGACAAAGAGAGCTGCCTGCATACTCAAAACCGCACTGTAGAGTCATTTGTATTCTTCACATATCTACAACTTCATTCATTGTCTTTAATTATGCTGTCACCGGCTATTCCATTCAACTTATCACAGCAGAAGTCAGAACAAGGCCTCAAACACACACACACACACACACACACACACACACACACACACACACACACACACACACACACACTTTCAAGTGAGATAATGGAAAGTACTACTTTTATGGTGCTTTTAAGGTGCTATTTATATAGAAACCTTTTGAATCTCATTTTGTGTTCCATAGACGAAAGAAATTCATATGGATTTGAACAAACATGAGACAGAATTGTTGGGTGAACTATCCCTTTAAATTTCCATGAACTATGAAAGATTAGCCTTTGAGCTATAACATAACAAGCTATAACAAAAGCACTTAAGTAGTCATAACATAACAAGCTATAACAAAATGCACTTGTATATGTTTTGAATACAGATCTGATCCTAGAAACTTTGTAGTATGGCACTTTTGTACCACTGTCTCCTTAAGATGATTCGCTTATGTTTTACTCTTTTGTAAGTCGCTTTGGATAAAAGCATCTGCCAAATTAATAAATGTAAATGTAACATTCTCCTTTGGGATAGCTTTGCCTCACTAACATCAGCATTTTAAATACTGTGAAACAGAACAATTACTGTGGAGATTTAACGGTATTTAAAAAATAGCAATAAGGCAAAGGGAACAGCAGATGCTGGAGTTATCAGAGGCTGCAGACCTTTTTTTGTCCACTGACTGTGCTGAAAAATAAAACCTCCCCCAAGGGAACTGTCCTCCCTTCAACTGGCCTATACAACAAGTTATAAACTACAAAATGATAGAACCAAAATAAATCACCAAATTATCATAGAGCCACCAGAACAGAGGGAAATGTCCCCACAAGGATAATAAAACCTGAAATTACCTACACTGCGTGGACCAGCCAACAAAAATGTTTCTTTAAGGGTTAGGTTAGGTTAGGTTAGGTTAGGTCTCACTACATGATTTTTGGTTGGATTTTGCATCGCAGACAGATTTCTGAGGTCTATGACAAAACTCCTGTATCGTAATAACAATAATTCCTCACATTTATAAAGCGCTTTTCTAGGCACACAATCGTAGCCAAATGGGTACTCACTGTGGTCGCTGATGCTTGTTAAGTATGAGCAGTTCAGCGATGTGGTCTAAGCTGTCACAGACTGATCTGTTGTGTAGTATGTGTGCTGATGTGTAGTATGTGTGCTCGCATTTCCTTACCCATATTGCGTAAAGTATGTTTCGGGCCTATGTAATGGCCGTACATATTTAAGGGGCGTTCACACTGCCAGCGAACCGCAGTGACAAGTAGACATGATTGTAACACAGTTAAAATGGGCACAGAAGAGGCAGGAACCAGACAAAGCATCAAAATAATATTTTAATGAAAACTTAAATAAAAAACACAAACACACGGCAGCTGCGTGTGGCTCTCTCTCTCCCAAACTGCCACATCCGGCTCATCCTTATCCCTCTCCTCGGCTGATTAGCCCGATTAGGGGCTGACCGTGTGCACTCACAGCCCAGCCCCACCCTCCTACTCGTCACACTCCTCCCTCCTTTGCCTCAGGCCGGGGAACCTGTGGAAAGCTGTGCCTGCTCGCCGGTTCCCAGACATGCTGTCGCCTGGCTCTCAACCACTCCTACACCCTCTGGCGGACAACAGCTGCTCCTCCCCAGGTGGACCGGAGCGAGTCCTCTGACCCATGGTGGATGGAATGCCCCTCCGCGTTCTGGCGGCCAGTAGCGAGCTCCTCCACCTCTGACCGTGGCTCCACCGCTCCAGGAAGCCGGCAGCGAGCCTCTCCTCGCGGATGGCGGCCGTTCATCTGCATCCAGACGGCCGGCAGCAACTCCTCAATTCGCCGCCGGATGGCCGTGGCTGCTCCATTAGGTGGATGGCAGTGGCGAGAACTCCACAACAGTGCAGCCCTCCTCCCTCCCGGGTATCGGCACCAATGTAACACGGTTAAAATGGATGAAGCATCAAAGTAATATTTTAATGAAGACTTAAACAAAAAACACAACCATAAACACACACACATGGCAGCTGCGTGTGACTCTCTCTTTCGAACTGCCAAATCCAGCTCGACCTTATCCCTCTCCTTGGCTGATTAACCCGATTGGGGGCCGGCTGTGCGCACTCATGGCCCGGCCCAGACCAGCCCCGTCCAGCCCTCCTCCTCATCACAATGATCTCATATATTTTTGATGAGAGCTAGCAAGTCCACTTTCCAGTTATTGGCAACAGGATGTGGGCTTGTCGAGGGACACCAAAAGTTGAAAAATGTAACTTTATGCAAATATTAAATAATTTTACTGTTCTAGATCATTTGTCTGTAACCACATACATGGATATAATAAAAACATTATGTGTGGATGATCATGTGAGTTTGATCCATACACTGATAGATTGTTCATCTTGTCAATGATATGATGCATTCAGTACAGCTGAAGTTTATATAAAAACACCCCCCCTCCCCCAATGCAAATTTTTAAAGGCAAAAATATTTATTCCATATAAAAAAAACATGCCAGAAACTGGCGACATCTTGAGTGAGTTTGATTAATACATTGATAGATTGTTCACCCTGTTAATAATTTAATGCATTAAGCACTGGTGCAGGTTCTAAAAAACAATTAAATGAAGTGACAAATTCCCTGGCGGTGTGAACGGGGCTTTAGAAAGCAGCACATTAATGGTAGATTGTTAGTCTTATGTGTAAAAATTTGTATTTATGTCTTACCTCTAGTGGTGTTGAGTCCGGCTGTGGACCCTCGGTTGGGGACTTCGAGCCAGTGGCATTGTGTTCCCAATGCTCAGCCATGTGATTAAACTCAGCCAGCTTCTGTTCACAGCTCTTTTGAGAGTTCAACAGGGTCAATTCATAAAATTCCTGGATATCTACACACACACAGAGAGAGAGAGAGAGAGAGAGAACGTTGAAGGCACAGTAAGTGTCTTTTAATACCCACCGGAATGCCACTGTAGTTTCCACACCACACTGTCTAAATGGGTTTTTGGATTAAAAACCAACATAATCTCTAACTGGTGGCAGATCAAATTAAATGCAGGCAATTTATTAGATTGATTCATTGGCATATAAATGAATCCCGTACAGTATGAGGAAAAAAAAGAGTGCAAGAGAGATACAAACAGAGATAGAGAGACAGAAAGAACAGATGAACACAGAAGGCTAGAAATTTGAGTGGCAGTCACGGTATAGATTCATTTGTGTTTCTGGGTCAAAAAGTGTGATTAGAGACACATTTCTAGCTATCTTAGCCGAACACATTCCGGGTCAAATCAGTATCATGAGAAAATATGTAGAGCTTTACAGTTATTTCCATAGCAACTATTGTAAATAAAGAACATGAGAAAGGTGCTTAAGGCTGAAGTATGTCATTTTTCATTGTTAAAGTTTTGATTTTCAATCAGTTTGTATGACTTCAAAGGAGATATTACTCCTATTTCTATGTCCACATATTATTTTAAGAGAAGACACAAAAGCCATTATGTTAAGTGGGGTTAAATGAGGTCAGAGGCTCTGTGAGTAGTGTTGATATTGTAGGTCAACTTTCTTCTGTCCTACCTCGAGGGATGCACAAAAGTGACTGTGGAAATGGCCCAATATTGAAACTAGATTGCAAGCACTCACAGGGACCATCTGGAAGGATCTGTTCTCTGTCTGAACACAGATTTAAAAGCGACAGCTACAGTACATTAAACCACAATAAATGGTGGGTTAAAGTCAACAGCTCTGCCTCGAATCCAGCCACCATATGCTATGGTAAACGCTACATGTCCTGCCTAGAAATGAGCTAAGCGCATGCTTTGAGATAAAGGAAAGAACATTCTGTGAGTTTGCAGTGCCCATATGGAATGCAGGAATAAAATGTTCAGAGAATTAGATATTATATCCAAGCAACAGAAAAAGTAGAAATAAAAAAATAAAGATCCTTTAATCAGGTGCTCAAACTGATGATATTACGGAACCCATACAATAATGTGCTATGTTATCCAAAGTTTCTGGAAAATACCATATTACATAATAAATTAATGTGGGATCTAGTATAAACAGCGTAAAAATATTTGTCCTTACTTTTTATAACTGTAGCTAGGTTTCCATCATAATTTTGCTAATTTTTAAAGTGCATTTCTGAAAATTAAACTAAAGAAAACGCAAAACATTGCACATTTCCATAAACTGTAAATGTACATTATCTTGAGGGAGCCCGCCTTTTTGTCAAGGAGCAGCTGAACGGACTCTTTGTTTTGGGGGAGATTTTTTGTGGCAGGACGGAGGGCGGGGCCGGGTCGTGATTCTACACACCTTATTAGGCTAATCAAGCCTCAGAGAGGGATAAAGGCCGAATGCGGAGAATGACGCTCAAAACAGTTCTGGTGGATCGTGAGGACCAACTTTAACGATGATCTGCAGGTGAAGTACTACGTTTGAAGAATTGTGTGCCATGGTCGGGCATTTCGTTGAGCCATTTCGTTGAGCAATCCACCTCCTCCTAGCGCATTACATTTTATGCACAGTTTATTTGCATATCAAGCGTTCCATTCAGGATTTCTTTAGCGCATTTTGAAAATGTGATAAATAACAATAAAAATTGTTGGTAGGAAATGCAGCTAGTGATGGCTAATCCAAACTTACCAAAGTTTTTGCAGTAACAATGAAAGCAGTAACTATTATATTTTGGCAGGAAATAGGGTTCAAATGGAAGATTTTTGTAAGGTAAGACATATGAAAGAAAAGGCAAACTTGCAGTGGCGCAAAACCTAAGCAAATCCTTCTCATTCACTTCCATTATTTTGGTTGTGAACGAATGAGTTGATTCAAAGATTTAATGACTCCCTAATAACATAAAAGACACTCATTTGTCACTACTTGCAGGCATAAAGATCTGCAGAAATTGTCAGTTAGCGAATCACTTTGCTTAGCGAAATTCAAATAGCTAGTCACAGAAAAAAATCAAAATCCCCACCACTGTTTGGATTGCCAAAGGGAAAGTGAAGTGATACAAATAGTGAAGCATCCCTATCAATGCCAAATTCTTGGAACACCGCTTGGCCAATCAGATCTGAGGTCCTGAACTGTTATATAAAGGTAGTTGACATGAAAAGTCAAGCAATGATCACAGTGTGACATGCAATGCTCCTTAAACTATTTAAAAAAAGTTTTCTAATTCCTGCAATATTATTACAGATGCCGTTTTTATGACCTTAATTGAAAGACTATATGGAATAATTGTACATTTAAAAACTCACACCAAAGGACTATTTAAGTGAATGGGGGAAAACAAATAAAGATTAAAAAACTTGGTGACCAGTTACAGCACCCAAAATACCATTGTGACAAGGAGAAGGGCATGCCCGGGCCTTGAGGGTGTACGGTCGGCACTGAATCAGCTGGAGAGTGAGATAAAGGGGAGACGGAGATGCCAGTTAGAGAGATAGAGAGACACACTGTATGACTGTGTGTCTTTGCATTATGTTGTTTTAAGTTGAATTTCTGTAATTAAAGTTACGTTGACTTTTCTGTCGGTTCTGGCTTCCTCCTAGCCCACTTTACCCATTACATTGGTGCTGAAACCAGGGAGGAAGGAGGTCGTGGCGCTGTCGTGGGGTCCTCACCACTACTGTCCGCCAGGGTTTTTATGACCTTAACTGTTAGACTATATGGAGTAATTGTACTTTAAAAAGTCACACCATAGGACTATTTAAACAGAAAAAAAAGATTAAAAGTGGGAAAAACTTGGTGACCAGTTACAGCACCTAAAATTTTAGCTTTCCTTTATAAATTCATATAAATCTAAGCTTCAAACTTTGTTGAATTAAAAAGAAACGTTCATGCTCATGTTATTTCTCAACAAAACAAAACAGAAAAATGTATGTGCGTAAAAACACGCACATAGCTAAACATATTTCATGATGAAGATTGTCCACATTGGTCAAAAGAACCACAAAAGCACTTTGCATGTGATAATGAATGCAAAGCTGTTCTGAAGACAATGTTCCCAAAGCTATACAATAAAATAGCTATTTTCATCCTAACAATAGAAGCATCTTTCAAGCAGGTGCCAGCAGCCCATTCCATCTTAAAGAGAAAGAGCGTTCATTTACATTTAAATAAAGCCCTAATCACAAGACTGTTTGTTACTCCTCCTACATATGCCTGGCTGGTCCAGCAAGTTCAACACATATCAGTAACACTAAGTAAACATGACAAATATTGTTTTTTCAAGCAAACAGCAATACACTTACTCAAAATGTGGTTCTGCCTCTGAAGTGGAAGGATAAATTGAGAGTGAGACAATCAAAGACTTAAATGTATGCAAATCCCGCATCTCAAAGAGACATGGGTGACAATTTGAGAAACAGTGATGCAAACTGGAAAAAGACAGAAATTTGAGTACCATTATAAAACAAACTGTTAATCTAACCCATTCTACCAGCACAACTTACTAACATCAAACAGTTTTGAAGCATTAAGTTTAAATAAACTTACAGAGCTGTAAAACTCAGCTGTTCTCCACTGACATGTTGCACAAAGTGTCATTATTTAACAGCAGGAAGTATTGTGTGTGTGTGTGTGTGTGTGTGTGTGCACACGCGTGTGTGTGTGCACGCGCGTGTGTGTGTGCACGCGCGTGTGTGCGTGTGTGTGTGTGTGTGTGTGTGTGTGTGTGTGTGTGTGTGTGTGTGTGTGTGTGTTAGTGCCAGATGCCTGATCTAGCAGCATGCGAACAGCCAGCTTAATCCTCGTAAAGGCCTCCTGTTCACTTCAATTCCGACAACGACCTTACACACACACAGCTATTTCTGATCATTACTTCAAAAGCTTTGTTTTCTGTTGCCTTTAAAGCTGTTTAGCACTCTAAAACATGTCCTCTGTTCACCTCTGAGAGCCTCTAACAGAGCCAATACGTCTGCTCTCGCTGTCTCTAGTTATACTTGTATAAGAGCAGGTGGCGGCTGATGATGTCCCTGTGTTTGTGTGTGTGGCTGTAGGATGGACTGGGGCAGCTGGCACAGAGTTTAGGTCAGTTGAACTCAGGCCATAGAGCTGAACCCATAAGGACAGAATTTCTGTTCAGATCACATTAAAGGGTTAGAAATGAATATGACAGTGATCAGAAAGATTCTGATTTTAAATCTAGAATGGTTCAAACATGATATTGATACTTGCTAATGCTATGCTAGAGCTCTGCAGCATTTCTTGCATTGTGGTGTAATAAAGTGTGGAACAGTTGCTGTTACTTAGCCATTATAATTAGACATGGCCAATCAGACAATATTTTCCAATACACTCTACTTATATATTTAGCCGCAAGCAGCAATGAGCAGCAGTGTTGTGTGCAGATGCGTGGCCTATAATTTGACTGGCAACCCCAGGTGCCACCCCAAATTCT
Source organism: Moxostoma hubbsi (assembly GCA_032164185.1). Lineage (NCBI taxonomy): Eukaryota > Metazoa > Chordata > Actinopteri > Cypriniformes > Catostomidae > Moxostoma > Moxostoma hubbsi. The sequence continues at coordinate 14,830,323 of JAVLUX010000038.1, forward strand.
AAAATATGTTTGGTAGATTCCCAAGTCAGTTGCGGGCCATCATTAAAACCATGTAGAACCCCACTGGTTTAAATCGAAGCGGGAAGAAATGTCGCAGTTAATGGCAGTTAATCGAGTGGACTGGGGGAAACAATGTGTACAGTATTTCTAAATTAAATATGGCTTGAACGCACACTGTAGATCGGCACTGAAGCGCACCTGTAAACAAGATATCCGTGAGCATTCAAGTATACTCCACTCTGTTCTTAGTAAATCAGATTCCCATGCCCCTAAAAGTCACATAAAAATTAACTGTGGATGCTTACTTCATGTCAGTCTATTTATGACAATAGTCAAAAGTCTGACTATGCAAGACTAGAGTTACAGAAGTTTCGCTTCTTGGGTGCCTAGCAAAAGAACCAATATGACTTTGACAACAGTTTAGACAGAATGGTTATTTGAGATCACTCATTACTCTTTATTATGCCACTGGAATTTATAGTAAACAGTCATCAAGGTTGATCTATGTTATTGAACATCAGTGTTACACAGTGTAGCAGCATCTTTGATGTTGGCACTTTATATAGCCACAATAGATGTACACACACAGGGAGTGGTGCATTATAGGTCATAAGTGTTCCAATTAACTGAGCTATGTTTCCAGTCCTGCACTGTTGTCGGCTCAACCAAGTGTGTAATATGTTGGGGCTGCAACAGGCAACATGTCACTAAGAGCAAGCACCAGGTGCACAAACTTTAGCTCATGTCCCAGCCAAACTCATCCAACAAAAAGCCAGCTTTGCCTACCATAGATTTCAGAAAGCCTGTGTTAATCAATGGAAAATTGATTACATGACTAATTTAGCAATGGGAATAATTAGGACTAATCTTTAAGATTGAAATCTAATTAATATGAGAGTTCTCTTTTGCTTTTTTTGCTTTTGTTTTCTAGTCGTTATCTTGAAATATGACCAGTGGTGTGAGGTACAATTTCTTGAGGTGTCCAAACAAGTAGCGTTTTCAGATATCATACGGCTTTTTGATAAGAACAGAAAAGAGACTGCGTTTTAGCCCCCTTTTTTTAACCCTGAAAGCGAGATAATATTTTTTCTTTGTAAAAAAAATTTTTCCAAACATTTTACCCACAGTGACACTGATATCAATGTGATAACTAATAATGCTAACGAGTGTTGGGTGATTGATATGGGGTTTTCAATGACTGCTGTCAATAATGATATCTAGATGTACAGTTTGGTTAAATGTATATATAAATAATTCTAATTTCCTTCAAAACAAGATTTTGTTTATTTTTCTAATTTTGTATCATTGTATGCAGAAACTCATCTTTGGTTCTAATTACAGAATGTGACTGATGTGGTTCAGCTCTTGTGGGCTGGGGGAAATAACTTATCCACTTGGTTTCCAAGGCAACCAGAAAGAAGAACTAGAAAGATTCATATTCATAATCACATTAGTCAATGCATGAACTCTTTTTTTTCTCTCTCTTTTCTTCACAGACCAACCCGTAGACATACAGACAGAAGTATGCACACACATTCACATGCTGCAGCTGCTTCACTCTTATGTAATGGATGGATGGATGGATGGAGTGGGCTCCAGGCTGTAATCTCACTCCTCTCCAGGGAGTGATTATTCCAGCTCCTTATGCTACCCACCACTGCAACAGACACACACTCACACACCTACTCAACTCCTGACGCTGACTCCCGCCTCTGTGATTCTCCATGATTCATAAAATCACTCTTGGCCTTCCATCTAAATGCGTTACAACCACTTCAGTCATTGTAAAACAAGAATACTCTGGGCAAACGTTCACATTTTATCAATTTATAATTACCTTAATTTATTTACTATTTTGAAGGATTAGTTCATTTAAATTTATGCATTTGGCAGATGCTTTTATCCAAAGCGCCTTACAGAGTCCTTATTACAGGGACAGTCCCCCCGGAGCAACCTGGAGTTAAGTGTCTTGCTGAAGGACACAATGGTGGTGGCTGTGGGGATTGAACCAACAACCTTCTGATTAACAATTATGTGCATTAGCCCACTACACAACCACCACTCTACTTGTGCTTCTTCTATGGACCACAGAAATAAATATTAACAAAAAATTACAAAGCTTTTTTTTTTAACTCAGTGTTTTTGTTTTGTTTTGTAGTAAACAAGTACGTAGTAATATCTACACATTCTTTAAAAATATATATATTTATACAATTCTGTAAGTTATTACGGCTTTTTTCTGAGAAATATATATTTTTAGGTTTATGCTTAAAACAAGAATATAAAACAAGTTGTCAATAATAAATATAAAAGTTTGAATTAATAAACCTGGACATGGCACACAACTGGTGTGTCATGGTACACACGAGAAGCAACTAAAAGTTGGTATTAAGTTGTTGTTGTCTCCTATATGATTTTAATGGGCAGAAGGTACAATTATCAGTGCATAACAAGCTCCTGACCCGTATCAGTGTGATTTTATTCATTACACTGCTGCCACACGAATGGTTGAATAGATAATCACATGAATACGTAGGTGTTTTATTTTTTTACAGGTGTACCTAATGAAGTGTTCAGTGAGTGTATATGGTGCTTCTATGGTTCTTTTTTTAGGCTTTTTTGGAACTTGTCAGTATGAGGGTGCCTTCACACTAGCACATTAGGTGCACATCCAGGTTCGTTTGACATCAAAATTCGGCTGTTTGAATGATGTGAATGCTCTGAATCACCATCCACTTTCATTGAATGAAATACTGGATACTTATGGATAAATGCTTCACTTTTCATTTTGTGTTCCATAGAAGCGAAAAATCATAAAGATTTGTAATGACATAATTTCCCCTAGAAATAGCTCAGTTTGGTGAATGGAAGATAAAATCATAGGACTGCCACACATCAGATGGTCCATATTTATCATTAGAATCTCACATTTAGAAAACTGAAAATGTTGCTGTTCCAAAACACATCACTAAATTGCTCCCACTCATTACTCCAGATACTGATGATATGACAGGAAGAATATCTTGCCTCACGCTCTTGGCAGGCTTTCATATTTCTGCATTTCTCCACTCCGCCAACGGACTCACAAAATAATCTGACAAAATAAGATTTGCTCATTATGGAACAAATAATTACATTTAAGACCAGCTAAAGGCCTGATTTCACATTATTAGACTGTGTAAAACATGTTTGGTCATGAAAAAAAATATATTAAATAAATAAATAAAATAGTCAAAGAGAATGTTTAAATGATTTGCTCATATTCATATTCAGAAAGCTAGAAGAATATACTTAACATTTATCACCAAGTATCAGGTTGATCTTTAATGACATTGACTAATCTTATGAAAAATTATTGTAAACAAAATTTCAACTTGATAGCATGTTTTAACCATCCTCCGTCCTGTTTGTGGCCATAAAGGACAGATATAAAACACAAATAAATGCTATGAATTTTCACATGCTAAAATTATCTGATTGTTGTACACAACATAAACCCTACCAGTTGTTAATTTTTAATTAAATTATTTTCAAAATTAAAATTTTTCTACAATGTGTTTTGGCTAGGGTCAAATTGACCAAATTAATAATTTTCCAAAGTTTCCATATTTTATTTTATTTTAGATGTACTTTAATTGGGTCTCTGGCATCTAATTAGTCAAAAAAAGAAAAACATTGAAGTCAAGTTCAATTAGAGGAAGACCGATATATCGGTTTTATCGATTAATTGGTGCTAATAGTTGCTTTTTGGGATTATCATTTATCTGCAAAAGTCTATGTCCATAGTTGCCAATAGTTTTTATATAATTTCATAATTTCAAAATAAGAGTCCCTGGTGTGATTCGGGCTGGTTTATACATAAAAGTCCCACGTTATGTACCAAATTATTGGGATTTTCTTTGAATAAAAAAACTGCAACAGGGATTTTATTCATTTTGGAATCTTTGTCTCTGCCCGCCATAGTAAAGAAATTATTTATTTTTTATTTTTTTTAATTTTATATATTGATTATAAAAACTATCAGCTGATTAATCAGTTATTAGCCTTTCCCACGACCTTAGTTATCGGTATCGACCTTTAATTTCAATCAAATATTTGGGTTAATAAAACTGTGCATGCACATCTTTTAATGTACTCTCTACACTGATAAATCTAAGCCCTGATAAAAGTTTCACCCTACCTGGAATGCCTCTGGAGCTTCATAACAGCTGAAAGAACAACATATATTCTATATTCTGCCATAAGCAGTTATGGATATTATTAACAGAACTAATTTGCTACAGTGCTGCCTAGCGCTCAGCTAAATTTAGCACTGCTAGAAACATGCTGAATTACATCACTACCTTTACTCATTTTTGTCTTCTAGAAATACGTTTTTCTTGCAGGCTGCTCACTATGACACTGGAACCCTTTTGGCTGAAGGATTGCGTTACCATGGAGACAGGCAGAGACTGCACATCTCTTATAATACTTAAAGGACTATGGCAGGTGAACATCTGACTCACAGAGCTGCCTCAGTCAGAGTCACAATTACTGTCCTTCATAATTACGTCCTAGACCAACACTCAAGCAAAGTTAAAAGGGGGGATTTTAAAGTCATAGAGGATTTTAAAGTCATAGAGTTTCAAAAGAATCATTTCATTCTCTATGTAAACTGTGGTCTTTGAAAAAGTCCCCCATTGACACACTGATGACATCAAAAAGGCATTGTCTTTGAAAGTTCTCTCAACAAGTTTCAATTATTCATCACAGAGCTCGGAAATAAAGGTTAAAACGTAACAAGTTGATTTATCATCGACACAATGAACACAAATATAATTTCTGTCATTTACTCACCCTCATGCTTTTGAAAGATCCAAACCTGTATGACCTTTTCCATTCCGTGGAATACAAAATGAGATGATAGGCAGAGTGACACCATCACTGTCACTGACAAAAAGATGCAATTGTGTGAATGGGGACTGAGGCTGTCAATATATAAAATTCTGCCTAACTTCGATTTTTGTGTTCCATGGAAGAAAGTAAGTCATATGGGTTTCGAACAACATAAGTTGAGGAAATGATGACATAATTTTCATTTTTGGGTGAACTATCACTTTAAACCTGCTATTCTCTGACCACACAGAACTAAAGTGCTCCATCTGCTGGAAAAATAGAGTTACAACAACAGCCAGAAAACATCTTAAATCTCTCTCTCTCTCTCTCTCTCTCTCTCTCTCTCTCTCTCTATATATATACACACACACACACTGGTGGCCAAAAGTTTGGAGTAATGTACAGATTTTGCTCTTATGGAAAGAAATTGGTACTTTTATTCACCAAAGTGGCATTCAACTGATCACAAAGTATAGTCAGGACATTAAGTCAAGTCAAGTGGTTTTTATTGTCGTTTCATCATATACAGTTAGTACAGTACACAGCGAAATGAGACAATGTTCCTCCAGGACCATGGTGCTACATAAAACAACATAGGACAAACACAGAACCACATGAGACTACACAGACTAAATAAAATACCTATATAACGTGCAGGTGCAAATGTGTGCAAAAAGTACGGGACAGTCCAATAAATTACTAACAATGAACAAGACAATGGGCACAGTGAGAGACAGTGCAGCACCGACCATTACACAGTAGTGCAAAAAATGCCAAATGTAAACATAACATACTATGAGATAGTGTTCTATGCACATAGCAGTTATTGAGGTAGCAGACAGTTATAAAGTGACAATAATTAAAGTGCAACTCAGGACACATGTGTGTGTGTGTGTCAGTCCAGTCTGACAGAATGTGAAAAATTACTATTACAATTTGAAAAAAATCCTCCATGTGCAGCAATGACAGCTTTGCAGATCCTTGTCATTAGCTGTTAGCTGTCAATTTGTCCAGATACTCAGTGGACATTTCACCCCACGCTTCCTGTAGCACTTGCCATAGATGTGGATATCTTGTCGGGCACTTCTCACGCACCTTACAGTCTAGCCAATCCCACAAAAGCTCAATGGGGTTCAGATCCATAACACTCTTTTCCAATTATCTGTTGTCCAATTTCTATGTTTATTTGCCCACTCTAACATTTTCTTTTTGATTTTCTGTTTCAAAAGTGGCTTTTTCTTTGAATTCTTCCCTCTAAGGCCTGCACCCCTGAGTCTCCTCTTTACTGTTGTACATGAAACTGGTGATGAGTTTTTAGAATTCAATGAAGCTGTCAGCTGACGACATGTGAGGTGTCTATTTCTCAAACTAGAAACTCTGAAGACTCCTCTTCTTTAGTTGTACATCTGGCCTTCCACATCTCTTTCTGTCCTTATTAGAGCCAGTTGTCTGTAGACTGTAGTGTACACCTTTGTATGAAATCTTCAGATTTTTGGCAATTTCAAGCATTGTATATCCTTCATTCCTCAAAACAATGATTGACTGGTGAGTCTGTAGAAAAAGCTGCTTCTTTTTTACCGATTTTGACCAAATATTGACCATAAGACAAGCCGGGCTATTGCATACTGTGGCAACTCAAAAACAAACACAAAGACAATGTTAAGTTTCATTTAATAAATCAAATAGCTTTCAACCATGTTTGATATAATGGCAAGTGATTTTCTACTACCAAATTACTCAATTACCAATTACTTAAATTTAACATGATTACTCAAGCATAAGCTGTTGGAGGGATGTCCGCTGGAAATGGGACCTGTCTAGATTTGATAAAAAATCATCTTTTTCAAATAGTGATGGTGCTGTTTTTTTACATCAGTGATGTCCTGACTATACTTTGTGATCAGTTGAATGCCGCTTTTGGTGAATTAAAGAACTGATTTCCTTCCGAAATACCAAAATCTGTACATTATTCCAAATTTCGCTGCCAGTGTATATATATATATATATATATATATATATATATATATATATATATATATATATATATATATATTATGTCTTTGTAAAACAGACAGTTAACAGACAATGTGTCTAAATTTGTGTATAAAAGTGCAAAATATACAAAAGTCCAAAAGAAAATATTTTTTTATTATTTTATTACTACTACTTAAAGTTTCCATATACATAATGAAATACTTGTTAAGTGGAAGGTTACCAGTTATAGGGGACCTGACAGAGCATATGTTATATGACATTTGAATCAATACACCCTGATTTCAAACAATATTCCCACAAAATCCCACAAGATGGCAACATAATTCTCTCTGAACAAAAGCAAGATTTGAACCCCACTGTCATAATTAAGGAGAGAAGCAGAGGTGGGCTCAGCAGTTTCTGTGTGGTCATACTCTGGAGATGAAGGCTTGGTAAGAGAAATATTCACATTGCATTTGCATCTTTAGGCTAGCACTGATATCTTCGTAGAAGCTCTGTTGTCCTTGAGGGCATCTAATAAATTACAGCCATCTGTTTCAGAGGTGGGACCAAGCCTGGTATCAACCCAAATGCGTGTGGCATTGTGTTTCAGTAAACACTGGCTTATTATAAACTCAAATTATATGAACAAATACACATTTAGCTTGACTATTACGCAGCATTCAAAATCTGCCGGAGCACACAAGCCTTTCATACTAGAGTTTAAGCATGCAAAATAATTTTGGACAACACAACAAGTATGGAAAAAGGATATGGTGTCGTGGCAGGACTTCTGTTTTAAAGAAATGACAATAAAGCACTAATAGTAATAAATTCTAAATGATACCATACAACATTTCCAGCAACACTGCTAACCATGCAACTTCTCTTCTCTTTTTCTTTAGACAATTGATTTTAGAATTCTTTAAAAGGGATAGTTAAAAAAATTCTGCCATCATTTACTCACCCTCATGTCATCCCACACCCATAAGACTTTATTCAGTAGAAAACACAAAATGACATTTTTGGCAGTATGTTAGTCACCATTTACTTTCATTGCACCTTTTTCAAATACAATGAAAACGAATGGTGACTGAGGCTGTCAGTTCCAAAAACTCTCCTATCTATGTTTGTGTTCCACGGAAGAAAAAAAGTCTTAAATGGCAAGTGGTTTAAAAGGCAATTAAATGACAACATGATTTTCATTTTTTGATGAACTATCCCATTGAACTTGTAGTGATAAAACTGTCAACCTCTAATTTTTTTTCATTTCTTTTCCATGTTTGATTCTCACCCAAAAGTTAATTTGTGACATTTAGATCCCCAGTTGGTCACACGTCTTTTTGCTAAACAAATGATCAGGTCATTGTTCAGTAAAGTAAACTTTACGTAGCAAAAACTGAAAAGTATATCCATATATTTTTGCTCTACAGTGTTTGCGTGGAACAACTGTGAATAGAACACAAAATCTAGTGAGGCTTTTCAAATAGTACTGTAACATTAATGCTTTAACAACATGCGAGCACATTAAAATTTGCAATATAACAACCTCAATGTTTTCAAAAACATGTTGCAACAGGTGCAGACAGTGGTCTCTGTGACTTACTGGATACCGTCTGGAAGAGCTTTATACCAAAACCTTTCATGCCGCTGATCTGACATGAAGATTGCAGCATTGCATTTCATGCCCCCGACCATACTTTGATGTCAACAACAAAATCTACAAGAAGTTTTCTCTCCCCCTTTCAAAAAATTGATGAGCCCGTTACTATCCCGTTTGTTAACTAATATTACATATTTATACACATATTACACAGAAGGAAAGGCTCCTCGTTACCATGGTTAGGTCGGTGTGCTAGTCTTAAATAATAGTAATAATAATAATAAATTAATGCATTTATGAAAAATAAATACTAGCTGAAACACATCTTGAAACTGCCACTGTTGATATAAAATGAGGTCTAATAGATTCTACTTTTAGATTATTTCATATGAAACTGTAACATTTTGTCCAAATATAACTGTGATTTACTCATGTAAAATCCTGAAACAAATTTGTAAAGGTGATGGTGTGCAATTATTAATATTTTTAATTATTTTGGTAAAGGGGCCACATCAGGCTTTAAGTAGTACATGTTAACTACTTTGTGTTTGTAAAAACGTAACATTGTGTTACTTTTGAGATACAATGTTCTGCATTGAATTGGTTTCTGTATCTTTTGAGCCCAGAAATAGTTGTGTACTCAATTTTCTGAAGTGTATCTGTGACCAATGGGACTATTCTGCCATTGTTTTAAGTATTGTATTGCTCTACAATGATAGATATTTTTCTATCAGGCATTAAAAACTGAATAAAGGCTGAGCTTATAAATGTATTTTATCATCTCTACTTCCCTGTTAATTTATTATTCAATTTAACACTTTCTACATCAGGGGTCTGTTTAAATAAATTTTAAAAAAATGAAATTTATAGATCTTTTCATGTTTGTCGCAAAGCGGGTGAGTTTACTTATTTCTTTTCTAAAACATTACCCGTTTACATGCTAAAAGGGTCATGATGCAGGTCTCCTCGATGGTTTTTCAACACTCAACAGAATAACACGGGCTGCATGACTATGATAAATAATTACTGCAAGAGTTACATTAACATACAGGTGTGAAGGGACTTCAACATGTCTAAACTGCACAAATAATAAATACATATACATTTTCAACTCTGGCTTGCTTTTGCTCGCATGTCAATGATGCCGAGATCTACTTTTATATTTAACTTAATCACTGAGAAGGTTTACCTGCAAAGTAGCATCAAACATCACAAGTAGCTCAAGAATGGACACAGAATAGCCGTATAACACTTTTCCTTGAGCAGAATATTGCAGTACAGATTGCTAAGTTTGTTCAAAGGGGAAAGCGTGACAGAAAAAGTGCACTCGCGTGCATGGTTGCCAGATTGCACAAAATAAGTATTATACGGAATATTTCCAATTTGCGCAAGTATAAATCTCAAACTGGGGATGCTGCATCGCTTATCTGGCAACCCTGAGCATGTTACATGTTGTGGAGACGCGTTAGGTCCCAATGCAAGTTAACCGAAATATCCAATGAAAAAATTCCACATTAAACCATGTGGAGGGCCTGATCCAGCCCGCGGGCCGTAAATTGCCCATGTCTGCTTTAGCTGTTTGTGAGATTATCATTAAATCTGCCTCGGCAGTCCTAAATAGTCTATCACTTGGGCCGCCACCGAAATATCTTCAATGGGAGAACCATGGCATTGTTCTTTTCCTGCTGTCTGCGACCCAGACCAACTAGACCAGTCGAGAAACACTGCTTTATCTGACACACACACACTCATGTCAGACTCCCTCGCCTCGCTTCTCTCTGACATTTTCTCCGCTGTTTCCCTGCACGTCCCCTGGTATAAGGGACTTCCCTTATACGTTTTTTGCTAAACTGTAATCAGATCTGTTATTCTTGCAGGAGTGTCCCCTATAATGCAGGAGGGTCCCCTATAAGTCCCAAGAATAACAGATCTGATTACAGTTAAGCAAAAAATAAGTAAATAAATAAAAATGCTTCTAATGGGACTGTCTCTCTGTGAATCAGGAGTGCGCCATCATGGCTCTTCTATTAACGTGGCAGTGTCCAACCTTGTTTGGTTGACATTGACAAATGGGGTCCATTATAAACCTCTATGGAACAAATTGTCAGACTGTGGTTGGTTTTCCGATTAGGCCGCAGTGGCTCAGTATTCAAAGGATTCCGATAAACAGCTGTGATAGAGAATATTTAGCCAAGAAAATCCCATCAGTAAGGACAGACTCTAAATAAAGACAGAGCTGTTTTAAAGAAATTACATTTTGATCCAAACGTTTCAACTTTGGCACCAGATGATCTGATCCCTGTGTTCCCAGTGTGACACCACCTTACAGTAGTAATAACCTTAGCAATAATAAAGGTGTATGAGAGCTTTACTGTAATTGATAGCACAGTACTTTTTTATGGCTGCTTGGTTTTCAAATATGAGTTGTCCAAACTATTAACTTAATAACCTGCAAACCTACCATTTCCATTTTACTAAAACTGTCACAGTTCTGATAAGCCCACAGGTTTGATTTGTTATTGTCATTTACTCTCCCTTGTGTTTTGCAGGTGCGCTTGACTGGCATGATCAGAGTTTCCATGGGAATGGTCACTGTTCTCTGGGCGGCGCCAATCATGCCACTGATTGCTTGTCAACCAACACCTGTTCCAACGTAATTGCACTCCCTACATATGCCCTCACGTTTCTCTGTTTCTTTGCCTGATTATTATGCTAAATTGAATACTAACCTTGCTCTCCTTTTCTTGCTGGTTCTGTCTTGTCGCTCTGTTGGTTTGCTCGGGTTGTGGTTTGCCTTCCAGTCTTTGCTGAGTTGAGCCTGACAATCCACAAAGGAATTTCACTCTATCCCCGCGTGCCTGGGATCTACACTTATTCTGTTGTTCGCATTGTCCGCTGGACATCTCTCTCTCATCGTCAAGGTTCTACAGAGGATCAGGACAAGCTCCTCCTGACTTCCACAACGCACACACTCCACTAACGAACACACTACTCTCTATTCTGTGTGGTGGCACATTGCTGACTTTATTAAAAAATATATTTGGAACTGTTACCTCTGCTCCTGGGTCATTCTGTCTAGCACCTACACGTTATAAAAAGATGCAACAAGGTTTATCAAGCAGGGCAGGGTATATCACTCAATAATCAGCATCATTAAAACAATTCTTTATTAAACACTTTGAAAGTGATTTATTCTGTGTTTTCTAGCCAGCTGTTTATGGAGACTGCTGCACCATTATACATGCCCCTAAATGGCATGTAAAACCATATTTTTTGTGTAAGTTGATAATTCTTTGTGAGAATAAGATCCAATGAGAACTAGACCGTATGCCGCAAGTCAAAAGTCTGCTTCTACAAGACTACTACAACACAGTTTTGTTAAAGCAGAACATATGAGTGGTAGTCCACATAGTGTTTCCTGGTGAATGAGAGAATACTACACATCTCTGCCATGATGGCACACTGACCAGATTACACTCACTTGTAAAATGATTACTGCTATTTCAGGAAGCAATAGCGACCCAAATATATCATGGTGTTTTATTGAAAATCCATTAAAAAAAGGGGTAAGTTTGAAAGATCTGCATGATTGTTTAAATTTGTTAATAGTTTCAAAGATGAGCTAATAATACAGTTGGCTTCTGATGTGTTTGGTAATTCTGTTATCAGCTGTGAATGGGTTCAAGGGGGCAGTAAAGTACAAGAAGACCTGTCAGGATTATGTCACCTTTTCCAGTTAATAGAAAGCAATCTGCCATGAAAGTCAGAGGGAAAAAAAGACATTACGGATATTACAGGTAATGGACAGGGGACAAAGGGTAATCTGCTTTCACAAATATTACACTATTAAATGCTAAATCTCTGACCCTGAATCATAATTCCACCTCTTAAGCAATTATACACGCAACTACGATTTAGCATATTATGATTATTGCATCTAAACACATTGTTTGTTAATTATGCATTTTTCCATCATGACCAGTTCTCGTCCAACTCACTAAAGGCTTTTTGGAGTATTAAAACCTAGAACTAAATTACAAGCATAGGACCAAATTCAAAGATCTGATTGCACGAATGGACCTTGCTCTGCCCAGAACGATGTCTTGAATTAATTGAATATAAATGCAGAGAAATGCAGGTTAGCTGATTGCAAGAGCAAGCAACAAAATATAAGAAAGCTTATTCATAATTACAACAATTCATAAATTTTAACCAAGCCTGTTCAACATGAAACACCCCAATGCAAGATGAATGTTGCCACTACCTTCATTTCTTTAAAACAAGTTTTTTTAAGCTTTTAATCAGGGTTATGGCACCAATAGTAACAAATGGCACCAATGCACAATTTCAAGAAAAGTAATGGAATATTCACGGAAAGCAAATCTAAGGCATTAAAAGTGTTTAAAGCAATCAGATGATAATTCATAGTGTCATACTATGTAGCAAAGACTTAAGCAAAGGCATGCAGCTATAAGGTCAAATCTTGTTAGAAAAGATGGTCAGTTGAAGTGACCGTTTGTAACCTCAATACTGCAAATTTATTGGCTTCCTTGCTAATTGTTTGAATGAATCCTGACTTTAGAATAAAAGAAAGATCCATATTCTTTCACAGACTTAAACAGAATCTGACAGCACATTAAATAATTGATGGGATTCTCAAATTGCTGTAATTAGCCTTCATTTTATTCTTTGCATTTAAAATGGGACGCTGTTATATTTTATAATCAGTCATACACTGTACACCCTATATTTCCAACTAAGGGAATGTTTCAATTGCATGCTCAGAAGAACTACAGAAACTCAAAAATGTTCTCTAAAGCTAACTATTGCATAATAATACCACATGGGTGCATATGTCCTTAAGCTTTATTTGACCCTGAGTATAAATAAAATAGTGAGAGGTTTCTGGATATCCATTAAGCCGGTCTCATTTTCTTATAAAAGGCAAAGGCTTGTGAGGATGAGCTTATGAGGAACACATTTAAAATACCAAAGGCACAGGAATGCATCTCCTGCCACATCAGCAAGGTTAAAAATAAAGCGGCAGAATGTGCCCACTTGCTTGAGAATGAACTATGGAATTAGTAATTGTCACATCAGCAGACCAAACACATGCAATCTAAATGAAACAAATGCTAAAACTGAAAACACTAACCCTTAAACATGAAATATCCTGCAATCAGTTTGAGAAACATTTGTGTGCTGCTCAACAAATCATTTTGAGCTTCATTTTGCATCTATTGTGCTTTCTTTGACCTATTTTCCCACAGATAGATAAATGCAAAGCATATTTCATACAAATGTTCATTTTTGAATACAGTTCAAACAGAAACCTAATGTTCCTTCAAGCTTACCTATGAGAGCTTGGAACAGGCTGCTTTTGAAGATGCCCATGACTCTTAAGATGGCAGTTTTGAGCTGTTGTTCCTCTGGTTTCTTCAGCATGGAGCAGTAGTCCTCCAGAAGGCTTATTGCCCTGGCTGTGTCTGCAAGTCACAACAGAAAGAATAAAGTTATTCCCTTGGCATACATTTTTTAATTTAACATGTAACAATTTGGAATGTTATGAAATATTTATAAGGCTGCTGTCTCACATTGTGTTATAAGCTGGATGGTGGTCACACCACATTGTTTATATTAAAAGAAAAAAAAGATCTAGCTATTTGGCAGATAAATAATTTGATGCAATACTTGATAACTTAAGATTACCTGAAATGTATCAAGTTTTACTTTCAAAGAGGCATCCCTTGAATATAAATAAACTAATGAATTATATACTTAAATCACCATTCACTTACATAGTATTTATTTAGTGTTGGAGACTAAAATACTGCCTAACATTTCCTTTTCTCATTCCACAGAAGAAAGTACTGTAAGTCATATGGGTTTGGCACAACGTGGTGATAAGTAAATAGGATGACCTATCTATCCTTTTAACTACACTACATCATCATAACTTCACAACAAAATATCAACTCAATATTTACAAACTGCTGGAAAATTTGGCTGGAAAGCATTTGCTAAGAACATAAATGCAAATATCCATGTTGATTAAAGCATTGGGTCTCCTGACTCACAGATTGTCTTGCAGAGTCACTTCACACTTTCATAACATAACACTACCCACAGACCCTGATGTGCCCTTTACAACAGAAACAGATCATTAGCATGAGTGAGCATGACTCAGTCACTTAGTACCACAGACAAACAGACACTAAGGACCGGACAGGGGTTAATTCCTGTTATTGACAGAGTCCTTTAAGGAAAGGGATTTACACTGCAGCAACAACTGGAAGAACAATGTTGCCACTTTAACACACTCAAAAATGCATTATAACTATCAATACACATGGGAAGGATTATTGAGCATGTAGAAATTAGAGTGTGCACCACAAAATCAAACCAGTAAGTCTATAAAACAGAAAATTGTGGAAAAACCATTCAAAGAAGTATCTAAGTAAGCCATTAGAATAATTAAAGTGTTTAAGTATAGATCACAGAATCAGACCTGTAGCAAGATAAGGTCAAACTTTAGGTATTAAAGGAATAGTTCACCCGAAATTAAAATTCTCTCTTCATTAACTCCTTCATGCCATCCCAGATGTGTATGACTTTTGTTCTAACATCAAGATTTTTAGAAGAATATCTCAGCTCTGTAGGTTCATACAAGTGAATAGTGACCAGAACTCCAAAAGCTCCAAAAAGGAGATAAATTACAGTAAGGCAGCATAAAAGTAATCCATAAGACACCAGCGGTTTAATCAAGGACTTCTGAAGTGATCCAGCGGTTTTTGTGTGAGAACAGACCAAAATATAGCTCCTTTTTCACTGTACATCTTGACAGCAATCTCCTTGGCAATCATGATTTCAAGCTCGATTACACTTCCTATAGCACCATCTATTGATCTGCGCAATGCATCAAGCACTAAGAAGTGTAATCAAACTTGAAATCATGATCGTGCCTAGAGACTGCAATGACAAGATGTACAGTGAAATAGTACATTAAGTCAAAGATTTATATTTTGGAGTCTGATGGAATTTTTGTATGGACCTACAGAGTATAAATATTTTTCTACAAATCTTTGTGTTCTGCAGAAGAAAGAAAATAATTCATATCTGGGATGGCAGGAGGGTGAGTAAATTATGAGAGAATTTTCATTTTTGGGTGAACAATCCCTTTGGGACGAGGAGGGCGGGGCTGAATTGTGCTAATCAGCCGGGAGGGGATAAAGATGAGCCGGAGGTGCCAGTTCAAGGAAGAGTGAGAGAAGCACATGGCCACGCTGCATGTGTGTCTATTTGTTCATGTTTTATGTTGTTCATTTTTTAAGTTCATTTATATCATTAAATTTTACTAATTTTAATATTGTCTGTTTAGCTGGTTCCCGCCTCCTCCTTGCCTGTCCTTATACTGATACAGTGGTGCCGAAACCCTGAAGGGAGGAGGGTTCTGCTGTCGCGGAGTCCTTGCAGCTGCCGTCTGCCAAAGGAGCAGCCGTGGCCATCTACCTGGGGACGGAGGGGTCACTGCCAGCCGCCAAGTGCTGGAGGAAACGCTGCTATCCACCAAAAAAAGGGAGGAGTGTTTCCGTTTACCAAGAGTGAGCTGTTGTCCGCCAGAAGGCAGAGGAGCGGTTGAGGACCAGGCGATAGTGTGTCTGGGACCCGGCAGGCAAATTTTTCTCTCTTTGTCGCTCCACCTTGCTCTTTCCCTCTCCCCTTTCCCTCACCTCGTCTCTCCCAGGGCTTCAGAAAGGTGGGGAAGGCATGCGGGCAGACACAGCTGGAAGGGAAACGCCCCTCCAGTAAGGGAGAGGAATGTGAGTCGGGCATTAGAGGAGTGTGCACAGCTGTGTGCATCGCTCTCTCTCTCTCTCTCTTTCTCTCTCTCAAACTGGTGCCTCCAGCTCCCCTTTATCTCACTCTCCTGCTGATCAGCTGATTCAGCGGCAGCCATGCATCATCATGGCCCAGCCACGCCCTCCTTCTTGTCAAACACTTTAAAGACTTTTGGTCTGTTTCTCACTAAAAGCTGATTATATGGTTACATGATTATTCATATAACGAGGTTTGGGCCATACAAATTACGGGAGTTTCCTGGGAGAAATAACAAAACGGAGGGGGGTGGGAGATGGGTGTGAAATACGAAAAAGCAGGAGTGTTGACAGGTATGGTAACCATGAGCACTTGTAAACTGTAATCTGGCAATTTTGGAGCAGTGGCTTATTCCTTGCTGAGCAGCCTTTCAGGTTATGTCGATATAGGACTCGTTTTTACTGTGGATATAGATACTTTTCTATCTGTTTCCTCATGCATCTTCACAATGTCCTTTGCTGTTGTTCTGGGATTGATTTGCACTTTTCGCACCAAACTACATTCATCTCTAGGAGACAGTATGCGTCTCCTTCCTGCACGGTATGATGGCTGCGTGGTCCCATGGTGTTTATACTTGCATACTATTGTTTGTACAGATGAATGAGGTACCTTCAGGCATTTTGAAATTGCTCCCAAGGATGAACCAGACTTGTGGAGGTCCACAATTTGTTTTCTGAGGTCTTGGCTGATTTTTTTTTATTTTCCCATGATGTCAAGCACAGAGGTACTGAGTTTGAAGATGGGCCTTAAAATACATCCACAGGTACACCTCCAATTCAGTACACCTCCTATCAGAAGCTAATTGGCTAGAGACTTGACATCATTAAAGGCTTGGCACAGTTAACTTAGTATATGTAAACTTCTGACCCACTGGAATTGTGATGTAGTCAATTAAAAGTGAAACAATCTGTCTGTAAACAAATGTTGGAAAAATGACTTCAAACTAAGTGTAAGTAAACTGTATGTGTGTGTGTATATATATATATATATATATATATATATATATATATATATATATACTCATTACCTTTGTTAAATATTTTATCTAATTCTCACCTTTTTTTCTTAAGGGCATAATTACTCCTGCATGTCCTTGTGGGATTGTCACACGTGAATAGACCAGAACAAAACTTTCACCCTCATTCGCTGAAAGTGTCTGAAAGAAACTGTCAACAGTTAAAGTGATTACAGCTCAGTTCATTGATGTAGATGTAAAAGCGAACAGAATGAAATCTCTCTTGTCGTGTCTTGTAATTTTCAAGTGAAACAGAGAAACACACACGTTGAAACATCTTGCAGAAAACACATGGTCCCATGGTGCATGACTGTCGCTGACGATCAGCGGTATGAGAAATAATTCCATAATCCAATAGTAAGAGTGGATAATTATCAAGTGCACCTTGGTGTGGATGAGCCCATGAGAATGGTAGACTTGGTTTCCAAAGTTTCAAAATGGTCAGACTTGGTTTTATTTTCAGTATTGAGGTATGCAACAATTATTCTTGCTGGAATATTCGCACAACCACCGACTCCTTAAATGCCTTTGGTGTTTATATGAACTCTACAACATACTCCATCCGCAACACATCCTATTTATAAGAATAGATTTAAATGGAAATGCAAAAGCGGCCCTGACAGAGATATTATAAGAATGGTACACACATTTCTTCTCAACTAAATCTATTCACTAGTTTTGCCCCAAGGGGCCACATACTGCATAAATTTGGAGAGAGTCTCCAATACATATTTTGTGTTGGATCAAATTCAGTCAGTATGTTCTGATCAAGCATTATTAAAGGCTACATCCGATCCAATATAACAACTAATAATGGACATCTAGCAACTGCTTGATGAGTAAGCATCTCTAATTACTCATTTGACTTTATGAAATGCATGCTTGTAAACAGTTCCTTAAGATGCACAACAACTTGTGTTGAATCAGTAGTGACCAAACTCTGAAAATACTAATAGTATAGTACTAATACTAACTCAAATTGTGAAAAAAATAGTTTACTAAACATAAGCTTATATTTTCACTATTTTTACTAGATGTAATAAAGTTACCATTACTCTATAAATCCCAAATTTGTCATTTATAAAAACATTTTAAGTGGTCCTAATAAAACAGATCTTGAAATGTCACATTTTGGAATCATAACTTAAATTTATTTGTTCTTTAAACTTGGCTTTGAGTACTCAAAATTATCAAGTATAAAACGATGACAGTGTGGAACACCCATAAGCCTTTACACTTGAATAAATTATGTATTTTTGGTCAAAACACAGAAACATTTTTTTTAATGTATATAGATTTAGTTCTTATGACTATTGTTGTTGTTTTGTTAGCAGGTTGATAATTGAGAGTTGAAGTCACCATGAGGGTGATTATATTGTCACCTCTGGTGAACTTGGAGCCTGTTAAGTTTAAACAATTTTGGTTTTACTCAGTTGTACTTTACAAAAGTGCAGATATATGAAGTACTGAGTAATGCGTTATATGGGTAACCTAGAGGCCAGTCAAAATTCCCATTATACTGTATAGTATAAAACATGTTATAACCCAATTAAAATAATTCTATCAAAACAATAATACTTTAATTACAGATGAGTTATGTATTACTGGTTAATTTTACATGACCCAAATGAGTACGTTTACTTAGAAAAAGCATATACACTGATTGCCTTAAAAAAAAAAATCTAAGGTCAACTAATTCGATTTTACAGTGAATAAAGTTCGTGTGTTTTATAGTTTATAATCTGAATAGCCTATACAATATCTACAAGTTAGATTTTTCTTGAAGGAGAACATTATTTTAAATTAGACAGAGTTTTTCTCGTTGCTATTTAAGCAGAGCAGTCCAGTTTCACGTCACTTAATAACTGAGCTTCGAGATCCCAGTAAAACTATCATTAAATAGACTATTCGGTGTTTAAAATTAGGATCGTTTTGACTAAACAAGGCAGGCGGTTTTCCTAGATGTATTTCCCCTGATGAAACAGCAGCCTGTCGGCGCGACACCTGTCGGAAAACACCTGCAATTTTCATCCAGCTTTCCGCTCCACAATTAGCAAACTGACAAAATATATCCCAAATGTCTTCTTCCAGATGTCCACATTTATAGTAAACAATAACTTAACTTCCTTCCCCGTCACACTGTCCCTTTTTTCCCGGAGCCTCACGGCGTATTTTTGCCAAAGCTGGTTTTCAGACTCACTCTACGGTGGGTGCAGTATCGCCAACAGCAGCAGCATCATCATCATCACCAGTTTCGCTTTAGCAACGAGAAGGTTGACCCGCTGGGATTGACACGGCGCTTCCACCAATGGCGTGCGTCCATTCTGGCGTTTGGCGCACGGACGGACCAATGGGAATCGTCGTAATGTTTCCGAATCTCGGGGTGAGAGTTGACTGAAACATGTGGGGTTAGAAATGGTAGTGCACTGTTGGCAAAGTGAACCGTGACTGGCGAACAGGGGATGGAAGTAGTTTGCGTTTAATTTGAAGGCTCATCCGTAGTTTTGATTGTTTAATGGCAGTTTAGAAGGAAAGTGAGGCAACCGGTTTGTTAAGCAATCAGGCATCAAGCGATGTGAAAACAACCCATCTTTCATTATTTTTATATTCATTTAGATTAAGTAGCCTACTATTTTGTCTGTCGTGCTGTGTCAGTGCATCTCTACGGTTTCAGACATGTTGTCAACAATGTCGTCACTTCAGTGCAGACCAGTTCTTCAAATTTTAATGTATCATCTCTTAGATCAATAAGTCTGTGGAACAATAAGTGTCGAGGGCCACGGTTATAGAAATGATTCCTGATATTGACAGGTAAATTAAATATATAACCTGTTATACATTTCCACCAACTGCAGAGTTAATGTTTTCTGTTTGTTATCCCGACAGATTTCAGTCTTGCCATGGCTATTTTTCCGTTTCTTATAACTGCAGCATTGTACACTGCGACTGTCACACAGCCTTTAATGTCAGGTATGGTTGCAAGATTGTATGAAGAGTAACATTAGTGCATCGTATTGAAATATTAAGGGTCTTTATTTTAAGTGACCTGAAATGCACAAAACACAAACATTTTTTTTGTTGGCCTTACCTGTGAATGCTGGTCTTGCAGCCAGGCATGTACTCAATGATCTTGATTGTTCTTTGTTTTGAAATTACAAATGGATGCGCATTTTATGACATTTTATCCACTTGTCTTACAGGTACAACAGCATACCTATACCAGAGAAAGGGTATGTTTTGCGACTCTGTATGAACCTGATTAAACCCATTGCCCAGATAATGTATGCCGTTCTACTGCTGCAGACCTTATTTGGAACCTATCCAAGTTCCAAATAATTTGACATCTACGTAAAAATGTTGAAAATACCCAAGTCTGATGGTGAGGAACTTCAAGATTATTCTGTTATAACCACTGTAATATTTGTGCTAAGTGAAACATCCCTATCTACTGTTGTGACCCCGTTTTATTGTTATGTTCGTGCATTTGATACGTTTTTTCCCTCAAGATTTTTTGGGTTGGGGAAACATTTGTCATGATCAATAAATGATGCACTTGTCCACTTCACCTTTGTACTCCTTGGCTAAATTACTCAGATTTACTCACATTCAATAACAACCTGGATCAAGTTAAAGTATTTAATGCAGCTCCCTTCAACAATTTAACATTCTTCTTAGGACATCCACAATCTTTAAAAAGTTTAGAATCACCAAGACATTTGTTCCTAAAAAAAAAAAAAAAAAATGATTGATGCTTCTGTTCACCAAGGATGCATTTTTCAACAGCTATTACTTCAAAATAGTCACCTAATCCTAAATTATTTTAATGTGCTAATTTAGTATATTTTGTTGTTGAAAACATTTTGCTGCTTAATGAAGCGTGGAACTCACAAGTGTCCTTTTTCACTTCCGGAAAGTCACTTTACACTTTCAAGTCTTAATTTTGGTTAGAAAACTGCCCAAAAAAAAAGAAGCATTTCCCTAAAAACAGCTATTCCTTGAAAGAAAAAAAGCAAACTAGATCTAAACTAGCAGCTTCGTGTATAACAGTAAGACGACTCTGGGATGTTGAACTTTCAGACTGTTTCAAAGAAAAAGCCACATCTGACACTAGCAAATAAGGGAAGAATGGGCCATTCTTAATTCAATGATTGAATGTTAAATGTTTTGTAAATTAGTATTACAGGTGGATGAGTCCAAGTTTGAGATTGATCATAAGGTCTGAGAAATGTGCCCTACAAACCAATGACATATTTGGGAAGAACTACAAATAGCATGTGATGAAACGGCACCTGTAGAATAGAATACAGACTACTACAATGCCATTGTCATTAGTGCACATGGAGGATTCTTGGATGAACGACGTTTGAACAAAATATTTTAATTAAACAAAGTAATTTGTTACATAATAGTCTATACTGCAATCCTCCAAAAAATTTAAAAGTACCATTGATGTAGAAAATTATTTTCTTTCTAAGACAAAAATACCATGGCACTTATAAACTTTTGAATGTAAACCGCAGCGAGATCACAGAAGTTACCAAAATAAAACAAAACCTTAGAGGTACAGTATATGCCCATGAAACTACTATTTTGCGCATGTGCAAGAGTGGATAAACAGTGGTGTTAAATGCCAATGTCCTTTTCAGTGTTCAACTTACCAAATCATAATATCTAGAACATTTACATTTATTAGATACCGTTAGCAATTGGGCTACAAGTGCACTTTTCCAATATTGCCACAAAGACTTTAAGTGCATTTGTGCACACTCCAATCCCCAACCACAATTATCAACCAAGACAATTCTGAAATGTAAGGATGGAAATAAACAAATTACTTTGACATTTGTTTGGAGACTACTTTGAGTACTCCTGTGTAAAATAATTGTGCTATTCATATGGACTGCAATATGGAATCCCTGAAACAAACAAAAAAATCCATCAACAACAGTAGCTGGGTTTTCATCCAACAATGTGCATTTTGAAATTGTGCATAAAAATCCTGAATAGAATCGCTCGAGACGTGAAAATCTCAAAATCAGCTTAAAATGTAAATGCGCTAGGAGTAGGTGGATTGTAGAGTTTTGCATTAGTTAAAATGCACATTAAGGTGCAATTTGCAAAACAATGACGTGTTTTGAACATTTGTGCATGTGTTAGGAGTGTGCATTAGCTTGATGTGACAGTCTAAATTAAAAGTCAGACCTTGGCACACATTTCTTCAAACATAACTATTGGAAGGGTTTAACCCACAGCTGGACGTTAACAGTGGGTCCTCACAATCCACCAGAACGGTTGAGCAGGGGCAATCCAGGTATGCGGACTGGCAGCGTGGGCATCGCATCCATTTCAGCACTCATATCAGATATTACACTTTTTCTTTGCAGTCTCCTGGCAGCATTTAATAAATCAAGGTACAATTGCTCCAATCCTGCAACTAGAACTCTCCCAGAGGCAAGAGGTCGTTCAACTGCTAAATTGACATGGTGGGCTCCCTCAATGTGCATGATGTAGTGGAAGGGTACATACAATGACGATATTTTCTTTATTCGAATTTTCAGAAATGTGCAACGTTTTGATGGAAACCCAACTAGATAAACATTTCAGAACTGCTTGGGTTGATCTGCAACATCAGAGAAATGTTACCAATCAAAGACCTTTAGCAGACAAAATAGCGGTTCATTTGTTTAGTGGCTCTCATGTCATGTCACTAATGGAGCCCTTAAATGCATTGTTCATCCAAAAATGTAATTCTGCCCTCATTTACTTACCTTCATGTTGTTCCAAACCCACAAGACAGAATAGGACTCAACGGAATTGGGCCTTTCACTTGAATGGTGAATGTTGGCTGTCAGTTCCTAAAATACTGCCTAACATCTCCTTTTGTGTTCCACTGAAGACAGTAATTCAGGTTTAGAACAACATAAAGATGAGTAAATGACAATACTAATTTATGGCTGAACCATCTCTTAAAGAAATTCTGCCATATAAATTGTATTTAATGGGGGAGAAATCATCATCACTCTTTCTCCACTTTGAGGAGAGGTAAGATAAGGCTCTTGTAGAGAGCGAAGAAAGTGCTGTCTAAAAAGAGAAGGAAAGTACAGTTAATACCTTTGGGACACAATGAGTGTTCAAACAATCAAAATTTATTACAATTTATTTCAAAACAGCTGTAGCCATGGGCCTCCACAGTCTTTGGATTTCCATTCCATCTTACATATAGATTACTACTTTTCAGAAATCATAAGCCTTTGAAAATCCTGTTTCTGAACATACAATTTCTCTCTTTGTGGACTACTGTGAAATAAAGCCCAAGTGCTTTCCATAACATGAAGAATCACAATGACACAGATGTTGTGAAAGCAATCATTAAGAACAGGAGTGTAAACACTCAATTAGATGCTAACTTAGCCAGACAACAACTGATGTCATGGGGTGTGATGGAGAGCCAGTAAAAGCGGTAACTTACACTCATGTACTACCTTTTTAAATTTACCAGGGCCATGATGCAAGGTGCTGGTCCCGACTCTTCTGCTTTTCCCCCACAGCAATATCCACTTTAGCATAAAGAAAAATAAGGGTTCTACATGAAAAACATTCTTCAGAAAAAAGCGATATTTCAGAAAGGGCTAATTCTTTCAACAAAATATAAGCTTGCATAACAAACTTGTTGAAATTGATGCTCCCAAGACTTGATAAACAGGTGCATTAATTATTAACAGGTTATGTAAAGATAATCTCAAGCCCTTTGTGAAACATCACTCATTTACATTTTTCTATTAAACTTTTTCTACACTTACTACTTCCCTAAGTCTGTTTAACTGAAATTACATACCATGATTCAATGTATAAATCAGTAAACAATCCAAAGTATGCAACTCAAAACTATTTGAAACAATGCTTACTTTGTTTTTCATATTCTTTTTAAACTTATACCAAAGAAAGAAAAAACAATTTTCAGTTCATATTGTGCCTTGAACTGGCAAAAAGTACTGTCTTCAAGGAGTTAACCATGTGCAGTCTTCAATATCTTGATCCTTACCATGGTTTCCGGCAGTCAATGATGTTCTGAGATGCACTCATCCAGCATGGCGGACCAAGCACCTAGAAGAAAACTGTCAACAAGTTTAGCAGTAACTTGTATTGAACGCAGCTTCAACAGTCATGCCATTCAAGACCTGCACACATTTAAACAGTTAACTCTACATTTGACAACTATTGTCATCATGTCCCCTCAATAGTCATTAATCGTGCAAAGCTCAGTCTCGTGTAACGCTGAAAAGGTAAAATACTTGACCCTACATTTTATGCGACAAGCTTGAACTCTCTGCACACTTGGTGCAGAATTCCACCGAGACATGGTCTTTGTCCACATGCAGGCAGATGCCACCTGCAGTATCTTTGTCTTCCACCTTCACCCTCTTCCTCGGCATTGCATAATCGTGGTCGTTCTTGTTGGACTCCTGGAAAAGCGAGTTAGAAAATTTCATGCCGTTCACACCGCTCAATCTAGACAACAGCTGTGCCAGCATGCTCTCATTAGCCAACACGGCTCTCAAGTACCTAGTTTCATTCTCCAGTTCTTCCACTCTCTCACTGAGGTTTCCATTTTTCTGTTTGAGAATCCGGTTCTCTGACGTCAACGAGCCAACTCTTTGCTCCAGGCCACTGACGTACTCTTTCTTCTTCAAACGGTTCATCCTTGCCGCCATGGCGTTCTTGTTGATGATTCGATCAGAGACACCTTGCAGTTTTGACCTGTGGACCCCACCTCTGTGGCGGGATAAGGAAACATCTGCCACCAGATTCTGATTCGTCTCGTCGTTGGTCAATGTGTGCGTTTCAAAGTTGCTGAAAGAATCAAGCACATCGTTGTCCAGGTCCCAGTTGAAATCAGAGCCAAACAGCTCATCCAGGCCCCAATCATTGGTGTCACTTTCTGGAGAAGTGTGCGTGCTTGCATCACTCACATTACCAGTTTTTAAAGCAACATCACTCTCATGGGAGGCACTTGTACATGTGACATTGGCGTTGAGGCCGTTTCTTCCTCTTTTTCTGGTGATCATGGCCACCGCCGTGGTTCTGGTTAGTACCCGCCTTAAATCTGTAAATCTTAAAAGTGTCTGTAAAACAAACGAAACAGATTAAGATTTGAGCTGAAAACACAACTACACAAATATTAAAAATTTCAATAGATTAAGCGTGGGCATCCCAGTGATTGTTTAACAAATCACAAATTGCCACATACTATGCATTAGATAAAAGTATTTTATGAATTTAGCTTCATTTTAAAACATTGGTAGTTATCATGAAATACTTTTGGAAAGTTGACAGCACATGTCCTGTGGGATTACGTGTTATGCGCCATTTTTTACTCATTTAAACAGCATTTATCCGAAAATCTTAATCCTTTTATTACCTTTATGTTAATTGAAAGACTATATGGAAAGTTTGTACTAAAAAAAAAACGTTCGTACCATTAACAATGAACCGAAAGGAGATACAAAATTGTAAATGCTTAAACTTTAAAGAAATGGTTGGCAGTTAGAGGACTTCAAGAATAACATACTCTTTCCCTTATACATCTGTATACATTTTAACCTGAACGCTTGATGTTAGTAAAAAAAAAAAAAGAGACACTAAAATGTTAGCATAAATCTTAAATGCTGCAGAACAAAATTAAGAGGTCTGAGAGAGAATTGGATTAAATTGAGACAGACGCAGATTTATGGAAACAATACTAAACTATTGAGGCGAAGCATCGATATATTGCCATTTTAAGTAAAGGCTAGCAATACTAATTCCCAGAAGTGTTTAACTTATTGAGCGCTAAACAATTCACCACTTAATATAAAATTACATCAATATATTTGAAATGTCATATTTGTTTTAAGCAGGCCGCAGTATCTCGACTAATCCGCGTGACACAGCGGGTTTCCTCAACAACAAAAACTACAAATATGTTTGTTTCTAACCGAAGCAACTTACCTTAAAGTGCAGACTGCGTTCGTGAGACGTATATTCTTGTAGGTGGTGAAGAATGCCGTAGAAATTAAAATAACAGGGGGGGAAAAAAAAAAAAAGATAAGAAGGTTTGAGCTTGGAAAAAGGCCCTCCTTTAGAGCACCAGCGCGGGCCCAGCGACGACACTGCGACGAACTAAAATGGCGCATATTGTTTTATCGCGGAACTTTACGTAGAGGAGGAGCAAATCTGAGTATGTTCAAAGTCTTTCAAGGCAGGTCAATCCACTCGGCAGCCATTTTTGGAACGCTACCGGACAGGCTGGGAGGATATTTTCTATATAAACAAGCGGCATACAAGTAAACTTCATATACATTTTAATGTGGAAAGATTGATATATCTAAAATAATTGGTAAAGATTACGATAAAACAACAACAGTATCGTACATTTGGATTATTTAACCCAGACCACACTAAAGAACGCGATTTTCATTCTGGTTTACCTAATGCTCATGCGCATTCTCGAGGTGATTGACAGACCATGTATGTATCTTAAAGTTGATTGGATCTTTTTCCTGTAAATAGAGAATTCTTTTGGTACATCCGTTGACCGTACCAAATTCTCCGATTAATTTTAATACCAGTGGCCCGTCTCTGCTAATAAAAGCTCTGGTATGATTTAGTGGCCTGTTTATTACCTGGTAGTTTCATCGAAATGCACTACTTTTTCAGCATTTGTCATTTTACTTTTACATTAAAAACGAGGGCAACTGGACAGTTTAAAATTTATTAAAATTATAGTATGCATTTTACACAGTGTTTTAGGATAACCCTTCAAGGTAATTCACTGATAATCAAATTATTACATTAATATTTTCAGTATATTAACAGATTTTTTGTAGTTTTATGGAAGACAGGAAACCAACATACTTAACAAAAGGCATAAAATGTTTTGTGTTCTCTTTGTTCTCGTTCTACAAAATGTCAAAGTTAGTTTAATACATTGAATATTACATAATCACAACACAATTTATTGATCCAGTTCATTCATCTTGCATATTCTTTAGTTCACATACATTTTGGTATTGCTGTGCCTTACAGTTTCTATCTAGACATTCTTGCCATGACCAGCATTCTCAAAGTTAATATGTCTTCCACCCATTCATTCTGAGATTGCATCATTCTTTCCCACAGAGCTGTCTCAGCACTGTTAGAGTCCATCCAGTCCACATCAGCACCATAACTTTTACCTGCAAGAAAATCAGATAATACTAAATTCCATGCAACAGTTATATAACGCATTCCATCTGTTGGGTGCTTTAATTATGGCTGTACATTTCTTGCTGTCAACTGAAAGATGCAGTGGTTACAGCAGGTGGACTTTTTTTTTTTACCTGTTCCAGGACCAAGCCTAACACCCCCAATGAAGTGGTTAAATCGGTCGTGATCCCACACAGTGAGCTCCACACAGGCCTCTTTGAGGTCCTCTGGCCTGAAGCCATCATACACCATGGTGTGATTAAACACTGGGTTAGAAGCCCTCTTCAACACTCTGGTCTTCTGTCTGCTTTTTCGGCTATTATCTGGGAGGACAGCACTGAAATAGTAGGATAAACACACATGAACATCTCACCTCTGATGGAACATCCCCATCAGTGTAAAATCTACATTGTGCAAACTTTAAAATTATTTGCATAAGATGACCACTATTCAAGGGCAGTGATGATAGGCTTTCTTTGATAGTTATTTGAACATTCTGTAATTCACTGATAATCAAATTATTACATTATACACAACATACTATACTGTAAGTCTAAAGACAAGTTCACACCAAAAGCAAATTTTCACCCCAAGTTCTCATTGAAATGAAGATTTTAAATAGAAACAGTGGATTTCTATAGAGCTTATCTTTTAAACAGAAGAGAACATTCACATGCAACTAATTGAGGTTTTCTGGTTGTTTTGCAAATTGGTCAAGTAGTTCTTTATGGCGGGCGGACCAGCTAAAAGGTGTGATGTGCCACTTACTGTATCAGAATAAAATCAACTATCGGTTAGCATCACATATTGTAAAGACTTGAATGTGCTAACGCAGATTATTTTCTTAACTTCCAGCGTGAATATGCAATTTTTCGGCAATAAGTCTAGCTTTCAGCTGTCTGGTGTGAAAAGGCCTAAAGTGCAAAAAAAATTAAAATCATAAAAACCTACATCATGAATATAAAAGTATCAAATTATATGTATAAATACCATTTGACAAAAGAGTCAATGGAAACACCTCTGGAAATGGGTAGATTCTTACACTCTTTCACCCAGATTTGTACCTCACCATTCGCCTTGTTCTTGTGACCTGCAAGACCAGAAAAAAGTGTAATTTCACCCAAAAATGAATATTGTCATTTATTTACCCACAGTTCATCCTAAAACCATAAGACTTTCTTCTGTGAAACACAATAAGAAATGCTATTAAAAAAGTTTTAAAAAGGCACTGACAGCCTTAAGCTCAAAGTACAGGACGTGTGATGCAAATTTCGACTGTATGCAGACACTAAGCGTTCGTGTCAAAACCGAAGTATACTTTGAGTCACCACCATTCACTTTCATTGTATGGAAAAAAGATGCACTAAAAGTGAATGATTACTGAAGCTGCCAAACCTTATAATTCTGCCAAACATTTTCTTTAGTGTTCCCAAGAAGAGAGTAAGTCATACAGTTTGGAAAGACACATGGAGGTGAGAAAAATATCTCTTAAAAATATCAACTAAAAAACGTATTCCTCTAAAGACATATTCAGTCAACAGAGTTTCAGAGTTTCAGCATTTGAAAACTTATAAAAGTTCACTCTAGCGTACTGTGAGAAGTCTGTGGAAGAAAACGTAGAGCGACTCTCATCTCTGCTCTCATCTCTTCACCACCAGCAGAATGTTTAGGGCTGGAAGGAACTTGAACCTGGGTTTAAGTCATACATACTTAAGTGGCAAAGCAATATATAACTATACTTTGACACACCATACTAATAGTTTATCTAAAGACTGTAACATTCTTGTTGTCTCACCCTTCCTTTCAGCTGATATTCATTCATCTGCATGTTACTAAAGTCCCATTCCACCAGATCAATCTCTGCTTCTCCAAGAAAGCTGTTACGGCCAAAAGTGTCATTGTGCCACACAGAGAGGTTCAGCTTCTGGGTTTTCAAAGACGCCATTGGAATCTTAAACTGCACAGGAAAATTACAACTTTGGTCATCTCATTTTATTTGTATAATCATTACAAAACCAGGGTTCCCACACCTTTTTACCAATTAATTTCCATTACTTTTCCATGACATCTCCAAGACTTTAAGTTGTTGTTTTCGATTAGATTTTCCAAATTTCCAGGAGTTTTTATGATTTTATTAAAGGTGCTTTTAGCTGTTCTGGAACTTCCATGAAACTGAGCTGTTGAACTGGGCATGACCCTCTTTAAATTCCATGACTTGGAACTTAAAATTTGCTGATATTTCCAGATTTTCCATGACTGTGGGAACCCTGTAAAATGTATATCAGAACATTTATAATTTTCATACCTTTAGGATTTCATTGTAAGTTGGATTCTGAGTCTTCTTCCTCACACACGTTTTTCTCTTTCCATATTTTGCTTTGTCAGGTAACAAGTAACATTTAACATACCTGAATTTCAAACACACAATGCATTGATATTAATTTTTTATCAGACCATATTTTCTTTACTGTAAAAATAAGCAATAAAATACAGCTATGTAGTCAGTAAAAAGTATTATCTAAAAAAAAAATTTCCCATTGCTACACTTACGGGTCAGACCGGTTCCTCTTAGGATCTGCCACTGCGAGGTCTTTGCACTGCACTACGTAGATGTGGAACTCTCCCAGTTTTTGCAAATAGTGAATGGTGAACTGGATTGTCCCTTTGACCTCCACATTGCCAAACTCACTACTGTAGATACTCAATACACTGCCAGTGACCTATACACATCACACAGAGAGACAGATCTATATGGAGATTAACTCAGAATTGAATTTTATCAATAGTAAATGGACAAAAAAAAAAATAAGTTAATATACAGTAAGTGCAATATTAGTTGTATTCAGCATACAGAAGACATGGAGGCCACTTCAGAGCACATGCTAAAATTAGACGAAGTGTTGCATGTTCTCAGTGTGTCATAGTGGAAGCTTCTCTCACTATTTCTCCAATCCATCTATACGTCTCATGCACAAATAACAGGAGATGGTTAACATTTAATCACAGGTGTGAGTGTTGGTGTTAGCTTTATTCAGTCACAACAGCCAGTGATAAAGCTAATGCACACATATATAAATTATGACATTTTAGTGCTAATCCAAAGCACTGTGTCAGCAGTGTGAGAGCTGTAGTTCAATATGTTTTAGGAACTAAATATTAAATGCTAATTGACAGAGCTTGTGGATATTGGGTAACAGTGGGTATTTTACCTCTTGTTGCATAAATGCAGGCACAGACATACTCATAATCTTCATCTGCTCAGGGTCTGAGAAGGATGTTTTGGTGTTGGTAGCGACTGAAGACACTGAGACAGAAAAAAGACAGAGAATCTTAGAGGAAAATTTTATTGCTCAGAGGTTGCTGTTTGTTCAGGAGACTTAATCAAGTTCTCAATTGTTTTGTCCAGATTGGTTCTGTTTTTCAGAGCACAGGCTTTGAAAATGTTAAAATGAACAAATTTACTTTATACGCACTTTTAGCACTATATTAGGAACACTATGGTCCTAATAAAGTGCCCGATGTGGCCTTCTACTATTGTAGCACATCTGCCCCAAGGTTCGGTGTGTTATGCATTCTGAGGTGCTATTCTGCTCCCTACAATTGTACAGAGTGGTTATCTGAATTACCATAGCCTTTCTGTCAGCTCCATTGACCTCTCTCAAGAAGGCTTTTTATTTGAGAGGAGATCAACAGTTACAGAAATACTCAAACCAGCTCGTCTTGTACCAACAAACATGCCACAGTCAAAATCACTGAGATAAAAATGTTCCCCATTCTGATTGTTGATGTTAACATTAACTCCTGACTCATATCTGCCTGATGTTATGTATTGCACAGCTACCACATGATTGGATGATTAGATAACCGCACAAATATGTAGGTGCACAGGTGTTCCTAATAAAGTGTTTTTGATGATATAATTCAAGTGTAGAGTAAATTATACGGTCATACCATCTAACAAAGTAACAAATGCAGAGCAGAGAAAGACGTTAAAGAAGTTGAAAAGCATTAAAAGGGCACAACATGAAAAGACCTGCATTAGAAACAAAAAAATAAGGAAAAGAGTTACATTTACCATCTTCCAAACTCAGCCCAACATCACTCCTTGGGTCAGTCTTCCATCTCTCTTCTTGGTTGGAATGGCAAATTGTTGTTCAATAAATAAAGAAATATTATGCAGCTAAATGATGCATTAAAAACATTCCAACTCTCAAAGCTTGCGTATACCATAATTTGTTAAGGTTAGAGAGGTTTAAATGCTTAAGAATTGTCCTCTCCCATCCAGCAGGGGACAAAAAAGTCTGTCCCTCCTAAATAGATATGTTCAACAAGCCATTGATTAAACAACTCCCCTCATGTCCCCCACAAACCAAACCACTTTAAAGCCAACAAAACATACTACAGAAAAGAGGGAGGCTTACGTGAAGGTGGAGATGCCAGGTCATCTAGACTCTTTGAAATAGAAAGGGGTCTGGCATTGGCACACTCTAGAGCAGTTCTGACAGGGCTGGCTTCCTCGCTGTCACCTGTCATAGCCAATTTCATATTAGAACTATCACCTTGGTCTACACAATACAAAAAGAATTCTAATGCTATGACTGTGTAAGACTATTAGTACTAAAATCTAATTAGAAGTACTAAAATTCAAGGTGGTAAAAGCTCAAAGTAAACCACATGCCACAAGCTGCAATCAAATGCAAGTTAAAAGCTAGCAAAAGCACTACCGATTTGCTGCAGTTTCCTGTGATTTTGCACCATGATTAAATAAATACAAATTTATAACTGATTTATGATCAGTGTCAAAATACTATATGCTCTTGGTCCTTTTATAACTGTAAACAATATACAGTATACTTCATCACACACCGTGTTATGTAAGAAAACTTACCAGTCATTCTGATAAATGCAAAAGCAAACAGACGTGATAATTATGATCTTTACATTTTATAATTTTACTACAATTGTAAAAATGAGTGCATTTACATGCACAATCTTACACAATTATGCTTAAGCTGACAACAACACACATTGCCATGTTAATGCATTAAACAAATTTCCTTTATTGGGGTAAGGTCATAAACGGCTTAAGCATAAACTGAACAGCACACATAGATTTTTGCCAATTATCCCGATTTTGCATTGCATGTAAACACATTTACAGTCATTTTTAGTCCTTGTGCAGTGTGCACAACTGTTCATGTTTTGATAAACAATGATTTCAAATCACATGTAAACACTGTTTGAGTTGTCTGATTTTTTAATAAGATGATTTTAAGTAGTTATCAGCATATTGGTGAGCATGTTAGCGTGCTCAGTAATTTAAAAAAAGTACTTAATACGTAGAGGCAGGGTTTAAAAGTGTTGTAACCCTGTATGGACTGAGGTGGTCAAGAAAACTTAACAGGGCATGAATAGTGTTGGGACAATATGGCATATAAAAGTAAAGCAATCCTAAGTTCCACTAAAAGTGAGACTAAAAATGCAATTTTATCATGTTACAAAGATTGAGCCTATTTAAACTATCAGGTAGGAATAATTTCTTGGGTCAAAATGAGCAGTTTTTAAACTGCATAAACCCTGCATCCACCAAAAATCACAGAATTTATCATCACCTTTTTTTCTACTCATACTAGACTCGACTGGACTAGACTAGACCAAAGTAGAAAAGGTAAGCTCACAGGCTGAACTGGTGCGTGAGAATGACCAAGCTTCAGGTGTGGAGCTCCCCGAGGAGTCAAAGGTGATCTCCTCTGATTCAGACTGGGAGCGTTGAGAGTGGAAGCTCTGATTGGTTACTCTGCCTTGGTTCCCCTGTTCAAAACCCTCACCTATCTGCACCTCAACCTGACCCAGCCTTTTTCTTTCATCTAATAAGGCCTTATCGGATATGCCGAGGTAATGGTGTAAACTCAGGGGAATAGAAGACCTGGCTAGATGAAAATTTGTCAGAGATTCTGCTGACAGCTTTTGTTCTTTGGGCACGATTGATTTTATCAATGTCTCCATCCAAGGTTCCCATGGTGTTTAGGAGATGTAGATTTCAGTTCTGAGGCTGAAACCTGTGAGTGGCCAGTTTTGGAGTAGAATGGACTTCCGTCTTTTGGAATAACATGTTGCTTTGAACTGTCTTGCGAAATGGGCATGCGATACCCTTCGGGACAATTAATGTTACCCCTTTTCTCAGTGACAATATTTAACAAATATGAAGGCATCTCTTTATGAGTTTTAACATTATCAGTGTATGGAATCCTGCCGAGAGGACTAATATCTATAACAAAGATTCTTAAGGGAGAATCCTCCTTCCTGGATCTTTGTTTGGATAAGAGCCTGTGGGAGGTATTTTAGGCTGTCGTAAGGGGCTGGGTGTTCTGGTCTGATCTCGATCTTTTGGCTGGTAAATATTAGTGGGCTGTTGTGTATCATGTTGACCTTTTTCTGGGAGACTTCTGAGGGAAGATGATGGTGGACTTGGCTTCAAATTTGAATCTGAAATCGACTGTGGTTTGAAATTAGAAGTGTTCTGGCAATGTTAGGTATCCTACCTCTGATACCTTGATGATCTTGTATTGGCTCTCTTGTTGGACCATCAATTTTTTCCATCTTCACTTTTTGCACAATCAAACTAACATCTTTGTTTAAAGACAAACTCAATTTGTCTAGGCAACTTGTTAAAACTGGACTAGTTGACCCTATGGAAGAACGTTTAGGAGACAACTTCGTAAATGGGTCTTCAACATCAGGTGTACATGTTGGTGATCCTACAATTACTCGAAGGCCACTTTTTTCTTTTTCCCAAAATGACTTGAGATCATTGATTGAGACTTTATTATCCTGTTGACTGGGGGACATTTTGAGAGTGGAGATTTCCTTCTTCAGGTCAGATATATCCTTCAACAGTGACTCATTGATTTCTTGCACCTTGTTTTGAAGAGAATTATCTCTTAGTTGTGAACTGGGTGACATCAGTATGACACCACTCTTGACCATGAGTGTGTGTAGTCCACTACTTGAGCCTTCTGACTCCTTACTGCTGTGCAAATTAGAAGGTTTTACATCTTTATTTAAGGATATGGCAGCCATATCGACACCACATCGTGATACCAGAGAAAACTCACGTGTTGTTGATTCTCCATCAACTGGATATTCAGCAGTCTTTAAAATGGGTTTGAACTTTGATGGGCTGACATTTGAATCTGGAAACCTTCTGTCCAAAGTGTCATGATCATTTTCATTAAGCAGATAGGTTTCGTTTTCTTCTATTCAAGCACCTGTTTTAATGCTCAATATTCTTGGTCCTCTGTTACCCCTTTCCCAGAATTACTTCAGGTCGCCCAGTCTTCCTGGTGATATCTCACCTTGGTCAAGCGTCTCTCTCTTAAGTGTTTCCGCACATACAGGTCTAGCTATTTTATTGTCATCCTCTGTTTTTGAGGTAACCTGTATTATTTCTGTTGTCTTGCTTAATGCAGGAACAGAATCCTGCATAGCTACACTGTCATCTGCTTGAGGTCTCACTGTGCAAAGTGTTTTGCATTCTGAAGTTGAGATTCCAGTTTTATTTTCAACTATTAATTCTTTGTCAGATACTAGAACTTCAGGACTCTTATCTTTTTTCTCTGCTCTTGTAAACAATGCAAAAAAACCTGGTGTGGCTTTGGAGATGGCTTGGTCTTTAGCTGTACAACCTGAGAAGCAAGTGATTTGACATCTGAAATTCTGATTTGACATCTGAAATTCCATGATCCTCTGGTTCCTTTTTGTTCTTCTTGCTCTGTGCTGGCAATTCTTTCAGCTCTCTCTGTTTTGCATCTTGAGAACCTTGGACAAACCACTGAAGTACCTTAGAAATTGAGCGACCCTCTTCCTCTGTTACCATATGAGTCTGACTCTCTGTGCACAATGGATTGACCTTACCTTTAACCGCAGCAGAGCAGTGGAACTTGGACACCTGTGAGGACTGAGGCTCAGCATAAAGCTCATGGCGATCTGCAGAGGAGACAAAAAGATTAAATGTCACATTTTTTACATGAAAGAGACATGGAATTTTAATTTGAACGTTTCAAAAAGATATTAAATTGTCCAATGATTAGTTGATAATTTGTGCCTTATAGATTTGTTATCTGATTCCTATACATTTCTTGGGTTTGATTAGATTGACGGGTCCACATCATCTTACCAGAAGGATTTAGATTATGCTTTTGTCACTGTCTCTCAGACAATATTGAGGTCTCTTTCTGGATGACCATTCTACCTGTCCGTCTTCCCACTTTTCTATAGGCCCACTGGTCATCACATTGGGATGTTCGTGATTATTAGATGACTTCAGATTGCGACACGTACCCTCAGACAATAGGAAGTGAATAAGCCAAATTTAGGGTCTATGAGACAGTTATGCTAGTTTCCTTCTTTAAAGACCCCATGGAATCACTTCATTGCAGTTTTCAGTCCTGTGTTGACACACTTCCTATTGAAAAGGAAGCTTGGATGGGACAAAATGTGCCATTTCTTTTTTAAATAGCCAATACACTTAGGTTACATAACTTCAGGAACCATGATTTGCTACTTGAAAACACTCTCATTCAAAAATCAATTGATTAGACCAAAATCAGTGTGGTGCAGAGACATAAATCTGTTTGGTAGGGTCTGCTAAAAGTTTTATAAACTTTTAGGAGTAAACTTGCATACAGCGGATTTCAAAGCTAATAAACATTGACTAACAACCACAAAACTCCTATTTTGATTTCATGGGGGCTTTAAGTACTGCTCGTTGCTGCGACCAAAGGCAACTGTGTTACCATTGTTTACTATATCGCTTTTATCCAGATCCCTATCCTGGTCAGACAGAGCACTGCAGTCTTCATCCAACACACTGTTCTCTCCTTGCTCCCTTTCTTTGGCATGAATGATGGAAGAGAAGCGGACCTGTTTTCTGTCTAACCAGCTTGAGGCAGAGTGCTCTGAGCAGGGGGAAAGAGGAAGGCAGATGGGGCTGACTGGTGCAGAAGACTGGCTGCTGTTGCTGTTGTTGTTGTTGGGTATGTGTAGTCGCAGAGATTCAATGGAGCTACAACTGGAGCTGATGAGCTTCAAGATGCCTCTGGGGTTAGGCGTCATGACCAGTTTAACAGTAGTGTCATTGCTGGTGAAGTCCAGGAGGGAGTTTTGAGAGGAGAACAGCAGAAGTCTCTTTTTGGGCACAGGTTTGTCTGCGCATTGAATGGCTATATGGGTGTCAGTGTTGTCTGTGTTTAGGATACTGTGAAGGGGCGTGTAGCTCTCAGCTGAAGGGAGAGGTTCTGGAAAATACAAGCAATACGACAAGAAACAGACACATACAAATCCTGAATTCATTTTTATTATGAATTCATTTTGCCATTCAATTAAAGAAATAGTTCACCCAAAAATGAAAAATTTATTTTACTTTCTTTTTTAGGTGGAACACAAAAGCTGATATTTTAATGAGATGAGATTTTCATATTTTCAATGCAATGGCAATGAATAGTAGCTCACAATGAAGCTTCAAAATGAAAATGAATATGAAACAAGTTGCATGGACTGCTTTTATGATTTTTTATTTTAATTTTTTAAGCTTTAAAGTGGGCACCATCCACTGCCATTGATTTGAAAAGACAGACCGAGACATTCATTTAAATTCATCCTTTTGTGTTCCGGATAAGAGATAAAGTCATACGGTTTAGGACGACATGAGTTTGAGTAAATTATTCAGAAATTTTGGGTGACCCATTTCTTTAACACTGCTGTTACTGTAACTGAACAGATATTTCAAAGTAAAGCATTGAGATGAAATGCATTGGTTAAAAGCTTGCAAGCAACCAAAGAACGTGATGGCAGTATGAGGTCTTTCAGAGTTTGGTAAGCTAACATAGCAAAAAATTTTTATGTTTAAACTTAAAGAATGTTTCCCCTATTTACATTGTATGAGCGCCGCTGCTGAAATTTCACATGGTTTATTCATATTCTTTTATCACTTGAATTGACTTGTAGTTATGTTTCTTTCATGAATGAATCAGTCTTTAATTAATTCTAGTTCACCATTCACTCGCTGGGTCCGAATGTCCATTCTTCCCTACAATATAGTATGCAAAAAACAGTATGCCAATAGAGTAGTATGTTTGATTACACAGTATTCAGAAAACAGTAAGCGAGAAACACCAGGATGACCTACTATTTCCGGTTAAATTTTTAAGTGCGGATCGACTGGACACTTTACGATCCCATAATCCCTTGGGAGCAGAAGAGACATCACATTAAAAAAACTGGATTTAAAAGAGTGGCGGTGAACCCAGAGTATGATCCTTGTGCTTAAATGGTGCTTTTTTAACAAAACCAGAGTAGATTATTTTTACGGTTGTTATT
This sequence comes from Moxostoma hubbsi, assembly GCA_032164185.1. Taxonomy (NCBI): domain Eukaryota; kingdom Metazoa; phylum Chordata; class Actinopteri; order Cypriniformes; family Catostomidae; genus Moxostoma; species Moxostoma hubbsi. Next base: position 14,868,266 of record JAVLUX010000038.1, read on the forward strand.
AAATCATATATTCGGGTCACAGTTCAATACCCACTTCCCCGGAAGCAGTATGTTCAGAATCTATTTATTCTTCTCATATGCATACCTAAAGAACATACTCTTTTACTGACAGAGAAGTGTGTCCTTCATCAAATACAGTACATCCTCTAACAGAATGTGATTTCAGATGCAGGGAATGACTCATATTTCTTGTTCTGACGTCTCTTCCTTTTAAAGCCAATGAGCTCTAATTTCAAGCATGAGACTGCTTTGGTAGCTTTTAATGCCTGTAAAGACTGACTATAGTGCGTTTCAAAGCATTTGAATGTGGGCTGTGAAAGAGTATAGCGTTGGTTTGACCAATTGAACAAATACACTTCTCACCGAATTAGTGAAGATCAGGATCTGTTGACCGACTGAAGGAGAGGAGTCATGCACAGCAAGTCACAAAGTGATAACTATGCTTTGTTTTCATTTGCTGGGAAAACACTTATTGATACTTAAACACTTAATTCGTAGATACGCAAATTTGAATAAAGTGTAATTAAGACTTGATTCGTTTGTGAACAACTGCTTCATCAATGGTTTAATTACACACTCAGAACACATAAATTGTGTTAATTTATTGCCACCTACTGGTTAAGGTATGATTTACAAAAAATGACAGTGATCAAATCAGTGAACAAATCTGAATGACAGACAGATAGAGTCGAGTTATTTCACTCCACTAAATAAATAACATTAATTGTAGTTATAGGTTTTTGTGGTGATGTTGTGAAATGATTGATTCATGTTCTATAATTTTTGTTAATAAATGGAGAACAAAAAGGAAAGATTAGGACAGATGAAATGTACTGCCAATAAATAAAGTTACAATAATATATGATTTGTCATATTCTTCAAGCAATTCCCGTAATTTTTATAATTTAATAAATGTTTTTTGCAGGAAATAACAATATTCTGAATGAATATCAGCTGTCTAGCTTGAATGTAAAAAAATTACACCATCAATGGAACAGAGTGGAATACATAAAAAGTTCACATCTTATAATGTCATTTGGGAATGAGCCCCATTAATATTAAAATCCTAGAATCATACCCGTTTTATATATTAACTATTTGTATTTAAGTTTAATAAAAATAGTGCAAGTAATTGTCCGTGTTAAGACATTTTATTATTAAACAGTTAGCCCTTCAAGTGTCAAAAGCTCCCAGTAAATAAACACACATGACAAGGCGAACATGAATAATCTTAAACTACGGGTTTGACATTGCAAGCTCATGGTGCACAACAGCACCGCTGCTTACTAGGGAAAACACTGTTAAACATCCAAAAATATCACATTGTATCTGTAGTTTCTATACTGTGGAAAAACCCAAAAAATGTGCTTCATGTGCTAACATTTATTCATATGACCGAATCAACTTGACTACATCCAATTGAAATCAATTTAAGGACCAGGTCAGGAAGAAATAGCTCCTTATAGAATTTTTTTTAGTGTATTTATATTGGCCTTTGCCCTTATGACAATAACACTAGTCTGACCCTTTGAGAAACATAACTGCAGACCAAATATTCATCCAAAAATGGACCATCTATGTTTGAGGTACAGAATGATCATGCACGGCGGCTTAGCTACTTAGGACAATATACTTTTTTATAATCCCTTTTAAGTTGGCAGCTCGTTAAAACCCAGACCACTACTTTCTAGTTCAACTTTCTGCAGAAATCTTTTGACCTCACCACTTCAAGGAATGTCACTTTCTAGCATGCATTCTAATATTGGTCATGCCACACATTACAATTTACATAATAGAACTTTTGCAACCAAATGCTGCAGGTTTTACAGTTATGCATGCAAGGCAGTTATTACAGCCGTTAGAACAAATCATGCCAAGCCAACGCCATAGCTCAGAAGAGGCACACATGCTGTTCTCAATGGGGATCAATTCAACAAACTTACTATTCTGGCAAGAAATATGTTCTGGCACTTTGCTCTCCAGAACATTTATTCCATCAAAAACACAACAAAGAGTGTTCAAAGTGACAATCTGTTGACAGCTGGTATTTACTCTCTTAAATGTTTTGGGATAGTTCACCCAAAAATGAAAATGCTGCCATCATTTAGTTATCCTCATATTGTTCAAAACCCCTATGACTTTCTTTTCTCTATGGAACACAAAAGATGTAAGGTAGAATACCTGAAACGGACAGCCTGAGTTCCCATTCACTTTCAATACATGAAAAAAAGCAATGAAAGCAATAAAAAAATCCTATGAAAGTGAATGGTGACTGAGTTTAACATTCTGCATAACATCTCCTTTTGTGTTCCACGGAAGAAAGAAAGTCACACTGGCTTGAAGCAGGAGGAGATAAAGGATGACAGACATTCCATTTTTGGATGAACTATCCCTTTGAAAACAATTTCAGGATCATAGTATTAAACAGTAAATTAATTCAGTGTTTTGATAGTGAAGATATTCTCACCCTCAGAAGGTGTCTGGTTGGCCTCTTTCACACCATTGATAATTCTGGCTGTCTCTCTCTGCGAGTGCACAATATTGAATGGATTCAGCCTGGGCTATATAGGGAACATAAAAGGAGGTCCAAAAATACAATAATTCACCTGAAGCACATCAACTGAAAATTCTGCAAAATATTAGAACTTAGAAACTGAATTGTGTGTAGCGTACCTTGATTTGAGGTCTCTGGCTTTCTTGTTGGCCTTCTGGCATCTGATGTTTAACCCTGTTTTGATGTAATATCATATAAAAAGGGTTTTGATGCATTTAATGAAATAAAAACAAGATCAAATTGGCCACTGTGAGCTTTCAATAAGAACATTATACTGTACCATAAAAGTTACATTAAAAAGCAGCTTTGGGTACATTTTTCAATGTTAAAATACTTTCTTGTAATTTATCTTAATGTAAACAGACAAAAAAGCCATTCATAGGTTAATTTCACCAAAAAGTGTAAAACTGCTAAGTTTTAGTTGCTGCTAAGCCACAGGCTTTCAACATTGCTTTTTTTTTAACTAACCAACATAACAACACTGGCTCAACCAATGGCATTAGTTTGGGCCGGGACTAACTTTATGACCGAACAATGGACGGCTGAGGAAGTTTGGAATGTACCAACACATCCTCACACGGTTCTACACCAGTACTGTAGAGAGCATCCTGACTGGCTGCATCACCGCCTGGTATGGCAATAGCACCGCCCACAACCGCAAAGACCTGCAAAGGGTGGTGCGAACGGCCAGAAACATCATCGGAGGTGAGCTTCCCTCCCTCCAGGATATATATAACAGACGGTGTGTGAATAAAGCTCGGAGGATTATCAAAGACTCCAGCCACCCGAGTCATGGGCTGCTCTCACTGCTTCCATCAGGCAGGCGGTATCGCAGCATCAGGACCCGCACCACCCGACTACATGACAGCTTCTTCCCACAAGCAATAAGACTTTTGAACACATGATCTCTCATGATCTACAATCAGCACTGCACTTTATTAATCCTCATTCTGTCAATATATTCTCGCTCCCAATTCAGTTAGTGTATATATATATATTTATACCCTTATCTAGTGTATGTGTATTCTACATTGTGTGTATTGTGTACATTTGATATGTAAATTGTTGTGTAAGTATGTGTACATTTGTTATGTAAATTGTGTTGTGTAAATATGTTGTTATTGTAAAGTGGTATATGTCTCGTCACTGTCATTACTGCAATGTTGCTCGGAACTGCACACAAGAATTTCACCTGCTGTTGCACTCGTGTACACAGTAGTGTGACAATAAAGTGATTTGATTTGATTTGATTTGATTTGATTGGAACAAAGGATAGGGGGAGTGTTCGGGAAACCTTTTAGAAAGCAGTCTTTATTTTTGCCATTCTGCTAGTCATAGTTCTAATATTCAATAAAGATTTAAGTCCTATCTTCATGGTATATATCCTGGAACCACTTGAAAGTCAAAATTTGGAGAGCAGTAAGTGGGGAAAAACATATTTGATTCCATTCTGCATTGTGACACTATAATGCCAGTACATGGTGTCAGACAGAGAGAAAAACAGTAACATATAAGATCTGACCCCTGAAGCTGCTTACTGTTGCTTTTATATGGAGTTAAGATGCTGAATTGCTCTGAGACAAATGCAGAATGACAGCACACTGGAGGTTAAGACATTCACTCAACATGGAGTAAGGGAGCATCCTATAACTCTCTATGCAGCTTAATGCATTCAATCCAAACTTTGTGTGTGAGTCAGGTGTGGGAGAGATATGGGCAAGCTGCCATCTCTTCATATGCTATCACTTCGCATCACCCGAAAATGCTCATTCAATGTCATCCGAGCCAGTGTCAAATGCAAAACCGCGTGAGAAAGACCCAGCGTGTGTGTGATAGAAACTGAAAGGCAGCCAGATAAAATAATAGTTTTGAGATTTTAAACTTCAGCAAATAAAATTTCAGCTTCAATTTATTTTATATCTGTATGTAGTGTCTAAAAATGCATTGGCAATGTACACTTAAGTTTCTCTTGCCAATATATCTTTATATAAATTGAATCTGCCCATTTGATCCTATTTCTTTTAAAAGTCCATTATAAAAGGGCAGAAGATTTTGCCCAACTTTTAATTCAAAATTTCCACAGATTTTATTGCATTCATATATATATACTTGTATCAAATATTTATACCTGTAAAAATTAGAAAAAATTCTAACATTTTAACATGTACATGTTTAAAACATTTAAATAAATACGACTAACAAATTTATCATAATTTCTTTGAGACAAAGTATAAAGTTAATATATTTATGGTTACATTTTAATGGTTGTTTTAATGTACCATGTACCATGATTAATCAGGATTAATTAGTTAAAACATTTTAATCGATTACCTACTACCTGAACTGTGATATGAGAGCTCCTAAAGCTGTTGTATGTAGATATGAGGCTCTTGATGACAGCATCTCTAACCAGGCTAATGGGTGGAAGTAGTTTTTTTTTTAAGAAAGAGGCCCTGTGAAATCCCTTAATCAAGTAGAACAACAGCATGTGCTTGTTACTGATAACAGAAGGAATTTATGAGCTACATTGTTTTGTAGTTACCCATTGTTTTGCAGTATTACCCATTTTTAACTAGTATCATAATCAATATAATTCACCATTTAAAAATGAAATAATGCCTTCTCTAGCTTTAATATCAAGGGTATGACTAAAACAAAACAAAAAAAATTGACAATATTAAAGCACGTGGCACAGCACGTTTCTTTTAGATGAAATGTTCTACTCGTAACTTTATTCCATATTAGCAACACTCACCTCTCATTCTGTGTCTGTGTGTATGGTTCCTCAATAAGTCCTGAAAGCTCTGGAGGGATAAACATATCCTTCTTCTGACTATTCACAAAACTGGGTCTCTCATCCCAACTTTGAGAGAGCTCCACTACAATAACAACAAGAGACTTGTCAATACACATGAACATGCACACACACACACACACACACACACACACACACACACACACACAAACACACAACTGCATCTTGAAAATTCTAATGGATCTATAATGGGGTTATACGATTTGATTAATGTTCTGATTTACAGTGGGGGTTTAAAACAGAAACTTTTTGATGTAAAAAGAATAAGAAATATTTAAAGAAATATTCTGGGTTCAATACAAGTTAAGCTCAATTAACAGTATTTGTGGCATAATTTTACCACAAAAAATTATGTAGACTTATCCCTTCTTTACTTATATATATATATATATATATATAAATATCGAGGTTACAGTGAGGCACTTACAATGGAAGTGAATGAGGCCATTTTTTTAAGGTTTTAAAAGGCATTATTTAAGATGTACAGTTGTTTAAATTGTCTTTTTTTGCAAGATCATAAGGTTTACAGCATTATACCATCATGGCAGCCAAGTTGTAAAATTGTAAAACAACACGAAAAAGTTTAGCAAGCGATTTTATCACACTAGGTTCATACCAACATGCATATTGTTCACGTCCTGTAGCTATACTTTTTTATAGTATTTTAAAGTTTACGGATTGGCCCCCATTCACTTCCATTGGACACTGTGACCCAGATTGCTGCTTTTTGATGCAAGCACATGACTGAATACAGGTGAATAACCGTAGACAACTAGGTACAATGTAAATGCAATGAAAATAATGAGACTGCTTGGTAAACAGCAACAGTCCTATCTGATTTCCAGCTACATGCTGGTCATTCCATCTGCTGGGACCACTTACATATCGTCACAGGTTTGCTTTGTCTCATGGATGCTCTGATGATGTCGGAGCCATGAATCTTCTCTCTGTGTCTGTGATACTTTGTCTCGTAAAACCATTCTCCAGTCAAATACTTCAGCCTGCTCCTGTCTTTCTCAGTCTTACAAAGCTGCCTGAGGGGACGAGAGTAATAAGTCATTGTTTTATTTGCAAATCATTCTCAGGAATTACCTTGATTTTCAGGGGCATTTTATTTTACCTTTATAAATAATTTTTTCTAAACATATAAAACACACAGCATGCCATCCATGTATGTCAAATATGTCCAAATAAATTCTCAATATGGGCAGTTACCTTTAAAATGCACAAGATATCATAATATCATAACACAATAAACATTTTCTAGAATACATATTACATAAATTATTCCCTATGTTAGATATACTGTTACTGCATATTTTGTGTAATCCCTTTTTTCACTTCTGAAGGATATATATATATATATACACATACGTATACACACACACACACACACACACACACACACACACACACACACACTGGCAGCCAAAAGTTTTGAATAATGTACAGATTTTGGTGTTTCGGAAGGAAATTGGTTCTTTAATTCAACAAAGTGGCATTCAACTGATCACAAAGTATAGTCAGGACATTACTGATGTAAAAAACAACACCATTTTAACCGGGGTGGGTTTAAATAAGTTTGACTTCTGCCCACTCCGTTTCGAGCAATAGATGGATTTATGCTGTTTAAGTTTGGTGTATTTAAATTGTCTTATGTTGTTTTATTGTCTAGTTTTGTTTAAACAAATATGTTGTCTTATTGCATAGTTTTGTGATATTATATTGCTCGAAATAAATAAATAAATAAAATAAATAAATAAATCACTATTTGAAAAAAAAAGCATTTTTGATCAAATCTAGATAGGCAACATTTCCAGCAGCCATCACTCCAACACCTTATCCTTGAGTAATCATGCTAAATTGATCATTGGGAACTAGAAAATCACTTGCCATTATATCAAACACAGCTATTTTGTTCGTTAAATGAAGCTTAACATTGTCTTTGTGTTTGTTTTTGAAATGCCACAGTATGCAATAGACTGGCATGTCTTAAGGTCAATAATAGATAAAAAAAAATGGCAAATAAGAAACAGATTTCTCTAGAAACTCATCAGTCAAGAATTTTTATGATTTATGATTTTATACAAAAGGTTTACTTTACAGTCTTCAAAGACAAAGGACAATTGGCTCTAATAAGGACAGAAAGAGATGTGGAAGACCAGATGTACAACTAAACAAGAGGATAAGTACATCAGAGTCTCTAGTTTGAGAAATAGACGCCTCACATGTCCTCAGCTGACGGCTTCATTGAATTCTACCTGCTCAACACCAGTTTCATGTACAACAGTAAAGAGGAGACTCAGGGGTGCAGGCCTTATGGGAAGAATCCAAAGAAAAAGCCACTTTTGAAACAGTAAAACAAAAAGAAAAGGTTAAAATGGACAAAGAAACAGACATTGGACAACAGATAATTGGAAAAGAGTGTTATGGATCTTAACCCCATTGAGCTTTTGTGGGATTGGCTAGACTGTAAGGTGCGTGAGAAGTGCCCAACAAGACAGCCACATCTATGGCAAGTGCTACAGGAAGCGTGGGGTGAAATGTCACCTGAGTATCTGGACAAACTGACAGCTGGAATGCCAAGGATCTGCAAAGCTGTCATTGCTGCACATGGAGGATTTTTTGATGAGATCTCTTTAAAGTAGTTTTTTTCAAATTGTAATAGTAATTTTTCATGTTATTAATGTCCTGACTATACATTGTGATCAGTTCAATGCCACTTTGGTAAATAAAAGTACCAATTTCTTTCCATAAGAGCAAAATCTGTACATTATTCCAAACTTTTGGCCACCAGTGTATATATATAAAAATTTACTAACAGCAGAGGCACCAAACCCATAACTAGATAGGCCTAAAAAAAACAGAGTATGACATATATCAAATGTTAGATAACCAATACAATAATATGACCAGAGGGATTTTAAATGTGACCCCTGGTTAATTTCTGACCCTGATGCTTTTTTTATGATTTTGTGACATAAAAAGTTACAAAAAAAAAAAAAGTTAAAAAAAAGTAGGCCTATATATATATATATATATATATATATATATATATAAAAGAGTTAATCCCATAACACTGGGTGTAGAAATAAAGAATACAACTTTACAGCAACCCTTAAGAACCTTAGTATTAGACCTTGAGATTACTGTCTAACTTTACAGTAAGCTTTTGCTGTGACATCTATTTGGACAAATTCCAGACATTCTTTGAAGAAGTTTAAACCAATTACTCTGGACAGTTTAAGTGTGAGAACATCACGGAAACAATGAATTCATGAACAGAAGCACAATCGAAAAACACTAACCAGCAATGACATAAAGTGAGTATTTATGGCCCCAGTACTTCAATAAGCAAAACCAACAATGGGAAGATAAAAAAGGAAGTACAATTATTTGAATAATCAACAGGCAATTGCATTAGTTTAATAACTAGTAAATTATGATTGCACTTGATTAAATCTGAGGCATTATAGGGATAGTTCATCCAAAAATTTAAATAATTTCATAGTTTTTACATCTTAATGCCATTCCTGATGTACAAGACTTTCTTTTTTCTTCTGAACACAAACAAACATTTTAAGAATAACTCAACTCTGTAGGTCCTTACTATAAATAAATGTTGGACAGAACTTTGAAGCCCCCAAAAGCACATAAAGGTAGCCTAAAAGTAATCAATAAGACCTCAGTGTTTTAATTCATATATTCAGATGTGATATGGCAGGTGTGGGTTGAAAACAGATCAATATTTAAGTCCTGTTTTACTATAAATTCTCCTCCTTGCACAGTAGTTGGCGATATGCAAAAAGAATGCAAATCGGCAAAAGCAGAAGAATGCACAAATGAAAGTGGAGATTGATTTTAAAAAAGGACTTAAATATTAAATACCTGTTTTCAACCCACACCTATCATTTAGCTTCTGAAGATATGGATTTAGCCACTGAAGTCTTATTGATTACTTTTATGCTGCCTTTATGTGCTTTTTGGAGCTTCAAAATTTCAGTTCCCATTCACTTTTGTTAGGACTTTTGTTAGTATTGTTAGGACCTACAAAGCGGAGATATTTTTCTAAAATCTTCATTTGTGATCAGCAGAAGAAAGAAAGTCATACACATCCGGGATGGCATGAGGGTGAGTAAATGATTATTTAATTTTTGGGTGAACTAATCCTTTAAAGGAAAATTTACCCCAAAATGAACATTTTGTCATCCTTTACTAATCCTCATGTTGTTTCAAACCCAAATTGCTTTCTATATTCCTTAAAATACAAAAGGAGATTTTAGACAGAATGACAGTCTCTGTCACCGTTTACTGTCTTTGAATGGACAAGTTCCATTAAAAGTTAATGGGTGAACTATCCCTTTAATCCACCAGGTTACAACCTCTCAAACTCACCTGATCCTCTGATCTTCTAACTTCTTAAGCTCTGCATCTCTCTTTAGCACAGCCAAAATCATCTCCTGCTCTTCTTCTGTCAGGTAGCTCAGGTCAATCATGGTGAATGGCTTCAAGGTGAGTGATGCTAACAGATCTCAGATCAGTCAAAGTGTCAGCAGCATCACTGTGGGTGACCTTGAGGACTGATGCTTGTTCAGACACTAATACTCATTATGTCACCTGCATCAAATATACAAAGTTTAAAGTCTCAGTTAAAGGGATAGTTCACCCCCAAAATATAATTGACATTATTTACTCACCATCATGTTGTTCCAAACCTGTATGACTTTCTTCTGTGGAACACAAAAGCAGCCTCAGTCACTATTTGCTTTGATTGCATGGACAAAAATATGCAATGAAAGTAAACGGTGACTGAAACTGTCATTCTCCCTAACATCTTTGGTGCTCCACAGTAAAAATAAAATACAGATTTAAACCAACATTAGTAAATAATTTTTTTGCATGAACCATTCCTTTAATTCAACAAGAACCTAAAGCATTTAGCACAGTTGAAGAGTCAGAGCTTGACTTTCAAAGAACACGGTCCTCCCTTTGAATTCTTCTAACCATCACATGATCCTAATTGTTCCTAATGAATTCTTCAGCAAGGGATTAAAAGATATCATCTATGCTTCCCTATGCATTAGAAACAATGTAATTATCCATACAAGCAATGGTCCATACAGTATGTGCTCAATACTGGGCATGTGACATGGCATTGTCAGATGACTATCAGAGGATATGGGTACTGGCTGTTTCTAAACCAGGGGAGCTGAGAGTGAAAGAATCTTTTATTCCAAAATCACATTACACTTAACTCAAATTAGGCCACAAACGGTATCAATTTCAACAGTCTGTTGTCTTTTCTGGAAAACAGTTTAAATCAGCCATGGAAAAAATAAGAATATGTCTAATCCATTCAAAGAACTAGGATAATAATTATATTTTTGGAAGGAATGCCCAGCTGGCAGAAGTCCATATGTCTGATAAAGGTAAAAGCAGTGAAAAAATACAATGTAATGTTTAAAATTTATTTTGAAACACCACAAGATCTTAATAAAACACAGTGAAAGTGCAACAAGTTGTATTCATTGCAAATTATTATTATTAATATTATTAATAACTTGCTTAATTTAATAATTATTTTGTTTAGGAGAAATAAACTGGCGTTTTTCAAGTGTCAAATAATTGCATGTAAAAATAAAAATGTGGCTTGTTTAAAATTCTTTAAAAGGCTGAAAAAAACATCTGTCTCCTTGGCAACTCTCATTAATAAATTTTAAATACTCTCTCTTTTTTTTTTTTTACACATTGCTTAATATGTTTTAAAATGACTGTCTATAATTAGATTTCAGTCTGATTTCTGTCACTTAAGGACACGTCCACACTCATTTGTTTCCAATTTCCCAACGTCATCATTTCCAAACCATGCAGTTAAAGAGAGTGTTTTTCATGGTTCCATGTAGAACCTTAAAGGATTAGTACACCAAAAAAATGTAATTAAAATAGCGACATTAGAACACAACACAGCTGCACACAAAACAGAGAACAGAACTTACTATTCATGTCTGAAGAGTTTGTAGTCGAAGAATTTATGCATTTCTATGCTGTCTCTTTTTTTACTTGGAGATCTTGTAAATCAAACAGAAACATAGAGGGTACAGGAAGCCACAGTCACACCGTGTCCTAACCTGACAGCAAATGACACACAATAAAAGGTAATACGAGTTTTTGTCCTAAACAGCAGCGAGGAGCGATAGTCGCATATTTTTATTTTCTGCACCGCACGGGTAACTCCTTCCACTGGGAACTTGCAGCGGTCCAAAAACGTACAAAAAAAATATATAAGGCTGGGCATAGAAATGCATCAATTCTTTAACTACAAACACTTCAGGCATATTTATCAAGTTCTGTTCTCTGTTTTGTGTCCAGCTGTGTTGTGTTCAGTTGTCCTCCACAACGATAGCGACCTGTTTTTAGATAAACAAATGAGTTTTCACTCCCCAATGATGCGAGAGGACTGCGTGAACTGTTGATCATGAACACGCACAGGAGATCAATGGTCAGTGAACATTTTTACAAAATAATACATTAGATAATGTTTTGTATCTCACCTAAACTTATCATATGCTTTCATAACAATCATGAGTCTCGTGTACTGTAAAAAAAATTCCATAATTTTAACAGTAAAAATGCTACAGTAAAAACATTTTTATTGGTTAACAAGTAGTTACCTTAAACCTTATAATGGTTTTTATATATATTTAAAAAAGACAATGTAGTTTTATGGTAAAATGTTGTCAAAACAATTTTTTGATCTAAAAAGTATGATTTTCCTGTATAATTAGCAGTAAATGTTTATATTTAACAAGAGAGTACTTTTTTTACAGTACATTATTGTTAAAATCATGGTAAAAAAAAAAAAATCTATAATCGGGCATCCCAGAATTCCCTGCGTGACCAATTACATTTCATTATATTTTATGGGAATAGATATGTTTCTTCTTATTTTTAATATTGGTTATGTACTTTGGGGTGTTCTGTGTTATATTTAATATAATTTAGTTCATGTTTAAGGCATTATATAAATTTCACATGTGTTACCCTGATGGTGTTCAGTGTTTGTGTGAGTGACACTGAACACTGTCTCTACATGTTTATTGCTCATTACTCCTGGAGAGCCACTATTGATGAACTTCATGTCATCATGTGTCTTTCTGTAATTACTGCAGTGATTAACTTTACATAGTATAACATTACAATTCAACATTATAAAGTGAAAAGAAGATTTTTACAGTTTCACAAGGTTAATATATCATTTATCATTTAATAATAGGCATCAAAATTACATCCTGTAAAGACTGCAACATTGTTACCGTATACAAAGCGCTGTTGGATTTACTGGTATAAAATGTAATTTTTTTGTAAATTATAACAGTTTTAAACAAAATTTTACAGGTTGTTCTTTTTAATGTATATTTTACATAATTATTCTGGCATTTACAGCTTTTCTTTTTTTTTTTTTTTTTGGTAAAAACAACAGGAATTTCTTCTTTTTTTTTACAGTTTGGAATAATTATTTAGACTTCTGAATTATACTTTTGTGTCCTTTTGAAGCTTGAAGAGGTGATCACATAAACTGCCACTTCATGACATCATTGAGCACAATATTTTTTCACAATTTCTCCCTATGCGTTAAGAAAAAGAAAGAAAGTCATATAGGGTTAAAACCACACAGGAGTGAGTAAACAATGACTGAATTTTCATTTTTGGGTGAACTAATCCTTTAAATACAAAAAGGTTCTTAAAAAATGGGTTTAAAGTACGTTCACTGAAAGGTTCTTTCGGGAACCAAAAAAGTTTATTCTATAGCATCTGTGAAATTATTAGGAGTGTAAAGTTGGCTTACTTAAATGTTTCCACAATCAGTATGAATTTAAGGTGGGCACATCTGATTTGCTAGATACAGCCATGATGAATTCCACCCAAGAAGGAAGTCTTGATACTTTCTTATTTTGGAAATTTGTCCCGGAGGCATTCATTGTATAATTTCCATCTCTAAATGATTTTAACAAAATGTATCATATCAGAAAAATAATTTCCTTTTTCTAGTTCCAAGCATGTTCCCTTTCCTTTTTTTCTTTGGATAGATAATTAGTCAGATTAAACTGCATATTAAGCTTAGTTTTAATTAAATATATAAAATAATAATACTCTAGGAATAATCTTTAGGTGTGCCTAACATAGCATCCCTAAATGATTACTCACAATACACATCTGAGCTCAACAAGGCACAACAAAGCACTTGTAGCTTATTTGTTCTGAGAAAGGCATGTCATGACAACTTCGGGATGAGAAGAACCTGAGTTTGCCAAAATGTCTGGGATATCTGAATCATACTACTTTTTAAAGTAAAAGAAAACCTAGTCAGCTTGTCAGTCTTAAGGCATTAACATAACAAAGCGTTGCCATCTGGTTTGGGTTTATTACAGGTGTGCTGTAAGCAGTTTTGCAGCACGTTAGAAACTATTTTGACACTGCTCAGGAATAAACATCTGCTTTTTTGACTGTAACCAGGCAATATTGTAGGAAAGTATGTTTTAAAACTAGATACAGTGTGAGTAATAGGCCAGGTGTGTTTGTCTTATTTAATATGATTATTAAATTATAGATGACACATAATAAGACACAATTAGCCTCTGAACATAGCCTATACCTTAACAAGAAAACCTGGTATGAATTTACATTTATTACACACTACAAAAGAATGTTTTGTTTGGCAACAACAACAACAACAACAACAACAAAAGTGTTTCATGAGTTAATATCTAAATAAACTGAGCCAAAAATGTTATGTTTTTTTACATAACTAAATCAACATGACTACATTTGCTTACACTAACAAAACATTTTTAAAGGAAAGATTTCACCTCTGGATAACAACTGCACATTTTCACTTTTACAGGAAGCTGATTGCTTGTTAGTTTGTGGGAAACTTATCTTTTCTTTTTTTTTAGGAAATTATTCAGTTATGTAGCTGTTTTTCAAAATGTAAGATGTGTTATCAGTATTTTTCCCCAATAATAATAATAATTTTAATAAAAAAAATTGTGCTTTTCTCACAGGGATGATCATATTGTAACTACAAGTGTTCTGTTGGCAGTTCTTAAGTAACTAATCACCGTTTGATCTCTGTAAATAAATAATCCGCATTCTTTACTAAATATCTTCACATTAACAGATTAGGAAACTAGGAAATGAGAAAACATTCACAATGGCGCCAGAGATAAAAAATAAAAAATAACAAATTTACACAGGGGGGGAGATAAAGGGTGAGTTGTGAAATGCTGTGAAATGTTGCCTGTTGAAACACAACTCAAAACTCCTGTCACAGCATGCAAAGATTTAAACTCACTGCAAGGAAAAGGTTAAACCAATATATAAAATATAAAAAGGGTAACATTAAGAAGTTGACAAAAAGTCGTTTTAAAAAGTTGACAAGAGAAAGTTTACCTGAATCTTGCAAAACAACAAGAGTAGAGCCTACATGAGAAACGTCGGATGAGAGCAATACTCCACTGGCCATACACTTAAAGTTATGAAGCGTGTTTAATAGTCCTCCTCCACTCCACTTGCACGCGAGTCGCTGGCTGTGTCTCGTTTGGAAGGATGTGTCCTCCGGAGGTCGCATTTGTTGGCAACATGTACGTCATCGAAACTGTCTCGTTTCATAAAAGCGAGTAGGACACTTCGAATGCAGCCTTGTTCCTTGGAATTCGAAGGATGCATGAGGTGTATCTTTGTGGGCAACTCACATCCCACAATTCTTTGCTTCACCTAAATGTCTAAAAAATAATAATTTTACGCAAATCTGCCGGTAAATATGATGGTCAGACGGAAGTAATGTTAATTCCCAAGTTGAAGTACCTCAGTATATGGGTGCAGAGTATATATTATGTATAATTATATTCATATATAATTAAAAGTAAGTGATTGACTAAAAGTACGCCTGTAAAATCTATTTTCTTTTCTCTTTGCATCTTTATTAACTCTAATAAAATGTACCTCATACATTCCCTTCTAATTGTACTTTGTTCCCTTCTCACTCAAAGCGCTTGTGTTTGTTAGAGTGACGTGCTGTCATAGTAACCATATTACGTTCCGTTTCCGTTTGTCCTATGAAGACCCTCACGTTAAAAAAGAAATTTGTTTAAACTAAAGGAGGACGCTCAGTATACTGCAGTCTTCAAATGACGCGTTCTACGTAGCATGCAGCCTTCCAAATGAGACACAGCCGCTTTGAGCGAGCTGTGTCTCATAACATTGTGTTCCACCATAGAAATACTGTCTAGATTGGCAGCTCACTGTTGTTTATGGGGTCCGTTGTAATGGATCAGCTGTGGACCATGTTGCTGCAGCTGTGTGCGCATGCACGCAACTAATTTTATTAGCATTTTCAGCAGATTCGTTTTATGTTAATTGCCAAGGAGCCAAGAAAAATGGTGATTGGTTACACTTGTCAGAGCAGTGGCAGTCTTTTATTTGCAACACTAAAGCAATGGCTTATGTGTCGATAATAGGCCTATCCTCTTAAATTACTTTTATTTATTTTTAAAAACAATAACTTGGTACAGTTGATACCATTTTTTTTACTGATCACATACAAGGTCTGTTGGTCTAGTGTGTTTGCAAACCTTGCATACAGACCTGGATTCAAAACTGTGTCAAATTCATTAGAAAAGACATTGTTGAAACAAACTCGGTTTAATTATGATACCAATATTTAGAATGAGCAAAACGACTTTACTTTGCTCCTTGACAATGCACATTAAACGAATCTGCTGAAAAGGCAAGTCAAATTATTGACGTGCACGCGCACATCCCCAGTTAACACCCCGTGATACCGCATACAACTGTTGTCTAGTTAGGACACGAGCTAGGTTTAGACACACAGCCCCACATCCAACGTATCTGGTCCTCGGTAAATTTTTCATATTAAAAACTAAATTTTGATGCTATGTAGGCTACAACTGAATAAATAAAAAAGCGGTTGATAACAACTTTGAGTGTCTGCATGCATGTATAATTTAGTTTTGACAGTGGGCTGGATTCATTAGTGTCCGTATTATTATTACAAATTAATTACATACAATAATTACATTTAACCATTGGGGATTTTTTTGTACCTGTGATTAACATGATTTTACTACCACAGTTAAACTCTGATATGCACGAGCAATGGTAAATTGTCATAAATGCAACTTCAAAGCAGAATTGAACAAAAAAGCTTTAAAGTGTGGACACTCCTGAATTAAGGATGAAGTTATGACTTTTTCTCCTTTGTAAATATGTTTAGTTCTAATGAACTTTAATAAAAATAAAAAAAAAGTGAATTAAAGGTAGCTACACTCAGTAACTCTTTTTCATGTCATCATGTCACCTAGTGGCTTGGATGCAACATCATTCAAAATCAGCAGATTTCAGATTCAGATTCAGTTTCAGATGCCATTGTAGAAATTCATTATTCACAATCAACCATGATTAATTTAATCCAGGAATAAAATGGTCCAATAACAAGACGGTTACTGAGATTAAGTTAGTAGTATTCAGTTGATCATGCAATTCTAAATTGGCAGCCCCCATGAGGGCGCCCCTGCCCCATGTGGATTAAAACCGCTTTTATAAGGTTACTGATATGACTACAGTCCTTATTTCATGTGAGTGGTCATGATTATATACATCCATCCATCCATCCATCCATCCATCATCAACCGCTTATCCTTATATAGGCTGGAGCCTATCCCAGATAACATTGGGCGAAAGGCGGTGTACACCCTGGACAGGTCGTGATTATATACATATGTTTCAAAATTATAATTCATTTCTTCTGGAGCCTATCCCAGCTAACATTGGGCGAAAGGCGGGGTACACCCTGGACAGGTCGTGATTATATACATATGTTTCAAAATTATAATTAATTTCTTCAGGAGTAAAACTTTTTTAAATGGGAAAAAATTACTGAGTGCAACTTTAAATAATTAAGAGTCTGGCAAAAGGAAAACTATTGATTGTTTTGGATAATATTATATGTAATTGAGTTATCATAGCCCTAGATATTAGTTGTTAATTAACTCTTGCTGTTTTTCTGTAGTTAATATGGGTAAATGTTGCTGCCAAACTCAAAATCAATGCTTTATTGTCAAATGTGCATTTCTATGTGACATAAATTCAGTATTAAAACCATACCTGTCAACACTCCCGTTTTTCCCGGGAGTTCTCCCGTATTTCACACCCATCTCCCACCCCCCTCCCGTTTTGTTTGTTGTTTCTTGTGACCTCAACCTGGCAACCTACAACAACTCAGCTGCGCTGTTGATATCTGCGCATGTAGTAGACGCGGGAAGTTGAATCAAGCATCACTGGTGCTGGGAGGAGAAGACTCAGCTTGTGTTCCGGCGAAATAAACAAAATATACATGTAAATTTAACAACAGCTGGGCGGAAGACAATCCCATATGGGCCATATCGACAATGCCCAAGCCTTTTGCAAAATGTGTCACACTGATTTTAATATCGGACACGGTGGGGAAAATTATGTTACTCAGCACATTCAACATAAATCAATACGGCACAATTTGCATGTATTTAGCCTGCCTCAGCCATCCAACTTTTTGGGTGCTATGACCAGAATTCTGTGATCTAGTTGTTTGTGTGATATGAATGTGTATTATTATTTATTATTTGCTATGCGTGTGTTTGTGTGAGGGAACTGTGCTGTTGAGAGGCTGCAGGTGCAGCTGGAGGAAGTGCAGGCAGAGACAGGAATTGTTGCTGCGTCCCAATTCGCATACTATCCGTCCTAAATAGTATTCGAAAATAGAATTAGTACGTCCCAAATCGTAGTATGTTGAAATGAGTGTTCCAAAGATACCCGGATGGTCTACTATTTCCGGTCAGAATCCGAAGTGCAGATCGATGCACACTCTAACGGCTAATATTGCCCACAACCCATTGCGTGCGGGAGGGAGGAGCTTTGAGATGATGCAAACATGGCGGCCGGATGCGGCAGCGGAGATGCGCCCTCAGTTTTTAAGTGTAAGAACTTAAACGTTTAGCGCTAATTAAAGTTATATTTTATTGTCTCATAATATTAATGGATTTGTGTTGTGCAAAAAAAGTACCGTGTTTATCTTGTAGGGTCCGATGAAGACACTGAGCGCCTCATTAACTGGCGCATTGCACTGCATTGCATTGGACATATAAGAATGAATGGAATGTAGAATGTTTGTTTAACTGTCGAGGTGTGCGTAACTAGGCAACCACGTTCTCTTCCATTGCATGACGTCTTCGTAGTATGTCCCAGAACGTGCATACTCTTTTGCTACACACTCAAAAGTATGTACATTTTCTTCAAAAAAAAGAGTACATACTTTTAGGTCGTAGTATAAGTAGGCGAATTGGGACGCAGCATGTCTTTTTTCCGGGAAGCATAAAATTAGTTGCACATGCAGACAGATATTTGAGATAGCTTTACATTTCTTTAAATGTTTTCAATTGTATTATAAACAGTGTAAGTGTAATACGATAACTGATAAAGTAATTTGTTACAGTAATCAAAGTACTTTTGAAGAGCAAAAAAAAAAACATTACATTTTAAATCAGATTACAGTTACTGACTTTCAATTAGTTACATTTCTAGGGTTACATATTTCTAAAATAATATTATTTATGTATAATTTATGTTAATACTGTATGTTCATCTGTTTGTGTTTCTGTGACAGCTGAAGTGCGTGTTCCCTAACAAGTCAATGAACATGGAAGATGTATAGACATTATTTTGAATTTGTTGAGCAGAAAAGTGTTTTAAAAAGTAATGTGATTACATTTACCATGAAGTAATAAGTAAAGTAATCTGATAAAAATTGAAAGAAGTCATTAGTAATTTGTTGTGGATTATATTTTTTTAAAGTAATTTACCCAAATCTGATTAGAGTAATTATTTTACAAGTAATCCCAGAAACATTTTTAGCTCAGAAGATTATATTCCCAACTTTTTGAATATATTCAATGTGTACACTCATTCGGGAGCCCAATGGTACATATACTAGAAGAAGACAAATTTGGTTTTACCGATTAATCTGTGCAGGTAGTTGCTCTTTGGAACTATTGGTTATTGGCAAAAAATTAACATTTGATTAAAAATATTAAATAAAAATCTATGCCAATAGGCATACAAATAAAAATGTGACAAAATCAAAATATGCCCCGTCAGCGCATTCAGTGTATCTCACATTTCCATATCTTGTGAATAATAATAAACCTTCTTTCTCATTAAACTTACTCTGGTAAATATAGGATATAAAATGCTTAATTTGGCAAATACCTAAATCTGTCACAGTATGATTTAAGGTGTGTCCCAAACCGCTCACTTCTTCACTATTTTACGTCATTTTGAAGTGTAAGTAGAGCGAGTAGTATGTTAACACCGAAAATACAACAAAAAGAAGTGTACTACGAGTGCCCGGATGATGCACTTTTTCAAAAGTCAAAACGGAGTGTGGATTATTGGACTCTTCGTGCACTCATCGCACGTGGCTTGCCGTACACAGTGGAAGGGCCGGAGTTACCGTAGTGGTGGCGATCTGGAGAAGAATCGTAAATAATGGAGAATATGCCAACTAGCAAAACTTCTGTGAAGCCAGCACATTACCTGTGTGAATATGTATATTATTGGGATATATTAGTGTTGAACTGAGGGTGGATAGCGCGCTAAACTAGCGGCAACCACTGATATATATATATATATATAAATATATATATATATAAAACTGGATTGCTCATAGAATTCTAAACTGCCAGCAGTAGGTGAAGCTACCGGAAGTGCTCTGGCGGTCATTTTAATATTCTTTACCGACAGAGGGCATCGCTGCATGTGCGGCATTTAACCGCGAAACAACACTCATTAAAGGATGTGGCAAAAGTGCCCACAGGTTGTAATTTATACAGACTATGTACCTATTAAGCACAAATTAGTCGTTATCCCCATGTAGGATGGCCATAACGATAATGATACTTAATAATCAACAGTAAAAATACAACACCAAATTGTATTAATACCCCTTTTTAAAGTAAAAGTATCCAATAGCGATATCTGCAGATTATTACAGGATGCAATGTTTCTCTGCCTTCATAGTTTTTGTTCATAATGTTGACAAATGTTCATAATGTTTTTTTTTTTTTTGTTTTTTTTACTAGATTATATAGTAAATGTGAACTAATTTAAGCAAAGTTCATATGCAGTATGTGTGTATATATACACACACACACACACACACACATAAATAAATGTACTTACTTTTTACTTACTAATTTATGGAATTATCCATTTGAATTCATTTCTGGAATATGCACATACCAGCTTGTGAGCATTTAATTATTTCAACAATCCCCTGATCTTTTAAATCATAATCAGCAATAAGTTTATTGACATATGCACACTCAAGAAATTCATACATATTTGTTCAATAACAAAAGCTTCCCAAGTACACACAAAAATTGACTTAAAATGAACAGTGCAATAAAACGTGCAGATATGTGGGGACAAATCTGCTAATGGATTTAACAACAATCCCACATATAACAGCTTTCAAAAGAATGCTAGCAAGACATGCCATCAGAGATAAAGGCAACTGTTCTCCACTGGATAGCACAGTGGCACTGGACACCTTCTGATATACTGGCATTTCAGGCAGTGATGTTCAGCCTGAAACAGAAGACACAGAGGAAAACATCACTGTATGCCTTCCCAGCTTGTCCATGTTCAAAGAGGCTGTGGTGGGGTACATAGCAGGCTTTGCAGTTAAAACAGCTATGAAGAAGATTCAGTGCACTACCTGTTTATCAGCACTCAGTGTCGAGAGCTCTTCCCAAGATGAACACACTGATCGACATGAAGTCCTGAGGTGGATTTATAAGACCGTCAGACAGCATCCTGAAAGTCTGCAAGACAGCTGAGAAGGTTCTGGAACTCCATGGTGGTTCTGCATTCAAGCAACTTGAGGCACACATGTTCAACTTAGAACCATAAACAATCACATCTTCATACTCAAAGTGCATTGCAGAAAGCTGCACAAACATCAGCCTCCACTTCATTGCCAAGGAAAGGTGCTGCATCACTCAGAATGATTCAGAATAAAAATTTTAAAGCCTGCAAAAAATATGTTTGAAAATGTCTACTGATAGCTTACCTCAGTTTCTTAAACTTGTTTCTATTGAAGTAACAACGTGCGCCACTGAACGTAATGCTGCTGCAATAAAGTGTAACATAAAATAAGCAGGGGGGAAAAAAATGAGATTCCAAATAAATAATTAATTACATATTTAGGAAGATTGCATGCAGAATTATTATTATTTTTTTTTTTTTTTGACTGGATAAGTAAAAATTACTCACTAAAACAGACGATTTCCCATTGAGAACCATAGGAATACAGAATGTTAGGGAATACCAAGATGGCAGGCGCAGTAGCGTCACTGTTGTGACGTCATGAGCATTCCAGTTATATATATATATATATATATATATATATATATATATATATATATAGATCAGTGGCGGCAACACAATGCTTTGGTTTGAAACGTCACTTACGTCAGCTGTTAAACAGCGAACACTTCAATGTAGTAAAAAAATTGAAGTGTTCCATTTGGGATGAATCTACACTTTGAAAATTCATACACTACATGGCTGAGTGCATAGTAAATTAGTGTCATTTGGGACACAGCTTAAGAACTTTCTTTTTTTTATTCATTATGTATAGTTATGTTCTCTCTTTTCCCCCCAAATGATTGTTAAAAAGCCAAGTTTGTGTCAAGAGTGAATAAATTGACTGTCAACAGTGTTACTCAAGAATTATCGCTTTAAACTTATACAAGAAATAATGACTAAACATTATGCATTATTTACGAAAATGCATTTCCAAAGATTCCATGCGCTTGGAATTTCTAGGCCTCCATGTTGACTAAAGACCCCAACATTTTCAGAATCACTTATGTTACCTAATGAAGGTAAAATAGTGGACTTTAGGTAACATATTTGACATTTAAGCACATATTATACACATAATGAGAGTCATTAAACATTTTTCAATTTAAAAATGTGATTTATAAAATAAATGTAAAATAAAATTTAAAGATGTCACCCAACACTAGCAGCCATTTAGAACATTTTGAAATTGTGTTAAGTTCAATAACTTTAAAAGAGTGTTTTGATGTAATGTAAAAAAATAA
Source organism: Moxostoma hubbsi (assembly GCA_032164185.1). NCBI lineage: Eukaryota > Metazoa > Chordata > Actinopteri > Cypriniformes > Catostomidae > Moxostoma > Moxostoma hubbsi. The sequence goes on from JAVLUX010000038.1 coordinate 14,890,857, forward strand.
TAATTATTATTTAAATATGTGTCAACTATGTTACCGTGATTACTCAGTTTCCTATTTATTCTCTGTTTCCTCCTGAATAGTGTTAAGTTATTTATTTTTCCCACCTTAAGATAATTTTCTTCCAAAACTGCACAAAAGACTTGCTCAAACTGTGTACTAGAGTTCAGTTATACATTGTTATAACTTCTTACCTAAAATCTTGAGGTTGATTAAATGTAAGTTCATTGACATGTTAAGCATCAACTACCCATGTAGAGTAGGCCCTACTTTGACCAAGTTAATAATATGTGACTTTTTCTGAATACCCTCAGAGATCTTTGACAGATGCTGTTGAAGAAATTGACAAAATGACAGCACAGCTTCAAAAGAACTTAGTATAACAAGTACAAAGATCTTAAGCTTCAAAATGTGTCTAGAGACGCTTGCATTTTGTTTCATTACTTGTGCTGCGTCTAGCTTTTTTAACATTGAAAATGTTTGGTGTGAACGGCTCACAAGCCGTTCTGTGGTACTGATGCTGTCTTTATGTCTAAAAGAGCATTTGAAAACCTGGACAATCACATTAAACGGAACATCAAACTATATGATTGCCTGAAGAGGTGTGGTCAATATATTCCAGTATACATGCATATTTTTGTACTTTCAGTGGCTATTTTTAAGATAATACAATGTAAACTATGTAATATCCTACACCTGGTTGCCGTCTACATTAAGGAGGTCTCAGTATTTGAATCCACTGTTTAGCAATTAGAAAAGGAGATCTTAGAACTTGTGAATAAGCTTTTAAAAGACCTACTGTAGATGATCTCTGGTATGGGGTTGATACTAAATCTGTGATACTGCTCTGGACTATTGCAGGTCTTAAGCTTCAACCAGACTTCATATTAAGATTTCAAGTGTTCCGTTGTTCCTCCTAGCCTCGGGAATGCATTTCATGCCCATAATGCAAGGCTTGCTTCCTATGATGACACCAAGCCCTGAGGAAACACCAGGTAGATCTAATTGTTTTGTGTTTTCCTAATATCAGTAATGGTAGGTCTAAGAATAGTAAAAAAAAAATGGTTTTGTCCTCCACTGAGCAACTGGTGCTTTTATTATTGGGTTTATTTTTAAGCATTGGCATTTTATGGCCAATAGATGGCACCCCATCAGTAGACATACTGAAATAGCGAAGGGGAGTCTATTTATTTAGCTTTTTAATTGGCCCTTCTCATCAAATATACACATGCAAAACCAGTAGGCTTCCGATAATTTTTTTTGAACGTTTAGGTTGTTTATCTGTGGTGTTCATAGCACATTTATGTTGTCATATGTATTGGGTAGGGTTACACCAGTTATAAGGCAGAACTTAAATTGGGACATAAAGCTCAGGCTTGTAGTCTGTGACTAACTCTGTACCTAATTTGGTTGCACCCTTTGTTCAGGCTTAGCTGGGCTATTCTATAATTGCGGGTACATTTAATGTCTGTATGATATCTCTTTAATAAATTATCATCAGTGTATAGTACCAATGCTTAATTTCTTAGTATATCATTATATTTTTACAAATCACATCATTATATATTGGAAAATCAAGGTTTTCTGTTCCAAAAGAAGGCGCATATCACATATCACATAAAACCTATTGAGCTGTCCGATTTGGTGTAGTTGGCCATTCTACTTTGCAAATACGTATGAAAATGACATTAAAAATGATACTTAACACAGATTAAATCAAGACATTTGGTTATGTACTATAAACATAATACATGTTTATTGTGATATACCTACTTTTATGTTTGTCCAAAAAAATGTTTTGTCAACTAAGTTACCCATTGGAAAACCCCATTTTAAAAAGGCATGGTTTTCCCAATGTCTCATTAATTGCACAAAATGGTGTCATTTTGGTCTCAAATCAAATAAAGTTCTAGGCCTCTGTGTTGAGGAAAGACCCAAAACGTAAACTAATTTACCAGTCAATCATGTTACCCAGCAAAGTTAAAATATTGGATTTTAGGTAACATAGTTGACATATTAAACATGTTCTATAAATAATGAGTTGTTGAAAAAAAATGCAATTTAAAAATATGTAACTTGTAAAATAAAAATGTAAAGGTGTCACTGAACACTAGCTGAACAGTCATTTAGAACATTTTGAACTTGTGTTAAATTCAATAACTTTTAGTGTGCTGACAAAATTGAAAATAAAAATAATAATTGACACGATTATAACCTGCACGTCTGGTCAACCGAGTTACCTGTGTTACTGTGATTACTCAGTTTTCTAATTATACTGTTACCTATACAGTTATGAATATTGCCAGGTGATTTCCAAAGGGTTTTTCCCCATTATGATAATTTTCTTCCAAAAAAGCACAAATTTGACTTGCTCTAGAAACCATTAAATTCTGTTTATGAAACTAGAGAAGTATTATCAAAGATTTAGTAGTGCGAAAGTTGTAACAGATCGGTATTACTCCGCAACAAAGTTCCATAGCCTACTGTTTGCAGTTTTCTTATGGAGGTCTGGCTTTTTGTCTAGTTGGGTGGGTTTTGTAGCATTAAGTCTGAATGCTGCCATTGGCACTGTACAGAACTGCCTAATGGCTCCTTGAGTCTAAGAAGTCTTGTTGTTATATCCACAGTGCATTACTGGGCAGTGTTTTCATTTCCTCTTTAAACTTCATGTTCTCAGCAGTTTAAAGTAAATGGTATTTGAGTGCAAGCCTTACAATAATTACAGTATACACCTACTCCCAACATTAAACTTATATTGGCATCAACTTAATTTTGGACATTAGCTACCTGTCATTGAGGGGGCTCAACACAAAAGAGATGTGACTGATTCTGGCAGCATAAACTCTTCCATCGTACTTGACCTCAGCAAAAAAATTCTACAGCAGTGAGGCTGGTTTCATGGTAAGCCATTAAAGATTTTTACCGTAGGAAACTGTAAGACAGTGAAACATCTCTTTTTATTTGGATTTGGGATGTCTGTCCTTTGTAGTCAGAGCTGGACTGGTAATCTGTCATATCGGGCATTTTCCAGGTGGGCCGATGAACTTAGTATAAAAGACGAATAAATAAGTAACAATGTATTAACATTAACTATAAATTACATACTTGTAACCAACAATGCTGGGATGGAGTTAGGATAATGTTTGAGGATCAAATCTAGTAAGGTCCCGGTTAAATCAGCCCACAAACAGGAGACTTAGTGTATGAATAAACTTTGAATTTCTAAACAAGGCAATTAACCTCTGGGTGCTCATTGTAATTTGTGTACTGTAATTCACTTTGGGCCAGGGGCTACTGGCAAGCAACACATTACAACTCAAAAACAGTATAAATACTACATGCAATGACTATGTATCATGGACATTTTATCTGGAAAACTGTCTGTGTTTATAGAGTAATTATGCAAATCATACAGTATTTGTACTGAGCTGTTATACAAGATCCTCTGTTTAGCTCTTTATTAGTGTTATAATGCTACTGTCTTTTGATATGACATTAAGAATACCTCCTCTGCTAAATATTTGACTCAGTGTCGGCTGGGTCAGTTCTGGAAAATGCTGTTGGGTAGTTAAACAGTCAAGCTACTGTTTTAAAAAGGTAGTTAGCAACAACACTACAAGCTACTAACAAAAAGTAGCTAACTACATTGAAGATATTTAAGGAAGAAAATCTTTTAAAAGGGTCATGAAATGGAGAATGACATTTTCCTTTATATTTGGATATATCAGGGGTACCTGTACTATAAAAAACCTATTGTACATTTCAGAACTCAAAACTTCCTCCCCAGTCTAAAAAGAGTATTTATAGTTACCACCCTGCTCTCATTTTGAAATCAGTCTGTTCGTGACATCTTTAAACATTACTCATTTGTATTTACACATCCCACAACATACGTCATTGCACCACTGACGTGCAGTTTAAGTCAAGAGAGCAGGCCTTCCAAGGATAACTATTCCTAACATAACACCTATCTGAACTATTCATTATTTTGTATATGAACATGAACTACACAGACTCTTTTACCGCTGACACGTATTTTGCCGCTTTTAAAAGACGCAGTGTCAAGTTGCAACTCTGAAAGTAGTAGTAATTCTCTTTCAAACAGCTGCTGCCTATGTTGTTTTGAGCTTAATCGTGTCATGGACACATTCTTTCGCCCATCTGCGCTATTTTTAATTCTTGGTGTATTGACAATGAACATCTTTGACCGTTTCGGTGCATTTCAGGCAATGTGTGCCTTCATTAAGTGGAGTGTGCATAATTTCACCATGGTTTGGACAATGATGTGTTCATTTTTTTTCAGCTCATGTCAGTGTCGATTGTTTGTGAAACAGTCATAATAAGATTCCAGCTTTACAAAGGGACTGCTATTGAAGATGGGGCAGTTAAAAACACTTCAAAAACATAAGTAAAAATTTTCTTCATTCCTGGATATTTCAAATGTCATGACTGTTTGATAGTTTATGGTGCGGAGTGTTAACAGTTGTGCTTGAGATGAACAGTTTAATATTAAGTTAACACTGCAAATTGTGCTTTATAATGTTGAGAGGCTGGAAAATTTTCTTCCGAGTGAATTTGAGGGGCTACGCGATGTTATCCAATCATAACAGTGGGCGCTTGCGTTGAGGTTTTAAGGAGGCACTTAGGCCAAAACTGATTGTTTCAGAAAGAGGGCCAAAAACAGGGTGGAAAATGATCATATATTACTAAATTGTGACTGTGTTTTGGTGCCAAAAAACTTTAATAAAATTATCATTGGACCTCAGGGAAGATAACTTATTTATAAATAATAGCACTTCATGACCCATTTAAAATTAAATATTAAACATATTAAATAATGTAATCTTAATATATTTTATAAACATTTATCCTATATATTTTAGTCCATATAAATACAGATATTTATAATACCTTAAATATAGTTATATATTATAGAGGATCCTTACTGCTTTTGTGCCACCTACAGTAAATACTGATTATGCTCTCAAAAATATGGTGATAAACAGCAATTAACTAAATATTTCACAAACTGAAGTGAAGTGACCTTTGCACAGGGGCTCAAGTGAATCAGGGAATCATTTATTCTGAGGGAACCCATTCACTGAAATGGACTTCCCAATGCTCCATATCAGTGAATCATTTATTTTAACCAGTTAATTGACATGAAGAGCCCGAACGAACAGCTTCACATAAATGATTTGGACGGATCATGATGATTACTTTCTCGGCTGTATTACTGCATGCACAATCCAACGACTAAATGCTACACTGTTACTGGTTAAAAGTATTTGCTAAAAAGTGTCTGCTAAATGAATAAACATAAAAGTAGCTTGTTACTGGAGTTATATATACAGTAAGGAAAAGTGTGCATTTTAGGTACTGGTTATTTATTTTTTGTTTAATGCAAGTTTTTCCACAATTTTTCTATCACCATTAACTTTTTGCCTGTACAAGTTAATTTTAAAAGGACAAAATTACTATAACATCGATTTTGGCTGTTGATTGAGCTTAACTTGTACTGAACCTGGAATATTCCTTTAATATGAGGTTATAAAAACAATATTTATAATAATTGGAAAATTGTTTGAAGTAGTTTTAGATTAATAGCATGTCACACCCCAGGATACTGCTGAAAATGCTTGAAATTGTCAACTATCCCATTAAAGCTCGATATGACCTCCATGTTTATTTATCACATTGCTCCAATAAATTGAGCATTAATCAAAGTAAAGTTATAAAGTTTTGTCATGCCTATTAATTTTTGATTAGCAATGAATTTGTGAGCAATAAAACACCATCTCAGATGGACCTTTTATTCTTCTGTTTCTAAGAGATGTTATCAGACAAAATATGCAGGAATGGCTGCGCCAAAGGCACACTTAATCTTAAAATGGCCCTTTCAGTGGCACATTAGTGAGATAAGGCCTGTGGAAACACAGTGTCTGTAATTTTCCCACTGCTAGTTCCAGTCATCATGGGCTAGAATATAGATGACATGAGTAGGGCTGGGGAACAGTCACAGCCCTTGTTGATGAAGCCAAACAGGAACCTGCTTTGAGTGGCTTTGCATTTGTGTTTGTGAAGGGGCTGATGCATCTGGGCCCATCAGAGCAGAGGTTCCTGTGTGTAGTAGGTAAGGCTGCTACCCTGCACCCACTACCATTGGCTCTCCAGATTCCCTTTTGGCCTGTCACTTCACAAATAATCCAGGAGTTTCAAAAGCCACAAACATCACAAATGACACCTGCTTGTCTCAGATTTAGGTGTTCAAAGCTTTAAAATCATACTTTGGATAAAACGATTAAAATACAGGGATGTAAAAGGCAGCTTGCCCCCCCATCAAGAATACTTTAACCTTATTAACGCTCAACGTTTGGCTAAGTAGGTAAAACAGAAGCTAAACAAAGGTCTTAAATTCATAGTTAATCGAAAAATAATAATTCTGTCATTATTTATACACCATCATGTTAGTGAATAAAGACGGAGACTAACATTATGTCTAAGGGGCCGTTCAGGCCGAATTACTTCTTTGTGCAATAAAAGTTAGACGCAGCACAAATCCAGCTGTGCAGGCAACATGCAGCTAGTCAACGGAGAATGGTCAGACTGGTTTGAGCTGACAGAAAGGCTACGGTAACTCAGATAACCACTCTGTACAATAGTAAAGAGCAAAATAGTATCTCACACGTTAATGTATATGCCTAGTCTTTATTCGTTTATCATTTAAAACTCAAGAATAAGAGACTCAATTCTGTGGAAGCTGCACTTTATTTGAAAATCACCCAAATTCTGCTTGTGTTTTGTCATATAAACAAAAATAGAATCTGCAGGGATGATTGCAGTAAATATGCTAAATCAATGGATAGAACCGCCCTCATTTTCGGACCATCCTTCATGTGCTGTGGTATGTACACTGAGCACTGATCAACAGCGCCCCCTTTATTCCTCTACTGGACCAACAGCGAATGTGCAGACACTACCAACCCCATCCTGATGGCAACCTGTGATCCTCACATTCACACACATACGCACTCAAACGTACACAACCTCTCTCATTCTTCGGCATGGGGAAAGATGGGCTGAAAATGAAGGCGACTCTGCACATTCAGGATGAAAAGGCAGCCATGTAACGGTGCATGTAAAATAATGACATGCCAAGCAGAAAGCAATACAGATCTTCCCCAATGCAATGCTGCAGAATCACAAATGTAGTGCTTTGCTAATCCGATAAATGCTCACACCCATCCCAACCCTAAACCCTGGGGCACAGAACTGACTGTGGCGTAATGATTCATATATTTTATCCTATATGTCTTTTACAAATGCATGGTGGTGAGTGCATCTGAGCTACAAAAACATTGCATTAGATATACAACTGCATTTGTGAATTATAGGTGTCCATATTCCCCCCATTTTATATTATATATTTTTCATATTTCAGGTCACTCTCAAAATCCGAATTATACAACCAATCATACCCATATGAATGCATACTTCAATTCCTCCCATAAGGAAGAGCGCAAAAGAAAAACATTGTCCTCAGTGGGTAAATCATAAATAAATACAGACAATACACAAGGAATGTCTACTGCAAGTGTTATAACAAACAATAACAAATAAAGTTAGAATTTCTAATTGTGGTGGTTAAATTATGTAATGCTTGATTGGATCATCAAATACAGAAAAAAACTCCACCCATTCCCACCCAAATCTTGTGTTTCTGGAAAATAAAGTGAGGATGTGTTTGTGATAACACACAACATTCTGATTCTCTCACGCTCTCAACACCATTGTGTTTGTTTACAGATGCCGATCAGTAAAATAACAGACGGTTTCTGCATTAGACAAATTATCAAATGAGTGCTGTCTTCCATCTGACATCTCAGCCCCCCAACCCCACCCATCATATTCCACAATGCCCCTCCCACCCTGCCCTCTAATTCCTGTACAGATTTGTACTGAGGCAGAACTCTCTCAAGAGTCCAACATCCAAATGGAGAGAGATTAAAGGTTTGAGATTTTGTTGGGAAGCGTTGGCCCTCCTTCGCCTACATGAACTGCATCTGAAAGCAGAGAAAACACATTACTGATGCCGTCAAGTGTCATTTTAAGATGTTGCTGGCTTACTTCAGCATTTGCCTTGACTGATGTTTGTGACCACATATTTAAGCCATGTTATCTGATATCATGATGAATGTATACATGACATCACATTGGTGTTGATATTGGAGAGGTGTTTTTTGATGTCGATTGCATGACTGAATTTTCTAAAGTGCCACAAGATGAATATGTAAATGTATTCAGTAAAGCCACCAATGACTGATGAGATAATGGGAGTTCATGAATCTGCAACTCAAGATGGGATAAACAGCTATTAAAATAATTTAACTGAAAACAGAAAAACGCTTCCTAAACAGAAACTTTCATGCAAGATCTGTAAATTGACTTCAAAAACAGGAAACACCTAGAGTTTGAAGCAATGGCCCTTATAACGTTATAAAACGCCTACATTTTAGGGGAAAGATTCTACAGATGCTGAACTGTTACAAATCATCATACCAAGCTGCATTTACACCGTCAACCAATTCTGATTTAAACAGATATCTGATCAGATGTTGTTGCATGCCTGTAAATAAACTAAAACACTCATGAGATCAGATTTTTGGCATCCAAATTGAGCCATTTTTTAAATGTCATCCTCTCTAACCTCAATCTTAACACTTGTTTCCAATTCTCTCTCTTTTTTGGAATTGTTTGACACTGTTCCAGAAGACACAGGCTTAGATAAAGTTACTGAATGCACAAGAATTCCTACATGTAAATCCTGGTAGTTTTCACATAAGAGCAAGTGTGATTAATGTGCATTTCGGCCAACAACACGACACTACTTTTGTCAATACTGAGTTCTAAAATAACTTTGGGTAAATTACATAATGCAAATTTTTTGCCCATGTCTAATATATATATATATATATATATATATATATATATATATATATATATATATATATATATATATATATATATTTGAAGTCAGAAGTTTACATACACTTAGGTTGAAGTCATTAAAACTAATTTTTTTAACCACTCCACAGATTTCATATTAGCAAACTAGTTTGGCAAGTCTTTACTTTATGCATGACATGAGTAATTTTTCCAACAATTGTTTACAGACAGATTGTTTCAGATTGTTTTAACTGACTTCATCACAATTCTAGTGGTCAGAAGTTAACTGTGCCTTTAAGATTCTTGGAAAATTCCAGAAAATTATGTCAAGCCTTTACACAATTAGCTTCTGATAGGAGGTGTACTGAATTGGAGGTACCTTTGAATGTATTTTAAGGCCCATCAAACTCAGAACCTCTTTGCTTGATATAAATGGTAAAATCAAAAGAAATTAGCCAAGACCTCAGAAAATAAATTGTGGACCTCCACATGTCTGGTTCATCCTTGGGAGCAATTTCCAAATGCCTGAAGGTACCACGTTCATCTGTACAAACAATAGTACGCAAGTATAAACACCATGGGATCATGCAGCCATCGTACCGCTCAGGAAAGAGAAATTCTGTGTCCTAGAGATGAATTGGTGCGAAACGTGCAAATCAATCCCAGAACAACAGCAAAGGACCTTGTGAAGATGCTGGAAGAAACAAGTAGACAAGTATCTATATCCACAGTAAAATGAGTCCTATATCGATATAACCTGAAAGGCTGCTCAGCAAAGAAGCCACTGCTCCAAAACAACCATAAAATGCCAGACTACAGTTTGTGCACATAGGGAATCTTAACAAATGGGTATGACCCCAAGCATACCTCCAAAGTTGCGGCAAAATGGCTTAAGGACAAAAAAGTCAAGGTACTGTAGTGGCCATCGCATGTGCGAGCAAGGAGGCCTACAAACCTGACTCAAGTTACACCAGTTCTGTCTGGAGGAATGGGACAAAATTCCAGCAACTTATTGTGAGAAGCTTGTGGAAGGCTACCCAAAACATTTGCCCCAAGATAAACAATTTAAAGGCAATGCTACCAAATATTAACAAATTGTATGTAAACTTCTTACCCACAGGGAATGATGAAAGAAATAAAAGCAGAAATAAATAATTCTCTCTACTATTATTCTGACATTTAACATTCTTAAAATAAAATGGTGATCCTAACTGACCTAAGACAGGGAATGTTTTCTACGCTTAAATGACAGGACTTAAATTAGTTTAAATGTATTTGGCTAAGGTATATGTAAACTTATGACTTCAGCTGTATGTCTCAAGAGTCAAAGACTCTTCAAAAGCAAAAATTCTTGGAAAAAGAGATTTTGGTATGAGTAGAGGAGAGAAATATTTTATAATTATTTCTTAAAAAATAAGCAGTGAAATTTAATGAATATGATTAATATTTTAAAAAATGGTCTAGTAAATCAAAGTCATGTGGCGTAACCTACATGTAAAAAGTCTGACTGACATTTTGATCTAAGAAAACTCCTTGATATTCATGACTCTCAAATGTGTTATTTGTTATAAAAAAAAAAATATAAAAATCTGTGTACACATTTAAGCAGCAAGGAATTTTACATGGCTACACCACTTGACATTATTTAAGTAATTAAATAAATTTTTTGTAGAATATGTTTTTCCAAAACATTTGAAAACTTGTAACCAACATGGACACAAAGACTACATTTCTGAGAATTCCACATATTTTAAACTTTTAAAAGATTTTTCATTCATTTGGACATCTTGGACTTGTCAATGACCCATTTATTTATTAAAAAAACAGTCCCTCTCAGCCCCCTTAAAAGAGGGGGGATAAATTGGATGCCTTGACAACCTGTTCCCCGTGATTATTAATTAGAAAATATTGGTCTAAACTTATTGAAAATAAGAGTACCCTGCATTTTTTCAATGAACTTGAAGTCCCTCCGAAATAAAGCCCTCTATTTGGGAAATGCTGGTCTAAAGTGCTCGCAGAGGCAAAGAAAAATTCAAGATACTGGATCTGTACATTAGGAATTTCAGTGTAAATGCAGCCATAGTGATATTAATTGAAAAGATTAGTATTACCACTTGAACATGGAGAAAAACAGGTAAGGGTAAAACAGAGGTCAGAATTGACAGAAGAAACACACTTAAACAGGCAAGAAGCCTGCCTATCACACCCACACACACAGCAGACATGCTGTACCTAAAGACGCTCTAAAGGAAATCCTTCAGAGAGAGTTGTGCAAAAGGGTCTTGTCCCGGAGTTCTGAGAGGACTTGAACTTGAAGGACTAGAGGCAGTAGGGAGCTAGTTCAGAGAGAACGAGAGAGAATGAAGGGGTCCAGTGACACACACAAGAGGAAAATTCACAGCCATACAGGCTAGAGAATGGAAGAGAGGTTTAGAGAGAAAAAGAGGGAATCTTTTCTAGCCACTAAACCCACTTAGACCAGTGTTCTAACTTTGTAGGGCTGTGGGATGGTACCTATTTCCTGTGCTAGCATTCCTACAGAAATAAAGCAGGGGTGACAGGGGGCACAATATGTATTTCAAACTGCAAATTCGGTGCAGGTGAGGCATACATATAATTCCCAAGTGATGTGTGAATGCCACCATGCTAGCTTTCATATTCAGAACAGCACTGCATTGGCACATACAGGTGAACTAGTGTGCATTCTGAATAGAAGCTTATGTTCTAGAGCTGCTTCTAGAGCACTTGGTATGGAGTGTGATCAGTCAGAGTTTGACTGATGATGCCATTCCAAGGAGGATCATGGGGCTGGATAGCATGAAAAGGCATTCCACTGAAGTCTATGGATACGACTATGCTAGTGGTCTAAAACTGATAAATCTGATTGGATAAGGTATTTAGTTTGTGTTCAAGGGTCTATTTGTAGTATAGAGGTTTTTGTAAGCCCATTGTTTAAGGTCATACCTGTGCCCCTGAGATCGGGCCGAATGGGTTGGCCGGCCGCATCACGGGCTGCGTATACATCATGGTGGGCTGGGTCATCATCGTCATGGAGCCCATTTGAGGAGGCTAGTAAGAAAAATAACATTTCAAAGCTCAAATAAACACTTAAATAAGAGAAACAATGCTTAAAGCTCACAAAAGAAATAGCTTGTTTTTAAACTAGGGTTATCAATCGATTAAAATCTATAAATCAAATTAATTGCAATATATGCTAATTATTCAAATTAAAAACAATTAAAATAGCATGAAATATTTGCTAAGGCCCCCAAATAAAGAGAATGCAATACATAATAATCAAAATAATTATAAATATAATGAATCAGATAATTAAAAGACATAACATTATTGTGGCAGACGAATAAAGCCTTGATAAGACAATATAAAAAGTATATAGAAGTCAATACATTGTTTTTATAAGCCTATAACTGGCATACTGTCCACAACAATCCATTTTGCAATTAAGTTCACAAAATTCGTTCTTGCATTATTTTTGCTTATTTACATATGTGTCAGACGGACACTTTTGAAGACTCTCACCATGGTTGCATTGCGTTTCACTGGTTTTCGTGTCATAAACACGCATTTTTAGGGTGCTATGTATTTAAATGTAGTTTGAAACTTCGAAAAATGGTACAACTTTCAAGTTTAATTAATTTGCACAGTATTGTGCTTTTAGTGACAGAATCAGCCAATCAGACCATATCCGAAACTTAAGTTGAAGCGAGTAATTTCTGATCCACCAGCATCACTAAATGAACTTATGCAACGTCACAACATACAGTATATTTCCATCCAGAATTTCTTTAATTTTTGGCACAGATCTTGTATTGACGATGGGAGAGTTGAACCACTCCATAAAGTCTTCTCCAGCACATCCCAAAGGCATTCAATGGGGATCAGGTCAGGACTCTTTGGTGGTCAGTTCATGTGTGAAAATGATTCCTCATGATGAATCTTGACACTGTCATTCTTTCCATGACCACAGGATACGACATCCGACATGGTTGTTTAAGAAATGAGAAGCTACACACTGCATCAGTTAGAGTTAAAAGGATTGTTGCCAGCTTAAACATATTAAATCACTGTGTGGCGAGCAGGGTGGGGACGAACGGCATCTGGGCAGAACAAGGCCGGGAAGATAAGTGGTGAACAAGTTCCACCTGTGCACCACACCGGTCTCGCATTCCAGTGAGGGGCAGTGGGAGTATTTAAGGAGAGGTGACAGTGGCAGACGGGGAGAGAGAGATGCACGAGACTGTGTGTGTATGTGTGCGTGCGCAACGTGACTGCAGGGAAGCAGTGCATTTTGTATTGTCTTTTAAGTTGTACTATAAATGTCTGTGTGTTTTGTCAAGCCGGTCTCAGCTTCATCCTTCCCATGCATTCCTTGAACCCCCATTGCATTGGTGCCAAAACCCTGGAAGGATGTGCAGTCGTGGAGTTCACGCCACTGGCGTCCGACAGGAGGCGGAATTCGGTCGTTCAGTGATTTCTTTATCACATAATAACAATTTCAATGCAGATCAATATTTCATGTCCATTTATTTATTTGTTTGATTAGTAGCCATGTAATGAACAGGATAAGATACAGTCAGAAGGTTGTCATCACAAAATAAAACCATATCATGGTGTTACATGACCCCTCCGCTTTGCGGAATTAACCTACAAATGGCTCACTTGGTTATATACCACCAGATATGTGGAGTGGGATTTTGGATCAGTGACATTTTACTGTGGGTTGGGTCTATCCAGTTGAACTAAAAACGAGTCTTGTCGCAGACATGGCTGTTGAGGACACAGTGTTAGTATCTGGTGTTTTGGGCAAATTTAAATGCCAACGTCTTACGCAGTTCCTCTGTTGACATTCTATTGTGTTTGAAAGTACAGAACCTCAGCATAGAAGAGGAATGTGAGCCAGTCTTAACCTAGTGTTCTCATGATATGACTGAGTTATTGTTTAACTACACCTGAATTCACACAGATTCAGCCTCATGACACACAGCTGACATTAAGATTAAGCTCCCTTTGGGTTTCTATTAGCTGGGAACACAAAACATCGTTTTGATTGATTCGGACTCACAACTTCTACATTAGTTGCAACTCAAGAGGGAAAGAGATTTTGAGGTAGATAAAAGGGTTGGAGGATCCAAAAAGGATGAATCACAGCAGCAGTTACATAAGTGCTGATGCTGTTACTAAAAAGCAGCATTTACTAAAAGGCTTCCTCATTTTTAACCATTAACCAGAACCTTTACTGCTGTTCCTTGATAGTCTTCTCAGCCTAGACTATTCAATTCTCAGCTAGAGTAAAGGGTTTGAGTAGTATTCAAGATCTGTAGTAGACTACAGCAAGTTTTATAATGGGCATATGACAACTATTTACTGGTCAGATGAGTGAAACTCAGCCTCGACTTTAATTGTAGACCACATGCTTCCCCTTAAATGTTAATCAAGAACATGCTGATGCAGATCTTGAAGGACCCATATGGAAGAGTAAGCAATGCAACCAAACCTTCTAAAGTGATAAACATACTGTCACAGAGGGAGAAACAGAGCCTCTGTAACATTGACCTACGCTCAATGAAGAGGTATTTCATCTCCAGAGAGCTCTTCATAGTGCTCTGTACACCCACACTGCACCGGTGGGAACTGACAGCATCGCTGCAGTCTCTCAGAATATACATGAGATGGAAAACCAACTCAAACTTATGACACTCGCTCTGTTCCAAAACCTAGTGAGCCGTCTTCATAAGAAGCATTTTAATGTGTGCTCCCGGCATGAAAGGTGTTCCAAAAAACGTATATGTTGCCTTTTAAAATTTCTTAGTCTTGGCCAAATTCTTGGCCAATCCTAGAATGTACTTCGACGAGCTCAGTTAAAAATCTAAGATGGCAAAAGATGTCGATAATAATTAGAGCTGTACCGTTTTGATGTCAGTTTGTAGGCCAACCAAGAAGACTAAAGGTTTGTTCCAGACAATTCGGTACTTGAACTTGTGTTCCTCCTACTTGAAAATAACCTCTGGAAAGGACCTGAAAATTGGACATCTGTCGAGTCAGATTAATCAACACCAACCTCAGTGAGAAGCATCGTTTGATGTTATTTCCGAGATGGTGTGACTAATGTAATTCTGAGAATACAAGTTTAAGATAATATAATACACATTTTTTTGTTTTTTGTCAGCTGTTTTTAAAGTGAGCAGAACTTTGACATTTATGGCATTATTGGTATAAGAACATGCAATTTTCTTGAGTCACATTGCCATCACATGGTATGTACATGCATGAATGATTGGAACGCTTTGATGTCAGAAGAGGGAAATTTCAATTGAAGTATTCCTAACCTCCAACTTCATCTGTAATGCATCACAATTCACCATTGGTTCCCTCAGATATTTGCAATGGGTTTTGATATACGAGTAAAATAAGGTCTGTGGTCAAAATTACTAGGAGTCTTTTACGTTTTGTTTAACAACAAATTGCATGCAGATATTCCTCAAACAGGATGTTTTAAATTTGTTTTTATTTATTTATTTAGAGTTGCTTAAACATGGTCAAAAAATAGTTTGAAATTAAATTAAAAAGTGACAAAGTTGTGTGTAGTTCCTTTTGTGTTCTCTGTTTTAAAATCAATGATCTGATTGTCTTGTTGGCTCTGCGTGTGGAATGCTATTTGTATGAATCAGAGTTCCTGCCTATGTAGAACGTTCTAAAATCAGTCACTTATGAGGTTCTATTCCAGTTATGCTGCTGCCTTACTGTCATCCAAAGGCAAAATGCTGTAACTAAACTTTTAGTGAACATCTGGTCAAAATTGATCGAAACTGGGATTATTGGACTATGATCTGTTCTGTGACAGACAGGTTTGGCTAAACTACACTCAGAAAAGAACCGGAATGTGAAAATTGCAGTTACTACATAACACTACAACCAAGTGTAAATTATTAAGATATTGGTGTTGGTCAGTATTGGTGTAGTTACTGTGTTTTGCTATAGGGCAGCATAGAAGGCAGCTGTGAATGCAGACAGTAGGCAGTTCACTTGGTTTTGGAAGGGTGCTACTGATGGAGAGATTAAATGTACAAATCTAAATTTTCCACTCACCATTCCATATCCCATCATGCCTGTGGGTGTTGTGGCAGGAAAGGCCATTACAGAGGGAGCCTAAAAAGACAGATTTGGTGTTAGAACAGAAATAGCACAGGTATAACATGACATCACTCTGTTACATTGAAAGAATGATTCTTCTAAACGCAGTGAGAACTGAGAAAATTCCACTTGTGCAGCCATGACATCACAACTGCCCCAGACACAGCATCTCAGTTTCCATGTTTAAACACAGCTGGGTGAACAAAAGCAACTTTGTGTTAGTAGACTAACAGAACACTTTTTGAATTATTTAGCAAAAAATACTCAAGTCTTTTTTGCTTTCTCTCATCATGGAGAGATACTCACTTCTGGGAAACATTACAGATGTCTTTACACACTCCAACCAGAGCATCAAAACAGGAATATAGGCAAGGAGATAAAGAGGAAGGGAGCAAGGGAGAGAAACAGTGTGTGTGTGTGTGTGTGTGTGTGTGTGTTCTCTTTGAAGGCAGAGTGATTAGTTGCAGGTGCAGGGCGCTGCTGCTGGAAGAGAGAAGCTCTTTGTGAAGGAGCTGTGAGATTCTAAGGTCTTCAGTAGTCACAGACCTACTTTTATTTCCACTAACATGGAATCTTAATGTTGACTGACAGAGATGACGATGGAAAAAAAAACAAAAACAAAAAAAAAAACAGAAAAATAGTAAAATAAACGGGCCGAGATAATGTACTATGATGACATGAACTGCATCAAAATGCAGTACCGAGTAAACTCCCTTTATTACCTTCATAATCAACAGATGTACTGGTTACAAACTAATGAATTCCTAAAATGTATAATATACGCTTACTGAGCACTTTATTAGGAACACTATGGTCCTAATAAAGTGCCCAACGTGGTCTCCTGCTGTTGAAGCTCATCCATCTCAAGATTTGTCATGTTGTGCATTCTGAGATGCTATTCTGCTCACTACAATTGTACAAAGTGGTTATCGGAGTTACTGTAGCCTTTCTGTCAGTTTGAACCAGTCGCGCTAGTCTCTGTCGACCTCTCTCATCAACAAGGAGTTTCCATCCGCAGAACTGCTGCTCCCTGGATGTTTTTGACAACATTCTGTGTAAACTATCGAAACGGTCTAAATTTTCCTACTTTGTTCCCCATTCTGATAGTTGATTTGAACATTAACTGAAGGTCCTGACCCATAAAGGCATGCTTTTATGCATTGCGACTGGCTGATTAGATAATTGCATGAATAAGTAGTTGTCAGTGATCAAGTGATGGAGAAAGAACCTTTTAAACAATGTTTGTACAAATCAAACTCAGATGAGACTTGTGACATATTTGAAGTACTTTGCATTCTTTGTAAGATGGAATTTAATTACAACAGAATCATGTCAAGTCTTAACTACTGTATAACCTAAAAGTCAAACACACGATACAAGGTATTGATGAGAGACTGCAGCGGCAGGCTAGCTTGTTGGAGTTCTCCCGTGGAGGGTCTGATGACTATTACACACTAAAGGTGCATTAACATGACTGGAGTGAAGTATTAACATTTCTTTGGCACCGCATTGCACTTCCATCTTAGAAGACAATTTGGATATAGCATTATTACACGGGCAGTGCCAGCACTAAAAACAAAATGAGATGTTCTCTGCAGACTCCATTTTCATCAAATGTTTATTATACTGCGAGTTTCATTTTTTATGAAAAAAAAAAACAAAAAACTTTGCCTTAGTTTACAGCATTTATCAGCAATTTACAATGGCAATTCCAGGGCATCCTGAGTGACACCTGCCAGGTCTCCAAACCAAATTGGCCCGGTTGCTAGGAAGGGTAGAGTCACATGGAGTAACCTCCTCGTGGTCACTATAATGTGGTTCACTCTTGGTGGGGCGCGTGGCGAGTTGTGCGTGGATGCCATGGAGAATAGCGTGAAGCCTCCACACGCGCTATGTCTCTGTGGTAACGCACTCAACAAGCCACGTGATAAGATACGTTGATTGACTGTCTCAGATACGGAGGCAACTGGAATTCATCCTCTGCCACCTGGATGAGGCGAGTCATTTAAGAGAAGAACTTAAGAGCGCATTGGGCATGCCAAATTGGTGAGGCCAAGAAAAAAACACATCAAGATTTTGCACATTGTCCCATAAACCCTCTACTGGAAACAATCCCATTTCTTCATACCAAGTGACTTGAGTTATTTGCTGATGCCAGTAAACAAACAAAACTGATAAGAGAAAAGGGCAGAGGAGGAACAAAATTGTCTGCCATGCCGAAGTGACGTCTGGTTATATCAGCTCATGAGTTTGTGCGATTTAGTGCGATTCTTGTCACTCACACACACGCACACGTCATAATCTGTGACCAAAGCACAAGCGGTGTGGTTAATAATCTCATGCGAAGAGAATAGTTCAACTCAACGTTTTGACTTACGTATTGAGGGAAAAGCATGCCATTCTGTTTATCACCCCAGATGAGGACAATTACACAACAGACACAATTAAAAAGGCATTTAAAACACAAGACACAACTCACATTGTAAGCACACAAACACATTTTGAGCACAGATAAGACAGAAAGACTTTTGATAACTAAACGGACTACAGCTCTGTTCCAAAGCCTTGCGAACTGCCTACCAACATATTTAGCATCACTGGTGCATTCCCAACATGAAGGCTGTTCCAAACATTAGAGAATTTTAAAGAATTTATAATTAAAAATTTGAGGCAGCATTGTATATATCCTTCACTTATAAAGCAACACTAGAAAATTAGTTTCTTTCATAATCTAAGCCTCAGATATCAGAATGCTATTTGGTCGAAATCTGGAGATATCAATTAGGAATATACCACATCTGACTTTGAATGGTGCTTTACAGAGCGTCAGGCATGTGAGTGAGCACTAATGGAATTTTTGCTTATATTGAGCCTATTTTTCAATTCAATGACTTACAGTATGAGGTTCCATTTCAATCAGGATCAGGATTCTGCCTTAGAAGGCATCTGCCTATGTAGACAGTAGGCGGCAAGACAACTTAATGGTGTTTGAAACAGAGCTTATGTCAGAGTCAGTGGAGGATCTCCAGCTATTGTCCATGTATTGGATCCATGACAGCTGTTTCAATGATCTGGGTTAGAGAAAGCACATATTGTTGTCCTCACCATGGTGGCAGGGTTCCATGTTGTGGTCGGAGCCATCTTTGGTTGCCAGTTGTTTCCTCCAGTCAACTTCTTCTCTCCTGGCTGACTCCAGTGGATGTCACTGAGGAATAGAAGAAACAATCATGATAAAAATCACTTGTGCTTATACAATTATTATGAATCACATATGAGACCAATCCTGCTGTAAAAGTTCTTACTTTTTCGTTGTTCCATTTCCAATACCGAGATCTATAAGAGAAAGAACACACAAAATGATGACTACGCCAGCCACTGCATAATGCTAAATTTACTTTAGAAAGGTGCGATCACACTAGACTTTGCACTTCATTTAATTTCATTTGCAACATAAAAACGTGGGAGAGCAGAAACACAAGCATATGCGAAGTAGTTTAATCTGTTGCCGATATCTTAAGAGCAAGGTGGCCGATGGATGATATATAGATAAATCAACATCAAACATGATTGCAAATGAGATACAAAATCACTGAAATTAAATGAACCTAACACAACTTATATAAAAATCGTATTTAACATTTTGATAACAGAAAATTTTATACATTTTAAACAAATTTGTATTATTTTTATATTTAAAATAAAAAAAAAAAAAAAATGACAAACTCTTCAGGAAAATGACAAATCTTGTTATATCAGTCTTGGAGACAAACCTGCTTTAATCTACATATGGTGCTGGGCGTGAATTTCCGAAATGTAGGATGGCAGAAAAAAAAAAAACAGCAAAACAAAAAAAAATTTATATTAACGAGAAAAGCGGAACCTGATTAGATGATTTAGTAATTTTCATCAGGAAAGTGCTACCTGATTGGTCATAGAAACAGTAAGCCAACCCCAACTCTAACAAATCAAGTAGGGCTTTACTCGTAAATATAGATGACTCTTCTCATGCCATCCTACATATCAGAAACCTTTGTGTGGGGCACACATTCATAAGTGTCACTGTGTTGATACCACATGACCATCTGTATATGATTCGATGAATCTCAATAATCCCCTGTAATTGGACGCTTTCACTCATTGAACAAATGAATCATGACTGTCTTAGCTAATTTTTTCAAAATAATTTCATGAATTGGACTGGCCGATATATCGGTGAATCACAACACAAAACATACCGTTTCCTGATTAGTTACTAACAGAAAACAGAGGGGTTTTATACAACGAGAATAAGACACTTACTGCCCACAAGGTTGGCCAGGGAGGAATCCAAGTCATCAGAAACAAGTTTGCCTGGCTGTTGGGCGGTGGGCGTCAGGCTCTGGTTGGGAGAGGTCACTGTGGGTTTTAGGATGCCACCTAAAATATCGTCTTAAAGAAACAGAGGAGAGGGAGTGGAAGAGGGATAAAAGACACAGACAACACACATAAACAAAGATCTTGTTTAAGTTAGGTGGAGAGAGGCAGCCGCCCTAAGAGCAAATGATGCAGAACTGAAAGTGAAAGAACGTGGGTAAAAATCTTGTGTGAAGTCAACTCACCCAGACATGCAGTGCCATGCAAAGCCAGCGGGCCCAAAGAGATCAAATCACACAGTGAGAGGAGAGAAAGAGGACAGAATGAGCAACATCTCAAAACATCACTGTGCACTTATGGTGGTCTCATCTTAAAATGACACAAGGGCACACATTTAAGAAATCCAAAAGGACAGATTAAAGAAAGGCATTTCATTTTACTTTAAAGAGAGAGTGGAAAAGGATCATGAACCGGTCACAGCTCAAAGTATGGTGAAAACAATGACCGACTCGACAAAGACCCCAGGCCACTCAAACACAATGGCACTTAATGGCAAGATGGATGTGAAGCGTCATGTGAGGAGAAAAGCTGTGAGTAAGTCAGGAAAAGTAGGCTAACTTATCTCTTACCAGCAGAGTCTGTACTGTTGGCAGCCGACTTATTGCCGAACACTGATTCAAAGTCGACGTTAAGGCCTGTAGAGCTGGGAGGCTGGGCAGCGGGAGGTGCAGAGAACCCTGTGTTAAGAGAAACAAAGTCAAAAAAAAAGAAAGAAAGAAAACAAGCTACCTACTTCACATGTATGAGTATTGGAGAAAAGCCAGAACAGAGCAACTTTGAAACATTGGTTAATGTTTTATTTCAGTTCATGTGCAATGCATCATTGGCATCATTAATTTAAATGGAACGATTACGTTTTAGTCAACAGACTTTCAAAAAAGTCAGGTCTTTGACTGAGCTAGCTCAGGGCAACGGACTCAGAGTTCCTGGAACCATTATAAACACAGCTATTTAACTGGGGCGGGGGGGGGTATTACAAAGTATAGTCAGGACATTACTGATGAAAAAAACAACACCGTCATTATTTGAAAAAAGTCATTTTAGATAAAATCTAGACAGGCCCCATTTCCAGCGGCCATCAGTCCAACGCCTTATCCTTGAGTAATCATGCTAAATTGCTAATTTGGTAATAGAAAATCATGTTTCATGTACAACAGTAAAGAGAAGACTCAGGGGTGCAGGCCTTATGGGAAGAATTGCAAAGAAAAAATGTCTAACAAGACAGTCACATCTATGGCAAGTGCTACAGGAAGTGTGGGGTGAAATGTCACCCGAGTATCTGGACAAACTGACAGCTGGAATGCCAAGGAGTTTTTGATGAGAACTCTTTGTAGTAGTTTAAGAAGTTCTAAAAAAAAATATTTCAAATTATAATAGTAATTTTTCATGTTATTAATGTTCTGACTATACATTGTGATCAGTTCAATGCCACTTTGGTGAATAAAAGCACCAATTTCTTTCCATAAGAGCAAAATCTTTACATTACTCCAAACTTTTGGCCACCAGTGTAAAAAGTAAGCAAAAACTCAGCTTAAAAACCACCTTTAAGTGGCATATCTGCCCATGTGGCCACACACACTCTCGGTCTCCACTTGCGTGTGAAAGAGAGAGAGCACTCGCAGCCATGTGATGAGAGTTAGAATCTCTTAATGTAAAAATAACTATTGTGCCACATTTAAAAGTACTTTGCATATGAGGTTAGATGCATTAGGGAGTTTTTATTCTGATGGCAGGCTTCAGCATTAGTTAACAAGTTCGAGAGTTAGATCAGCCGTCACTCACACCAGTGTGCTCAAATAATTTTCCACATTCACACGCAGTCATTTTCACTTGAAAATGCTTGCACTGTAGAGCCCTGTTAAACTACAAGCAGAGTGTCTGAATAATCGCAAACCTGTTCCTACTAGCTCAAAAAGGACAAAAGGGGCCCCTGCAAAAAAAAGAAAAGGACAAGAGACAGCTAAACGACAGAGAGAAAGGCTGGAGGTGCAGCACCTACCTCCGAATAGTCCAGCTACAGCGGAGGGCTCAGAGTGGAAGAGAGGAGTGTTAGGGTAGGCAGCCGGAGAGCAGAATGAGTCTGACAGGCCCAGAAACAGAGTAGAGCCAGAGATGAGGAAATAAGTGAAGTGAG
Organism: Moxostoma hubbsi; assembly: GCA_032164185.1. Taxonomy (NCBI): domain Eukaryota; kingdom Metazoa; phylum Chordata; class Actinopteri; order Cypriniformes; family Catostomidae; genus Moxostoma; species Moxostoma hubbsi. The sequence goes on from JAVLUX010000038.1 coordinate 14,913,499, forward strand.
ACAGAAAACCATTTGTAATAAAAAAAAATAAAACAAATAGCAGGGGAAAAAAAAAAAAAAAAGGGTATAAAGCCTTAAACTCTATATTCAGGTTTAGAATGTTGAACTATGACAACACTGTCAAAAACCCCAGCTTTTAATAATCTTAGCTGGTTTGCTGGTCTTAGAGCCTGGTTAGACTAGTCTGTTTGCTGGTTTTACAGGGGTCTTTAGGCACTTTTTAGCTGGTCCAATCAATTAGAAACCAGTTGAACACAACCTGGCCAGGTTTGCAGACCAGCTACACCAGTTTAGACCAGCTTGGCCAGGCTGGAAGACAAGCTAGACCAGCTTGGCCAGGCTGGGAGACCAGAAAAACTGCTGAAGACTGGCTAGGCCAGTCAGAGGGACCAGCTAGATATTTTTAAATCAGTCAAGACCAGCAAACTATCTTTAAAGCATTTTTTATATTATTTATCAGGGAACAGAATAAAAAAAAAAAAAAAAAAAATTATAAAGTTGTATAATTTAGGGTAAAAGGTACCGCAGGTTAATAAAGGCTACTGCAGGGCACAACAGCATTATGTTTCCTGAGGTCAGAAAACATAAGTTACACTGGGGCGTCTGTACCTGTGAGGAAGCAGCCCATCCGAGCAGTGGGCTCGACGGGTGATGCAATGGAAGAGCTCGAATCAATAAAGGGATTGTAATTATCTGGGGAACCAAGAAATTCAATTGACATTTGGAAAAAAAGTTTGAAACTTAACACTAAGGAGGGAGGAACAAAAATGCTAAAAAAAAAAAAAACAAGAAATGCTGCAAAGCACTCAAGCGAAACAAAGCAAAAGTAGTACTTGCTTTTGAGTTAGGTGGTCCAGAAAACCCATTAAAAAAAAAAAAAAAAAAATCAATCTAAAATGCAATTATTTTTAAGGGGAAAAAGGATCACCAACTCGAGGGTACATGAAATTTAAGCAGTTTATTGTGTCTAATCGCAGCCATTTGAAGTCCTACTGAAACTCATGTATTCATATTATATCAGACCATAATAAAGCCAGCTCACTAAATTACAGCTGTACAAACATGCTGAACAGTAGCAACAAACCATCTGTGTCACTGTCTAAAACATTATTGTTCACTCTGGGAGAATAATAAATAATGCCCCCAGCATAGAACAAACTTACACAAACTAAACGTCCTTTACTGCTTTACACAATAACAATTATATAAAGACACGCACACACGCCGTGTTTCAAAACCATATTATTATTTCTGCTGTACATAGTATACTGTGTATATTATCTTTGCATAGAATACCTGAATACATAGAAATTACATTTGCCAAAATGTATAGTATAAAGGCACAAGCACACTGCGAGGAATATTTTCATTCCAAAAATGCAATGCACTCAACTTCAAGTGCAACAAATTAACCTGAAAGTAACAATTTGTATAATCTTTTTCTTGAGTCATTAATTGATTGGATTACTATGAGTAGAGACATTTTTACATAAAATAGGTCTACAAACTAATATTTTTTTATTAGAAATTAATAACTTGACGGCACCCACGAAATTAAACATGGACGTAATGAAGTCAAGTGAAAATGTATCATATACTACTATTTAAAATGCAGTATTTATTGTTGCATAATGCATACCTTTTGACATACTATTAAAAATCATAGACATAATTCAGTGTGTACTGCACTGTATGCAATAAGCAGTACACTACCAGTTATGTTCCAAACATAGCCCTAGTGAGCTGCCTACATAGGCGTTTTGGGCATCAGGTGCATTCAAACAATTGATTCAGATGCTGTCTTGGTAGGCAATTCACCAGGTTGAAACTTAGCCCATGTGAACTTATGACTCAGGAATCAGATACTGTTAGGGCTAACTAAGGTCACAGCTTTTTTTCTGCCCGGTGTGTCTTTGCACACTTGGTGCCGTTGAGCATTCAGGATGAAAAAGAGAGTGGAGGGAATACAGACCAGCGCGCAGCAGGCGACATCTAAACAAACAGAGCACTACATGTACATGAGAGAAAAGAGCAGTCGTTTACCACCAAACAATTCATGACTTGGTGTCCTAAAAGAAAAACTAACAGCATCTGAAGACACAACAGCATCGACAATGGGTTTTGTAAGGAAAGGATTTAAGTTTGGAATGGAGTCCTCAAAAGCTTCTGTAGACGTGAATGGATCTACATGGCCAAATAAAAGACACAAACACAAAATAACAGGAAGAGGTTAAAAATACAAAGACACACACAGAGAGAAAGCATGCAAACAGAGACTAAGTAGACTTAGTCTAGAATGCACATAGACATTTTCAGACTTTAAAATGTTAATAAACCACCGCTGCAGCAAACTGAACGAAACACCTGACATGGGTCGTAACTGACATGTAACACAAATGCATGCATCTAACATAAATGGAAAAGAATGATGGGTTCTTTGATACTTAAGCAATATCACACGAGCAAGAGTGTGACATGGCCCTACATCATCACTTCTGTGATTCGGCCACAGGCCGAATGAAGTAGGTAATCACAGCAGTGCTGATGTAGGGCCATATATCATAATTGCGAGTGTGATATTACTGTGATATAACAACAGTTCAATGAACAAATACATTTTACAAAATTTTGAAAAGCTGAGTATGGTCATAAAAACGCATTAGTGCATGGAACTACTTTATTATGTGGCAGATCAGAATCTGCCATTTCTGGTTCAAACCAAATGATGCATCCAAGCCTCCATTAATAATTCAAAAATGTCACTTCAGAAATAGTTTCACGGCTTATGCCGTTTCTACCAAGTTATTGGATAAACAAGGATGGGTGTGCATGTGTGTGTTTGTGTGTGAGATTGAGACACGTAGCGTGTGCAATCACCTGTTGCCACACCCAAGCAGAGATGCCGTCAGCTTTCTGAAGATCAGCTTTCTCAGCAGAAAAATAGATGTCCAAGCGGGGGTAATTCTCCCTATTTTTCGGCAGCCAGTGCGTAAGAGTCTTTCACTATAAAACTGCAATGTCCTCCGCCATTTTGAACAGTAATTCTTCTCCAATGTGGAAACTCCAGTAAGATGTAAGTGCCTTGAGTTTGTGTAATTAATCTGATGTGTCTCTCAACTGTGATGAGCCGAAATGCTGAAGTTGTTCGTTTAAACCTATTTTCTAGCTGTAGTTGTGTAGTAGTAATATGAACGATCACGAAGAGCTGTTGTATGTAAACAACGACTGACGAATTCATATGACGAAGTCACACATTGCTCATATTACACACAAAAATGATTTTTAACATATGTAATGTAAAAAATTAAATACAAAATACATGTAAGAGACACACATATGCACTACTCTTACACTTTAGTTTAGAACAGCACGAACACAAGCGGAGTGATACACACACACAGTGAAGCGGTGGACTGCTGATGGTGTCAGACCGTGGAACGTCTCTCGTCCAATCAGATTCGAGGACCGGAACTAATTGTTGTATACATTATAAATAAAAGAATCCAAAATAACTAATTTGACAGGCTGTCACTAAATGTTGTAAAGTACAACTTTAATCTGATATTTAAAGCTTTTTTAATGAAATTCAGTTCATTAAAGACATTACTTTTCCCTGCCCATTCCACCTTGGTGACATCATCAGAATAGTTTTAAGAGTAGGAGAAAATAAGTATATTTTAATAAAAGATTATGAAAAAAAAAACTTTCTTTAGAATGAAATGCACTGATGGATCATGCACAAAAAGACCAGGGACATTTATGAAGATAAAAAAAAAAACAAATCCTATCCTGAAAATCTAATGTTAAATTCAAAAAGTTGTCTGAAAATCTCTGTTTACCTCTCATGGTTGTCATTTTTACTTCAGATAAGATGCTATCTTAATATTAGGCAAAAAATAATAATAATAAAATAAACTTGACAGCACTCTGTGCTAAGAGCTTCAATTCACATCTCAGTAATGCATTCTGTAAAAGTTGCTGAGTGTGTTTTATGCACTATAATCCAATATACAGTAAAAGCTGCAAGCCTTTTTTTTTTTGGTACTGGCTGACGTATAATGGAAGTCAATATCATATCAGTTCCACCATGTTAAAAATCACATTATACCATATTCACCAACATTTTGCCTAAAATTTCCTTTCACGAAGAATGAAACTCATACTGGTTTGGAACAACTTGAGGGTGAGTAAATAAAACCAGAATTTGAGTGAACTATCCATTTAAAGTTCAGAGGGAACATTCATAATTCCAGCTTTGATTACAGAAGAGAAAACAAAAATATTGAAATAAGCTTGATTACACTCAGGTGCTTATTAATGCAGATCTGTAAGTTCCTGTGGTGTGACCCGCTCACCTCCCCATGTGTTGGTTAAAGGCAAGCCGGTGGAGAGAGACTGGGAGGACTGAAACGCTGGCTGCAAGTCCAAAAGATCGTTTGGAACCTTTGGAGTACTGGAGTCAGGCAAGCACCAAGACAGACACACACGCACGCACACACACACACGCACAGCATTAATTTCTTCCATAAAATAGAAGACTAAGAGCCAACCATTTCACAGTAAAATAGCAAAGACAAACTTGGCACGTTGATTTGAAGTGCTTAGAAAGGAGACTTAAGAGTTAGAGGAAATTCACATCCAGTCAAAACCCTCCTTCACAGACAAATCCTATCAGGGCAGGAATTCACACTCAGTGCAAACAAGAGAACAGAGACGGATTTAAAAAAAAAAAAAAAAACTTCTCTTTTTTTTCAAGCTAGACTATTAAATTGTACAGTCTAAGGACAACTGAGACTGATATAATTTTTAAAATCTAGACTGTGCACCTGGACACCATAATGTATTTTTAATAGATTTGTGGAGTTTCTTAATTTTTAATAATGACCTAAATTTCAGTATGTTCCTCACACAATTACTCTCATATGCCTTCAGAATTCTTGGACTATAGCGTACAAGTCATCTGGACCATTTTGGAGCTTGACAGCCTCGGTCATCATTCACTTTTATTAAATGGAAAAGAGTGAACTGGGAGTATCCTCAAATTTTCATCTTTTGGGTTCCACAGAAGAAAGTCATACAGGTTTGGGTTGCACTTTATTTTACAGTATGTGTACTTTCAGTATACTTAGTGTACTTACCCAAGAAAGTACTGAGTAATATTAGGTAACTACATGTACTCTATATGGGTTAAGGTTAGGTTTAGTGTTAGTACCTTGTGATAACTATAGTTGTTGTATTATATAGCATGTAAATGTTGAACAGTAGTGTAAAATAAAGTGCTACCCAGGGTCGGAATGACATGAGGTTGACTAAATAATGACAGAAATGTCATTATTTGGTGTACTATTCCTTTAAGTGTCATACATAGAGGTCTCTTACTTGTTAGTGAAGCTACTAGGTGTGGAGAACAGGTCAATGGCTGGGGTGGTGCTGATGGTGCCGGTCGCTGTGGAAACTGGTGAGGCAGCGGTCATGGAGGGTTTCTTGGAGAGTTCCTTCAGACGCTGCTCCTGGGTGATGAGAGTGCCAAAGAGCGCACCATGTTGATTGAATATGCTTAAATGTAATTGGCTTCTTAAAGGGACAGTTCACACAAAATTAAAATGTTGTCATCACAAACTCCCCCTCAAGTTGTTCCAAACCCGTCTGACTTTCTTCAAGGAACAAAAAAGGATATACTAGGTATAATATTAGAAATGGACAGACTCAGTCAACTTTCATTCACTTTCACTGTACTGATAAAAGATGTAATGAAAGTGAATAGTAACTGCGGCCAACATTCTGCTTAACTCCTTTTGTGTTGTACATGAGAAACAAAAGTCATACAGGTTTGGAATAATATTTAAGGTGAGCAAATGATGACAGAATTAACATTTTTGGGGAAACTATCACAAAAATGAAAAAGATTTTGTCACATACTTTAAGTGCTCTTAATCGAGCCTGCTCCTCTTCCAGAGCAGCCTGCTTTTCCCTCTCATCAACTCTGGTGAAAGAGATACCCGTGTTGGCCAGGGAGGACACCGCATTGGAGAGGGTACTGGCTCTGTGAGAGGGAGAGTTGTTCAGACAGAGGAAGTGATACGGTAAACATGCCAGTGTGAAAATGCTTGACTGGCATTAGTGGACGTCACTGCTTCAGGAGCCCACTGTGACCCCGGACTTCCACAAAAAGAGTCTGTGTTAGCAAAGATTGTATTTTTTTAGCCAATGTCCAAACTGCAAGTCATCAAATCCACATGTATTCTTCAAACAATAAAAACAGTTAAGATAAACCAAATGAAATAGTCATATTTTAAATACAGTGGGGTCCTGAGGCCACTAGTTAAAATGGTTCTATTTTGCCATTTTCATTTTCCATTCCAAATTATAAGCATGACAATTAGAGTTAATTCTGTTTTCTGCATAAAAATCAACTCAATATTCTTAAAAACTGCTTTGGGAACTTTAAACCTGACACAAAACTCCCTGAAAGCCCTCTCTCCCAAACCCACACACACTTGGCACATCTGAAAGACACATACACTTGCAGAATGTTAGTAAATCAATCCCCTCGCTCAAGTGGGGAAAAAAAAATAAAAATTAACCATTTGGAAATCACTGTACCTGCTGGCAGCCGTGGAGTCTTTAACCTTTTTCCCCTCTAATGAGGCCAAGTGCTGCTCCAAGGCATCTAGAAGGCTACTGGGGGCCTGGAGGAATGGAGACATAACATTAGCTTACAGGCCATCACACACTACGGACCACAATACAAAAACACGCAGACACACACACACACACACACACACACACACACACACACAAATACAGTATACTTACAAAGCCAGATGCACACAAACAGTACGCGCATGCAAAAGGTACGTTAAAATAATCGAGGCCAAGCTGGCTCCGAACACAAAAAAAGTGTGTAATGCAGGTACTTACACAAACTGTAAACTGAAAATGGGAAAGATAAGGAAAGATACAGAATATAAAGGTGGTAGTTTAATAGGTATTTTAAGAGTACTATGAAATAGAAAGTACAAAGTAGTAAAGCAGAGTACACAAACCCTGAATGGAAACGTTTGTAAGCTTAACAAAATTTGCGGAAAATACAAAATCTGGGTAAAATGTAAAAAACAAGGCTCAAAAATAAGGACTGGCGTTAAAGACCAGGGCCATTGTGAGAGAGGATTGGAATGGCCACAAGCCCAATAGGGACAGTGCCATTTGCCTTATAATCAATTATTATTTAAATGTTTTACATTTCTAGACACTTTTTGCATTTTGCATTATTTTATCATACATATACTTTGCAAAATGTACAACTGTTATGTAGTTTGTCAATTTGCGTTATATTTTACAGCTATTATTCGGTTTGTGTACAATTAAAGTTTGTGTTAGAATTTACAGCAAATTAAAGCAAGGATCCTTAATTCTCAACAACCATTGCATTTTTTACTAAACAAACAGTGTTCTTATTAATATTAGTGTCTTGAAGACATACAAAGCAGGTTGTCTTCAAAGAAATAAAAATGAAAACTAAACATTTTGGTGATTCTGAAAGTGTCGAGCCTGCACTGTACTCCATCTAGAACGTCACACCATAATTTGCTGTATAAATCAGGAATTAAGGAGAGTTAGAACAGCTCCGCCATGTCATGCAGAGATGCCTGCATGCGCTGAGCACAGCAGGTCTGCGTTCTGCAGCTGCACAAGCAAATAAGCTGCAGTTCTAAAACTTGTACTTGTTTTAAATCTAGTGTAGCCGTGCTAGGTTTGGGTGCCAGAGTGGCGGGTTCTGCCAATGAGAAGCCAGTAGGCAGAAAGAGAACAGTGAGTCAGTCTAGAGAGGCAGAGAGCTAGGTCAATGTGAGTTTTTCTCTAAACCAAGGCCAATATATTGGTGTCCTCACCTGTGAAAGGTCTGGTATGTCCCCTCGGTCGATGCCCACTTGCTGTAATGAGCGAGAACGGAAAGAGTGCAGTCATTACTGCATGTCCCATGTGTATCAGCTCATCACATAAGCCATGACTTCCACTGTACAGGCTACCCCATCTTACCTCTGCCACTTTGAGAAATTCTGAAATTCTCGTCATTCGAGTGAGGAATTTTTTGTAGATGTCCAGGCCCTCTTTACACTGGGCTTTCTTCATGTCAAAGTACTTTTCTGCAAATGTAAAAAGGTATGAAGTCAAGATTTTTAGATATCCTGCTATTCTGAGGTTGCTCTGTGATTTCACACAATTGAATTATGGTTGGAATCTGTCATCACAACATGACTCAAGCTACTATGTCACTCTCTCACAGGAACTCTCATACATTACGCACACACCCAACAAAGTCATTGAATCCAGTTCGGCTTCATTTCTAGAGTCATCCAATACAAACTCGGGCATCTCTTGATACTAAGCAACCAATTAACTACCTGTGATAAGGTGATGTCACAATGTTTCATCTTGCTCTCTAGCTAATCGTCAATACAAGTGTACATTTCTACGGTTAGATACAGTGAAGTTGGAGATGGATTTTGCCAAACAAAAACTTTAAAACTGATGTGCGTAATTTCTGCGCCACAATTTTCAAAAATGTTTCCAGAGTATTCCAATAATCTGCCATAGGTCGGTCAAAAAGATATTCCCACCAAAACTAAAACCATTGGTTAAGCCCATGTTGCGGTTTTGTGTTGGTGAGGATGCACAGCAATTGGAACAATGTTTTGATATTGCCACAGTGTTTAAACGATTCAGGAAAATAAACGTACATAATGACATATTAAGCTCGGATAGGAGAAAGTATATTAACATTGAAAAAATATACACTTCAGCTTTAAGACTATTGAAATGTACATAATCCAATGAAGGGTTTATTTCACATGCAACAACTCCCAGGTAGTAAACTAGACATCATAAATGTGAGTGACGAGACGGGTCAGAGTCCTGTTCATCTATGGCTGATATTATCAAAGCAGAGCTATGATAGGTTCAAAGGTTTCATTAACAGGAACAAACAGCAAAGATAACTGCTAAAAGCAAATACGCAGCACAGCCCAGAAAGCTCATATAGGATAACAGCTCACCAAGCAAGTTGATGATCCCTTCATTGTAGGCCGCAAACAAGCGGATGGCGTCTTTAAACAGCAACATGAACGCAGCATTAATGATGCCATTCGTGAGCTCGTTGGCATTTACCTGCAGAAACAAAACACACCAAATTAAATTTGTCCTGAGGGGAGTATGATCAAAGAACTGAAAAAACTCAAAAGCCATTTGTTCGTGAAAATAAGCATAGCATTTTGTTACAATAAACTCACATTGAAGTCGAGGAGTGCATCCATCTGGTTTTGAATGATGGGGATGGTCTTCAGTAGCTTCTCTGTGTTCATGGTTCTCATTACACCATCCGCCCTTTGTCGACAAATAAGTAAACACACAATCCATTTTTCTATTGGCTAACATAGTGAAGTGTGTAATTGCGAAATATGCAAAAAATAATGCCTTTTACTCAAACGGGCTTCCCCAAAAACTCCCCCCATTTTCCATCAGTTGGCAAATGAACAGTCCCACCCTAAACTCACTTAATTGGTTGACCCAATGTTGCCGTGTCAGGTTGGTTGGGAAGCTCAAAGAAATTGCAATGTTTTAATGGTGCTACAAAGTCAGTGTTTACACTTTTGGGGGGAACTTATATTTTAAAAAAGAATTTAGACATAAAAATGGCACCGCCTTTAAGCACTAAAAAAAGGACATACCCTCTTTTTACTTTTGTGAAGTCAAAAGCCACTTGTCTGTATGAGACGGCCTTCTCGTTCAGGTAGCGGCTGTACCTCCGGATAAAGGTGGACATGTCATATCCTACAAACAGAAGAGAACATGTTGTCTGTTGCAGTCATGGATTGAATACTTGCATGACCTTATGTTCTGATTGTAAGTATTAGTAAATGTGAGTCTCTATTGTTTTAGTGAAATTTTTAACATGACAGTTTAACGTGACATTTCAACATGATCCTCCTGACTCATTCCATGGCTTAGAGGAATAAACACTCAACTTCACATAGGCTCCTTGATACAACACATGAGGCACCAGAACCCCAGAGCTACATCATACTGCACTAAATATGACAGATTCCTCGGACATGTACTACTCTATGCTGCTAGTCATATGCCTACTAAATATAATGCATAATAAACAAGATTTTTTAATTTTCTGAAAACAATATGACTGGTTCTTGCCCATGAAAAAACATGCACCTGACATGATCCTTGTGTGTTTGGAGTTGTTGCAAAGGTGCCACTATGCAACTGCTGAGGTGTTGTGAGTGGGTGTTGGCACATTTCAATGTGGTTTCCAGGGTGGTTGCTAGGGTTTTTTGAGAGGTTGCTTATTAGGGCTGGACATTGATACAGATTTCCCCATTTCGATTCGATATCCATTAATATGGGTATATTTCAGTTATGTCCCATTTGCTTACATATGAAACCAATACTATTATACATGGGACCTTCTAACTAGGTAAAATATGAAAGTTAATTTTACTAATGATATTTTAGTCACATTTTAGCTTTTTAAAAATGAATAAATCAATGTATAATGCAATAATTTAATTGCATAATTTGTACTATTTTCAGGTATTTACATTGATTTGTTGAACACGTGCTAAAAACCGGTACTGTCTCTTTAAGGGAATCCTGCATTTCTGTAAACAGTGTCTTTAAAACAGCACATGTTAACGAGAGAGACTCGAATGGCTTTAAATCATCTGTGCTATGCATGATTAGAATTAAATTTCTTTTTTTTTTGTTCATTTATGATTAACAACTGACTGTAAAGAATAGAAAGGGTATTAAAGAGACATTTTTCAGTGACAACGCATTAAACGGAACAACTTTAAACACGCAGTGAAAGGATCTTGCTGCGGAGTACTCCACAATTAATTCCCTGGTAAGCATAATCTAAACATTTACCAGACAGTTGCCAAATATATACATTTTTAGTCACATAGTTGCAATTGTGAGTGATTTTTCTCTCATTGTAGTGAAGGCCTGCACATGGAGTAAAAGATCGATCTTGGGATTTAAGAATCAATATCGAGATCATTCAAATGAAGATCGCGATGCATTGGAAAATCTATATTTTTACCCACCCCTATTGCTTACTAGCAAGTCAAAGAGCTAATGTTGTGATTTTAAGAAATCCTAACACCTAGAGTAAACAACAGTCTTAGTGATGTTTGCTGCATAGAAAATAAAATTAACCATGTATGTTGTATTACAAAAACAAAAAAATGTATTCCTATTAAAGGAGCCAGAATCTGGGTAAAGATTAAGTATAGAATAAGGGAACAACTGAATCAGAACATTTTAATCAAGTAAAGTCATTTTCAGAAAATATCTCCAGAGCCCTTCTTGAAAGACACTCTCCTAACAAGGGAATATTTCTGTACTGCTTCCCCAGCTTCCTCCTGTGAGTGTTGGCTACCAGGCAGTTTGTTAACATGGGGAAAGCCTTGGGTAAATAAACCCACT